>JARJEI010000014.1:7180232-7780232 GCA_029955415.1 Lottia scabra | reverse complement strand
GTGTAAGAAACTTTCACAGTTTTTTAACTTTTCTGTGGGAAAAAGTATGTGGATTGTTATGTGAAAAAATAACAATATTCTATTGAGTACATTTGCACTTGCAAAGTGGTGGGGAGTCCAGAACTTCATATCTCTGATGTGAACAGGCATCCACCGTGAGTAGTTCACATGATCCAAGGCAAAGAATAACGGTGTGAGTTCCTCCAAGACTTCAACATACAGAGGAAAATTCCTCTCTCTCTGAGCCCTGATAAAGATGAGAATGAGGGTTTCATATCTCATGATCAGGTCCCAGTACATGAAAGTAGGACTTCTCTTCTGCATGACGTTTCTCCAAGTCTTCGTAGAGTCTTCATCTTTGGGGCCCTCAATGAGCATGCGAAGTCAAGAGAGTGACTTGGTGGACGTGCCTAGTTCGAGTAAGGTGTGCTGCCTTCAGATACGAATCAGATGATGCTACCTCTGCCTCGGTTAGGGCTGTAGTCCAACCAGAACCTTCCGAGACATCGCCGAGTGTATTCCAGAGTGCCATTTCTGTGTACAGACCACCTAACATGTACTCTTTCACCAAAACTGTCTGGCCATTTCCACTGTACAAACTTTGCCAAAGCATACAGAGGCTGGTCAAATGTAGTGACTGGGATTTGTCCTGGATTTAGAAATTCGACAGCTTGCCTCTCGACATCTATGCCATGCTTGATCATTGATTCATTGCAGGAGTGGCAGACTTCTCGTAGAACAGAGGAAGTAGTGCACATTGTGCTGGAGGGTCTTCGAAGGTATCGGAGGTTGAATTGAGGCATGATAGGCAGCCCATGCAATTTCAATTGGTTTTGGTAGGCAACTGAAAAAGGCTGATTCCAGTCCGGTGGAATGATGTTATGGAAGTGGTTGAGCTGGGGTTGTGGTCTAAGTTGTCTAGGGCGCCAACAGTGAACAACCCTTTCCGAAGGCAAGCTGGAGAAACCACTCCATCTTCTACAAAGCGTTCACACGTTTCCATAATCCTGTCATAAGAAATGCTGATACCTAAGTTATACAACTGTTTGATGAGTTTCTTGTTTCTGGTCAGTGCATGCACATTGATACCAATGTAGATGGGGAGGGGTGGCTCACGCTCCAGAGTGTGTCTAGTTTTCACAGCAGTATCAAATGATTGTTTCTTTGTATTGTAAATAATGCACTGGCTGATGGTGAGGCGAGCCTGAGAGTCACGTTTGTCTTGATCTTTTAAGTTGGGGCCATTCAAAATCATGGAGACAAGAGACTTGATGCTTGAGGGCAGTGATATTAATATGCTATATAATACAGAGACATGAAATATATAAACTCGGACAGCAAAAACAGCCAATTATCAAAGTAGTAGACTGAGAAAATTTAATAATATGAAATTAGTTGATATTTATAAAACAACACTTGTAAAAGAACTTATGGCGCCTCACGTTAAAATCACATTGTGTGCTTGTAGTTATATAATTACTTTGGTGAAACTGCTTGTAGGACCATTCGTAGTATAGCAATTTATTCAAAATTGGATTCAGTTGCATCTAAAAACAGCATTTTGTAACCATTCGTAACTTCATATGATTCCCAGGACTCAAAAAAGTGATATTTTGTCATAAATGTCGGCCATCTTGAAATTTTGTGTTTCCCATTAAAAAAAAAAAAAAAATCCAGAGGGCTCCTAGGCTAACATTAATTGATAAACCCTAAGGGAGCCTTGTGCCAAATTTGGTGCTTTTATCCGCCAAGTAACGGTAATCTTAAAATTTGACACTAAGCTACCTGACTAAGATCATAATTACGCAGATAGTTATCATGTTGAACTTACTACTATCTGTACTAGATCATAGGCAGATAGTTATCATGTTGAACTTCGTACTATCTGTACTAGATCATAATTATGCAGATAGTTATCATGTTGAACTTACTACTATCTGTACTAGATCATAGGCAGATAGTTATCATGTTGAACTTAGTACTATCTGTACTAGATCATAGGCAGATAGTTATCATGTTGAACTTAGTACTATCTGTACTAGATCATAGGCAGATAGTTATCATGTTGAACTTATTGCTATCTGTACTAGATCATAATTATGCAGATAGTTATCATGTTGAACTTACTACTATCTGTACTAGATCATAGGCAGATAGTTATCATGTTGAACTTACTACTATCTGTACTAGATCATAGGCAGATAGTTATCATGTTGAACTTAGTACTATCTGTACTAGATCATAATTATGCAGATAGTTATCATGTTGAACTTACTACTATCTGTACTAGATCATAGGCAGATAGTTATCATGTTGAACTTAGTACTATCTGTACTAGATCATAGGCAGATAGTTATCATGTTGAACTTAGTACTATCTGTACTAGATCATAGGCAGATAGTTATCATGTTGAACTTATTACTATCTGTACTAGATCATAATTATGCAGATAGTTATCATGTTGAACTTACTACTATCTGTACTAGATCATAGGCAGATAGTTATCATGTTGAACTTACTACTATCTGTACTAGATCATAGGCAGATAGTTATCATGTTGAACTTATTACTATCTGTACTAGATCATAGGCAGGTAGTTATCAAGTTGAACTTAGTACTATCTGTACTAGATCATAGGCAGGTAGTTATCAAGTTGAACTTAGTACTATCCGTACTAGATCATAGGCAGATAGTTATCATGTTGAACTTATTACTATCTGCACTAGATCATTGGCAGGTAGTTATCATGTGGAACTTACTACTATCTGCACTAGATCATAGGCAGATAGTTATCATGTTGGACTTACTACTATCTGTACTAGATCATAGGCAGATAGTTATCATGTTGAACTTACTACTATCTGTACTAGATCATAGGCAGATAGTTAGCATGTTGAACTTATTACTATCTGCACTAGATCATTGGCAGGTAGTTATCATGTTGAACTTACTACTATCTGTACTAGATCATAGGCAGATAGTTATCATGTTGAACTTACTACTATCTGTACTAGATCATAGGCAGATAGTTATCATGTTGAACTTATTACTATCTGCACTAGATCATTGGCAGGTAGTTATCATGTTGAACTTACTACTATCTGCACTAGATCATTGGCAGGTAGTTATCATGTTGAACTTACTACTATCTGTTCTAGATCATTGGCAGGTAGTTATCATGTTGAACTTACTACTATCTGTTCTAGAACATAGGCAGGTAGTTATCATGTTGAACTTATTACTATCTGTACTAGATCATAGGCAGGTAGTTATCATGTTGAACTTAGTACTATCCGTACTAGATCATAGGCAGGTAGTTATCGTGTTTATCAGTACTAGATCATAGGTAGGTAGTTATCATGTTGAACTTATTACTATCTGTACTAGATCATAGGCAGGTAGTTATCAAGTTGAACTTACTACTATCTGTACTAGATCATAGGCAGGTAGTTATCATGTTAAACTTATTACTATCTGTACTAGATCATAGGCAGGTAGTTATCGTGTTTATCAGTACTAGATCATAGGTAGGTAGTTATCATGTTGAACTTATTACTATCTGTACTAGATCATAGGCAGGTAGTTATCAAGTTGAACTTACTACTATCTGTACTAGATCATAGGCAGGTAGTTATCATGTTAAACTTACTACTATCAGTACTAGATCATAGGCAGGTAGTTATCATGTTGAACTTATTACTATCTGTACTAGATCATAGGCAGGTAGTTATCAAGTTGATCTTACTACTATCTGTACTAGATCATAGGCAGGTAGTTATCATGTTGAACTTAGTACTATCTGTACTAGATCATAATTATGCAGATAGTTATCATGTTGAACTTACTACTATCTGTACTAGATCATAGGCAGGTAGTTATCATGTTGAACTTAGTACTATCTGTACTAGATCATAATTATGCAGATAGTTATCATGTTGAACTTACTACTATCTGTACTAGATCATAGGCAGGTAGTTATTGTGTTGAACTTACTACTATCTGTACTAGATCATAGGCAGGTAGTTATCTATGGAAGCCCGAACAGCCCAATATTAAGACTTCTTAATCCTTAATCCTTAGTTCTTAATGTTTAATTCCTATTCCTTCATTTGTAGGTCATTTTCAAAATTTGTTTCACAAAATCAATATTTGTTCACAAAAATCATCATTTGTTCATCATAGCTAACTTGTCAAGTTATAATTTGTTTTAAATATTTTCTACTTCTATCAAATATTAAATAATTTTTGTTTAAGTCCTTCTACAATATTTATAAACTTAATCACAAGTTCCACTTTACATTTCTCCAATAACAAATCATCAGAAACAAATCTTGCCCAACAAATCTTGCGAAACATTTCATCAAATACATTTCTTGAATATAAAAAGCGCCACCTGTCTTCAAAATAGTGTGCATTGAAATTATGACGACAAGCGGCGCTGATGGTTGTAAGGCGGACCCAAGCTAGCAAACATAGTTATCAGCCACAAACTAAAAGATTGCGGGCACTGGAAAAGCTGACGAAATTGGTCGTTTAAGTATTCCCAACATTGTATTTTTATGTATTTATATGTATTTTTATGTATTTATATGTAGTTTTATGTCATTTTATGTATTTGTTTTTTTTTATGTTTGTATGCTGTCCAATCAGGGCGAACAATACAATAAATATCTATCTATCTATCTATGCAGGTCCGTAGAAAGCAATTTCATATGGGGGGTGTGGGGGGGGGGGGGGTTAAATTGTGCAAAAACTCATTCTCAAGGATGGAGGTGCCGAATTCAAGGCTGCTCTTGCCTATATAATGCAATTTTGATTTTACTGGACCCAGTACATATCAGTAACGTCTTGTTTTATCTTGGAATAAAAATGTTTTTTTTATTCCTTCAGTCATTAATGTCAAAATTATAAGGGGGTGGGGGTGGAGCAGTTCCTACGGGCCTGGTAGGAGGACGTGAAATTTTAAGATTAAAATACACTCATATATGATGATACACTCATAAGACCAACAATGAAGTCAATACTTGGAAATATATATACTTTCTTATACTTGGGATTTTCTTTTGGGAAAAAATTTATGTTGTTACAACACATAGTGTCCGAAAATTTAATTTTTCCTGAAAAAATGCGATAAAAACATCATTTTCGGAAGTCTGGAGGGACGGGCTACAATTTTTTTTCGAGGATTCCCTGAAACGCGATTGCCTGACATATCCTAGTCAATATTTGATTCAAGATTATTTGCATAAAGTCAGAGGGATCTTGCCTAGAAATTTAAGATTATACAGGTTATCTTTCGCATGTTCAGGATTATTTATCTTAAACAAAGAGTGCCCTTGACTACTTAAATTTAAATATAGATTTTAATTAGGGAGAGGAGGCAAAAAAAAAAAAAACGAAACCCATTTCCCCCACTCCAACCTTTTTGGTTTTAGGCCTGACAAGAAAAGAAACGTTTTTTTTTAACCCATAAGCAATGCCACTTTTAGACCAAGCTTAATATCAATATAGGCTTAAAATTTTTCCGATTCTACTATGTGCAGAATTTGTGCGTTCAAACATTCTTTATTTGTTAACATTTGCATTATGTCGGTAAAAAAAAAAACGGAATTCCACTTTTTTTCTAATTTACGTTAGCATTATAGTATTTTTCTTGAAAATTTACGTTCACGGACACCATTCCCTCTGGAGGAAATTCCTGTAAATTTCCATGAAGTGTCCGCCGTTTGTGGCTGATATATAATGTCTGCTAGCTTGATTCCGGCTGACAACCATCAGCGCCGCTTGTCGTCATAATTTCAATGCACACTATTTTGATGACAGGTGGCGCTTTTTATATTCAAGAAATGTATTTGATGAAATGTTTCGCAAGATTTGTTAGGCAAGATTTGTTTCTGATGATTTGTTATTGGAGAAATGTAAAGTGGAACTTGTGTTTAAGTTTATAAATATTGTAGAAGGACTTAAACAAAAATTATTTAATATTTGATAGAAGTAGAAAATATTTAAAACAAATTATAACTTGACAAGTTAGCTATGATGAACAAATGATGATTTTTGTGAACAAATATTGATTTTGTGAAACAAATGTTGAAAATGACCTACAAATGAAGGAATATGAATTAAGCATTAAGAACTAAGGATTAAGGATTAAGAAGTCTTAATATTGGGCTGTTCTGGCTTCCATAGTTATCATGTTGAACTTATTACTATCTGTACTAGATCATAGGAAGATAGTTATCATGTTGAACTTACTACTATCTGTACTAGATCATTGGCAGATAGTTATCATGTTGAACTTACTACTATCTGTACTAGATCATAGGCAGGTAGTTATCATGTTGAACTTATTACTATCTGTACTAGATCGTAATTATGCAGATAGTTATCAAGTTGAACTTAGTACTATCCGTACTAGATCATAGGCAGGTAGTTATCATGTTGAACTTACTACTATCTGTACTAGATCATTGGCAGATAGTTATCATGTTGAACTTATTACTATCTGCACTAGATCATTGGCAGGTAGTTATCATGTTAAACTTACTACTATCTGTACTAGATCATAGGCATATAGTTATCAAGTTGAACTTAGTACTATCTGTACTAGATCATAGGCATATAGTTATCAAGTTGAACTTACTACTATCTGTACTAGATCATAGGCAGGTAGTTATCATGTTGAACTTATTACTATCTGTACTAGATCGTAATTATGCAGATAGTTATCAAGTTGAACTTAGTACTATCCGTACTAGATCATAGGCAGGTAGTTATCATGTTGAACTTACTACTATCTGTACTAGATCATTGGCAGATAGTTATCATGTTGAACTTATTACTATCTGCACTAGATCATAGGCAGGTAGTTATCAAGTTGAACTTAGTACTATCTGTACTAGATCATAGGCATATAGTTATCAAGTTGAACTTAGTACTATCTGTACTAGATCATAGGCAGGTAGTTATCAAGTTGAACTTAGTACTATCCGTACTAGATCATAGGCAGGTAGTTATCAAGTTGAACTTAGTACTATCTGTACTAGATCATAGGCAGGTAGTTATCAAGTTGAACTTACTACTATCTGTACTAGATCATAGGCAGGTAGTTATCAAGTTGAACTTAGTACTATCTGTACTAGATCATAGGCAGGTAGTTATCATGTTGAACTTATTACTATCCGTACTAGATCATAGGCAGGTAGTTATCAAGTTGAACTTAGTACTATCTGTACTAGATCATAGGCAGGTAGTTATCAAGTTGAACTTAGTACTATCCGTACTAGATCATAGGCAGGTAGTTATCAAGTTGAACTTAGTACTATCTGTACTAGATCATAGGCAGGTTGTTATCATGTTGAACTTATTACTATCCGTACTGGATCATAGGCAGGTAGTTATCAAGCTGAACTTAGTACTATCTGTACTAGATCATAGGCATATAGTTATCAAGTTGAACTTAGTACTATCTGTTAGTAGGTATCCTAGTTGTCTTGATTTTACCTAATAAATGACACCTCATATATTCATACATTTTAGATGTGATTCAAATTTCATGTGAATTGGTATTTCTGAGAAAACCACAATTACTGGATCCTTGTCGATTGGAACTGGTTCCTTGAAAATTAGGAAATTTCTCATCGAATCTCAAACATGTACAGAGCCAAGATCAAGAATGAGTTTAATTTTCAAGGAGAAGTAAAGAATGGAATAATTCGATTAATCAACCTAATCAAAGTAAGGCCAATAATTGAAATGGCAACTCACAATAATATTATATCATGACAATATCCTATTTTATTTGATTAACATATTCTTTAATTTATATCATAAAAATGACAATCTACGGGAAATTTATTTTATGTGAAACCAAAACCAAAATTGTAGTCTGTCAATTCCAATGAACATATTCTGATAGAGTCATTTTGTTACGGGAATTGATCTCCCTTGTTTACAGTCTTGATTATCCAGTTACTAGTACCACAAGTTTACGAGTGCACATCGGCAATCTCCGCTGATGTACGAAGACTGGTATCAGAACGAGACCAAACCCGTGCAGAAGTTGTTATGAACTTGTTATGAACGCACGTGCGTGCTAAACCAATCAACAGCCGATGACTGGCTATATAAACCAAACAACGTGTATTGTTCAACACAACAGATTAGGAGCTACATCGAATGTACGACTGGATTTTCTATGTAACCTGATTGTATTTAAGTGTACATAAAGTTTTACTTATACTTGTTGTCATTTCCAACACTATACTTTACCCACAGCAGAGTTGAGTAGTTACTCCTCTGCCATGTAGCAATTCCGCTACATTTGGTGTCAGAAGTGGGATTAATTGTATTTTGTTGGATATACATGTACTTATATATTTTATACTAATTATATAGATTTATTTTACAGAATTACAGACGAAATTTTAAGCTGATTTATTGTAAGCTATATTTCTATTGTTTGATACATTCGACGGTTACTCTGTCGGTATCAACACGTTGATTAAGTTCCTACCTAGAAGGCTTTTAGCTATCTTGGTATTACACGTAGGTTAGGTACGCACGTGGTCCTCAATTGAGTTCTATGACCCGAAAGTGATTTTGTATAGGTTTTATTATTTCACATTTTAATTCTTGCACTGGTCTTCTAATAGAAGCTAAATCACTTGTACTTTCCAATAGAATATCGGCACTTATATTTCACGTAGGATAGGTTTGCACGTGCTCTTTTCGCCGTAAAAAAGTGAAAATTGAGCTCACAAGCGCCTTATTCAAGACATTTATTTTTATTACCATTTGTACTCAACATTTCCTCCGTCCAGAGAAGTTTTTTAAGATTTCTCATTTGATCTTAACCAAATATGGCTGAAGGGAAATCCATTAATATACAAACCGCTACGACGGAAGAGTTGAAACAAATAAGACATGTAGGAGATAAAATAGCTGAACGTATAGTTCAAATAAGAGACAGTCAGGATACCCCAATAACTTTAGATCAAATCATAGGTATAGGGAAATTAAACCAGAGTCATTGGGAAGAAATGATTGAGACGGGAGAAATATCAGGACTTGAAATACCTGACCCATTGTCTGACATGGATGAATTGACATTAAATTCCACAGACATCCCTCAAGCTACGCAACAATCAGATAGTCGCATGGGTGAAGTAATAAATCTCATGCAAAATATGTCGACACAATTTTCAAATCAAATGCAAAATATCTCCACACAGGTTGTAACGTTGTCAAATCAAGTTTCACATATAGAAAGACGCATGGAACGGGTGGAAGATAAGACAAAACCTAGGTCACAATTACCAAATTTACCTACATTGTCAACAGCTAGTACAAAGCCCACTCCACGCCGTTCTAAGTACGTTTTACCTACAAAATTAAAAGACACACCGAACGCTGTAAAAACCGAGTTGGCGCGTTACGAGAGGGCAATGCTCGCAGAGTCAAAGCTATTAACAGAAATTGACACGGCTTCTCCTAGGAAAGGCCACAGTCATAAAACTGACTCTTCAGACAATACTGACATAGACTCGGACGCCAAGTCTGATTCAACTCAGAACTCGAGTTCCGAGTCGGAATCGGACCATAGACATAGACGACAAAGAAATAGGCGAAGACGGCATAGCCCGAGTCCACAGAAACCAAAAATGCCAACCTTCTCCGGCGACCCTAAAACTAAATGGGAGCCATTTATATTACATTTTGAGCGAATCGCTCGACACCAAGAATGGTCGAATACCAAAAGATTAGATCGACTAATGGACTGTTTACGAAATTCCGCTCTTGAATACGCAGATAAACTTTCTTCTGATCTATCATATAGAGAAGTTAAGAAGGAATTAAACTTTCGTTTTAGCGAGAAAGAGGAACCTGTTTCTGCCAGGCGCGAGTTACAATCTTTACGTCAACTCGAAACAGAATCCCTTGCTGAATTTGCTCAACGTGTCCAAACGTTAGCTATGGATGGCTATACGGACGCTAACAGTAAAACTAGAAATCAAATAGCTATTGAATGCTTTCTCCGTGGTTGCAAAGAGAAGGATGCCGCACAAAAGGCTATGGAAAAGAATCCAAAATCCGTTCAAGACGCTTTGAAACATATGCGACTATTTTTAGCTAACCAGAAAAGTTTATTTGGCTCTAAAAACTTTTCACATCGACAAGTTAACTTTAAATCGGAATCGGACACTGAATCTTCAAAAACCACTAGTGAGATCAACCTCGATACTTTAAACGAGAAGATAGTGAAACTTGACTCTGTTCTCAGTAAGAGGCTTGACTCTTTGCTTGATAAAATGACAGAGATAACTAAAGTGAATCAGACAGAAAAACATAAAAGTGACGTATCTGCTTCTAATCGCAACAATGACGATTACAGGGAGGCCAGGCAGAGTTTCCCTCGATATTCTGAACGGGACAGATCTCGATACGAAAGTCGTACCTGGACGAATCGCAATCGATATGATAGACCGTATCAAGACCAGGAACAACCTAGGCGATTCGAACGTTATAATAATAATAATAATAGACAAGAACGGGATCGTGAACCACCTCGTCGCTATAACGATAGGCGTTCCAGTAACGATGACAGAGACTATTATAGAGTAAGACGCAGTAACAGGACAGAGTCGGATACTGAACACTCTCAGTCTGACTCCGGACGATCTCGAAGACAGGAAAAGAGAAATGATAACTCTTCTCCTATTCGTGAAACAAGATCTCATTCCAAACAAAGTAGTTCAAGGTCTCATGACATTTCACCCGATGTTAGAATACGATTGTCAAAACAATTAAATTTAATTTTACCTGTGATAGTGAATCAATCTAAAATTAACGCAGTTGTCGACACAGCTGCTATGCTAACATTAGTAAATGAAAACTTATGTAAAATGTATAATGGTCAATTAAATTTTAAAGAAATTATTAAACTTTCAGGATTAGGAGACCAGCCTGTTTATGCGCAACGCGTTTCAGGTATGTCAATTAAAATAGGTAACAAATATTTTGAATGGGACGTGTATATGGTTGCTATGGACGATGACATAATTTTAGGCTTAGACTTTTTGGCGCATCATAAATGCGTAATAAATATAGAGCGACCCTCAGTTCAAATCGGCAACGAAACAATCAACGCTGATTTACGATCTTACACTAGTAAAGACGATTTATCTGAAGTATTAGTCAGTAAACGGGTAACCATTCCTCCAAATTCAGTAGGTTTATGTAGAGCAGAACTTTCGAGACGAATCGAAGGAGATTTTGTGACTGAACCTAATCCAAGCAATAATAAAGGTTTGTTAGTTTCCTCTACTGTAGGGAAGTCTAAATACACCGTATTTCGTGTAATAAATGACTCCGATTCATTCAAAACTTTAAAGAAAGGACATCATATAGGAAATGCTGAGAGGATAATCGGCAAAACTATACAAGATTCTGATTCATTTTTACCAACTTCTTATAGTTCTCGCAGTGACAAAAGTAGGTTGGATACGATTTCGAAAGGCCTCAGCTTTTCTATAAATACTGTTGACGTGGATTCCACATCAATGACTGTTCCAGCTCACTTACAAGATTTGTTTGATAAATCCGGTGATGATTTAGCTATGACCGAAAAGATTGAATTAGCCGAATTATTAACAAAATACCAGGATACTTTTGCTAAACATGATTTAGACTTAGGATGTTTGTCTGAAATAACTCATACAATTGACACCGGTAGCAATCCTCCCATTAAACAGAAAATGCGCAGAACACCTGTTCATTTCCAAGATCAGGAATATGAACATCTTCAAAAGTTACTCAAGGAAGGCATTATTCAGCCATCCTCATCTCCATTTTCTAGTGCACCTGTATTAGTGAGAAAGAAAGACGGTTCCTTACGATGGTGTATAGATTTCAGAGCATTGAATAATATAACGGTTAAAGATAGATTTCCTTTACCGAATATTCAAGATTGCTTACAGACATTACAGGGGACATCTTTATATTCTACCCTTGACATGGCTTCTGGGTACTACCAAATAGAGGTTGAACCATCGGATCGTCATAAAACCGCATTTATAACGAGATACGGGTTATACGAACATATCCGCATGGGCTTTGGCTTGTGCAACGCACCCGCAACTTTTCAAAGAGCAATGAATTTAGTTCTAAGAGGTCTTACTTGGCACGATGTTTTAGTATATTTAGATGATATCGTAATTTTAGGGAAATCTTTTGAAGATAGCTTAACAAAACTTGAAGAGGTATTCAAACGTTTTCGTCAGTATGGTTTGAAATTGAAACCTAAAAAATGTGAATTATTGAAGAAGAGAGTAGTCTTTTTAGGCCGCTCAGTAAGCGCAGACGGTATTTCGATTGATCCGGCTAAAATAAAAGCTATAATTGAGTGGTCGGTTCCTACTGATAAGTCTAAATTACTTTCATTTCTAGGCTTTGCTAGTTACCATCGTGATCATATTGCTAAATTCGCTGACAAAACTAGTTCGCTATTTACTTTGGCTCATACTAAAGGTGATTTCAAATGGAATTCCGATCACCAATCGGCATTTGAGTATTTGAAAAACGCTTTGATATCGGCGCCTTGTTTAGCTTATCCAACACCAGACGGTGTTTTTGTTCTAGATACGGACGCCTCTGATAAAGCAATTGGTGCGGAACTGTCCCAAGAACAGGACGGTCAATTACGCGTCATTTCGTACGCTAGCAATGTACTTATTCCTGCCCAACAAAAATATTGTACCACCAGGAAGGAGTTGCTGGCTTTGGTCAAATTTACAAGATTATTTCGGCACTATTTGCTAGGAAGGCAATTTTACATTCGGACGGATCATAATAGTTTAGTGTGGCTAACACGTTTCAAAAATGTACAAGGTCAATTGGCTCGATGGCTGGAAGAATTGTCTCAATATAGCATGATAATCCTTCATCGGCCCGGTAAGAATCATACCAATGCTGATGAGTTATCTCGCTTGGACGATCCGTTACCATCTTGTAATTGTTATTATGCCGGATGTAATCTAGATAATTTACCCTGTGGCGGATGTCCATATTGTACTAGAGCTCATAACCAATGGGAGCGTTTCTGCGAAGACGTTGACGATGTCGTTCCTCTCGCCTCGACTAGGGTCATGGGCGATGCACCAATTAGGATAGTGAGATTAGACGACACAAATTCAACACTTTGCAACGGCTCCCAAGCTGATGCTGAACAATTATCTACAGTATCCGAAAACTCTAACTGGCTGGAGAGTTATACTGCTGATAAACTTAGGGATTTGCAATGTTCAGACGAATGCATTAAGTTAATTATTGATTGGATGGAAAATGATACTATTCCTTTTGATTCAGATTTGTATTTGTGTAGTCGAACAACAAAATATCTTTGGTTGAATCGTAATAGGTTAATTTTTGACAATGGATTACTTTTCATAAGTACTGAAGACAAACATGGTTCTAATTTGAAACGATTTATTACACCCGAAGCTTTGAAAACACTAATCTTGCATCATTCTCATTCCTCCAGAACTGCAGGTCATTTCGGTCGAAACAAAACTTACGATCGACTTCGTAAACAATATTGGTGGTACGGAATGTTTAATGACTGCAAATTATACGTTAAGAATTGTTCGTTATGTAATCAAAACAAAAAGGCATGTCGTAAATCAAAGGCATCTTTAAGAAGTTATCATTCGGGTTATCCCATGGAACGTTTACACATAGATATTCTTGGTCCTTTCATGACTAGTAGTAAAGGAAACAAATATGTTCTAATGATTGTAGATCAATTTACAAAATGGTTGGAGATTATTCCGTTACCAGATCAGTCGGCGGAAAAAGTCGCTAAGAATCTATTAATGAAGTTCATTTGCACATTTGGTTGTCCACTACAAATTCACTCTGATCAAGGAGCTAACTTTGAGAGCAATCTCTTCAAGTTACTATGTTCTTTGCTTGAAATTTGTAAAACCAGGACGACACCATATCATCCTTCCTCTAACGGTCAGGTGGAACGGTATAACAGGACTGTTCTTCAAATGATTAGATGTTATATAGACGGAAAAGGACATGAATGGGACGATAATCTCGCCCTTATTTCCATGGCATTACATTCCGTAGAAAATCAACAAACCGGCTTTACTCCAAACATGATGATGCTTGGACGTGAAGTCTCTCAGCCACTAGATCTTATTTTAGGTACCTCAGATGCCAAGAAATTTGCTCCATCTGAATGGGTGTCGCAAATTGGGAAGACTTTACACGAAGTTCATGAATTAGCTCGTACGCATTTGAAAGGGTGCCAGATTAGACAAAAGAGGGACTACGACGTCTCTCTTCATGAAAATTTATTTAATGTTGGAGATATTGTCTACCAAATTGATTCTTCCACAAAGATAGGATACAGCAAGAAATTAATGCCACCATGGAAGGGTCCATTCCTAATCACAAAGACTTGTCATCCCTTGTATGAACTGACCAATCGAAAGACTAGCAAAATGATCCATCATGACCATTTAAAACTTTGTAACGATAACACATTTCCTATTTGGCTGAAACGCCTAAGACATGAACTTTTATCACCCAGGATACCTTCCAACCTGGAAACGGTATCCGAGGATCGTGAAGAGGCTCCGGAAGCTTCTTTTGTTGCCCCCATTCAAGACACTAGTAAAACTAGATCTGGAAGGACTAGCAGAACTCCAAAAAGATTCGATGATTATGTTATGCACTAATTTAAGACTTTGATGAAAGATGTATAATTATCATGTTAACTATTTTCTTTTTATTGTTTAGTTTAATGTTACGACGCTAGTTATTAATCTTCAGCTTCCAGCTTTGAAAAAATAAGAAAGGGAAGATTGTTACGGGAATTGATCTCCCTTGTTTACAGTCTTGATTATCCAGTTACTAGTACCACAAGTTTACGAGTGCACATCGGCAATCTCCGCTGATGTACGAAGACTGGTATCAGAACGAGACCAAACCCGTGCAGAAGTTGTTATGAACTTGTTATGAACGCACGTGCGTGCTAAACCAATCAACAGCCGATGACTGGCTATATAAACCAAACAACGTGTATTGTTCAACACAACAGATTAGGAGCTACATCGAATGTACGACTGGATTTTCTATGTAACCTGATTGTATTTAAGTGTACATAAAGTTTTACTTATACTTGTTGTCATTTCCAACACTATACTTTACCCACAGCAGAGTTGAGTAGTTACTCCTCTGCCATGTAGCAATTCCGCTACAATTTCAATACTGGGAATTTAATAGACTTATACTCTAAACTAGTTTTAACCGTTGCTATAGTAACTATGGATAAAGCAGGAAACTGGAAAATAAGATGGTCTATGTCACCAAGGATGAAGAAGTGTAAATAATTCTAATCACAGGTTAAAGGGATTCAGTCTGTTAAATTGATTCACTAAATATTTCAGTGTGCCTGTAGTCTGAAACTGGGAGTACAAAAGAAGGGGCAGACTGATTAATGTATGGGGGACAACTTTTGAACAAATTTTGAAAAAAAAAAATTTATTTGGTGCATTTAGCACATACGAGGTTGGGCTGAAAAATTCATAGCCTGTCTCAGAAGGAATTATACCACAGTGATTAAACTTGGCATGCATTAAATTCAACATTTTCTGATACTAATGACATGGTTTATTTTTCAACATAGACTTCTTCCAGCGGTGGTGCAGCGCTTGGATCCCATCCTGATCACCAAAAAAGTCCTCAACAGCAGATATGGTACCGCTTCCCAGCCAAATTTTTTTTTTTATGTTCGGGAATAGAAAATATTCAGATGGTGCCAAATCTGCTGTTGAGGTCTTTTACATTTAGGAAATAATAATTTGAAAATTCGTAAAATTAATGCAGAATTGTAAATCGAGGTAGTTTTCTATTGGGGGAAATATAGAGATAAACTTGACTGTTTATTGTCATCACTATATCCAACTATATATCATTTGGTTCAAAAATATATCAATTTATGTTTTACATGTTGGTCACTTTTCAAAGTTTTGGAATAATAGCAGTCATTGACAAGTGGTTGCCTAGCAAGATACGCCCACTTCCCTGATAAATTTTTAGTATATCAAGAGCATTTGCCAATTTGTGTCAAAGTGTATCAAAAATATAACCTGTCAAAAATTTAAATCACAAAATTAAATAAAATTCGGATTTAATCTATCAGTTTCGAAGCGTTCTAACTAAGTCAAAATCCATTCATCGTAAAATTGTCAAATTCAAACTCATCAAGTTTTCATCAATGTAAATCATTGGTTCCAAAACCTTTTGAACTCTTCGTACCCCTAAATTTTTTTACTTTTTACGCAATCTCCTGGTACCCCTTCGCCCACAATTAGTAACATTAAGAACAAACATGAAAGTCAAAAGAAGATTTGTTGGTTGATATAGTTTGATATTTAATCCATTCTTAGCCACTATTACAGCTGTAGATGTTTGATTATGCAATTTTTGTTAAATATTAGATGTTTTATGTTAGTTATATATGTAAATTATAAGGTACATTACTTTTTATAATTGTCTAAGAGGCTTTTCAGGTACCCTTTGTGGTGCTTGCTGGTTGGGAACCAAGGATCTAAATGATCACAATTTCAATCAAATCAGATGAAAATTATAGTCTCTATCATGTTCATGTTGAAGGGTGTAATTAAACTTGTTTTAATTGTAATTAGTTGTTTTCAGTTCACAGTATTTAACTAACAGTTACACTTCACTGCCTTTTCTACTTTCCTATATCTTTACTATCTCTTTCTCTGTTTCTGATCTTTATTCATCCTGGTGTCTATAATTGTCCATCTGAGCTGTAATGACCCCCTGAGTTGTATTTTCCTTATATCCTTGTGGTCATTCTTTATTCATAGTTTGAACCAGTAAGATGGCTTGTTCTGCCATTTAGTTTTGTGTTCTGTATTTATAGTGTTAAATTGAAGTTTCTTCAATTATATAATATAGTTTTTTCTATAGTGTTGTATACACTTTTCCAGTGTATACATTGTGTTTGGAACTAGGATAATTTCCATTATAGGTATGTAAAAGTTCTGTATTTTATATCTTTGTTTGTGTTGGTTACTAAGGTGTCGGCCATTTTGCAATTTGGTATAGTTTTATAGTTTTGCATACATTTCTACAGTCAATCATTACATTTCATATTATTCTTATATTTAATCCATTACATTGCATTACATTCATAACCTACATTATTTTATTACAGCTTCCCTTTATATAACCCTTGGTGGTAAGGTGCTACACCTTAACTCTGGTTATTGTTTAAAACCCCTTTTAGGGTAAGCATTTATATTATTTATTGTATTTGTGCATAGCTAAGCATTTCAATTAGTTTTAGTATATATATTAGTGTGTTAAGCATAGGTTTGGCAGTTATATTTGTATTCTTCTGTATATTTCATACAGCTCAGTAATTATAACATAAGGTTGCCTGTTTAATATATATAATTCTATTGTGATTAAGTTTTACCTTTATTTTATGACCTGTTTGTAAATGTGTTTATTTGTACTTTCAGGGTTTTTGTTGTATATTAAATCTATTAATATGAACCCTGGTGTGATGATTTAACCCCCATCACCCCCCCTCGACAACATTGGAGCCCGATAAGGGACATAAAATCGTCAAGGCCTGAGCTCATTCGCGTGCTGGAACAACAAATGGTGGAATAGTGGTGTATACAGTGACATTAACATTAACTTTATTTCCTAATTTATTAGAAATTTGTGTGTGCTTATTTTAAATTATTTTGGATCCGTAATAAGGTTGGTTAATTTAAGTTAATTAAGATTATTGGCTATCTAGTTGAGATTTACTACAATCTATGTTTTTCATTAGATTGTTGCTCTTTAATTTTTGGCATTTTCAAATTTTTGCCCCTCCCAATTATTTAAACTTTCTTGTTTACAAGAGAGTTACTTCCCTCTTATTTTGGTAATTTCAAAATTTTATTTTTTTCTTAAATCTCAACTGATTGGTTTATTTATACAAACATTAAGGTACATTGTTTACATATATCAATTTATACCAATTGACAATTGCTAATTGTTGATTGATACTGTTTGATATAATTACTTTAAAATATTTACAATTATTTTTTTTTCATATAATTTATTTAGATATACTTAGATAGATTTATACTTAGATAAATTTATATTTAGTATACCTTACCACCACCCCTTCTCAAACATTAATACTTACCATTTACATCTTTACATATACATATGCATATATTTTCATTTTTTTTAAATACAGTCTATACATATGTATACTCTTAAACATTTACATATATTTATAATTACATATAAATATTTTGCATATGCATATACATTTACATTTACATATATATGTTGGGTATATTAATGTGGATTTTCAATGTTCATGAAGTATATTGTCATAATTTCATTTTGGAATTATTTTTGGTATTTGGTTTTTGAGTTGAGTTTGGAGTTAGTTTTCTGTATGGTTTACTATTTCATTGGTGGTTCGTTTGGTTTGATTTGTATGTGTTTAGTTTATTTATTCAGTTTTCATATCTGGTTTATATTCGTATCATTTTTCATAGTTCATGTTTCTATTTCTATTTCCGAATTTCTATACCAATATTTCTGTCTATACTCTACACTGTATTCCTCTACTAACAACAACTATGCACTGCTGAATTTTGAGTTGAATGTTTTGTGTTTTTGTGTTTGGTCTTTGATGTATTGTTTTGTCTTTGACTTTTGAGTTCATTGGTTTTGAGTTTTTCAATTTATGGATTTCAGTTTCAAGCTGTTTGAGTTTGAAGTGTGATGTTGGATTTGAAGTTTGAAATTTGAATTTATTTTTTTTTGAGTTGCAAGTTGACATCTGTATTGAGTTTTGATGTGAGTTTAGTGTTTCTTGGGTTCAATATTTTGTAATATTGAGATTTGTGTAATTGTTTTTCAGTTTTGTGTTTATTCTTATAAACATTGTGTTGTGTTTTACTGTGTGTTACCATTTAGAGGATTCAGAGTATTTTTATATGTATTGTAGTTTTTCCTACATAGCATATAGTGTATCAGTGTTTTCAAGTGGTTGAGAGTATATTTATTTGTTTTTCAACATGGATGATTCTGTATTTCATGATTCTATTTCTAATGGCAATGATGTTTCTGTACACATGCCATCGGTTAGAATTTTACCACCAGTCCCAAAAGTTTCAACTTTTTGTGGTGATGGTTCATCTAATAACACTTCGTTTGATCTTTGGAAATTTGAGGTAACATCATTAATAAATAACAAGCAGTTAGATCCAGCATCTGTTAAATTAGCTGTGTTTCATTCTTTGAAAGGTGAAGCAGCACATGTAGCGGTTAGACTTGGACATTCATCGTCAACCCAAGATATTTTGTATAGACTTGAGACTAGGTTTGGGAGAATAGAGCAAGCTCAACAACTTCTTGCTGATTTTTATTCTGCTACTCAACATCAGTCAGAAACTGTCTCACAGTGGGCATGTAGATTAGAAGATCTATTGGATAGAGCTAGGTCAGAAGGTGAAGTATCTGAGAGTGAATTTAATCAGAAATTACGTTTGAAATTTTGGAGTGGTTTACTTCAAGACTTGAAGGATAGATCTGCTCATAAGTATGACAGGATAAATGATTTTGATTCTTTGTTGTTGGAAGTGAGGAGAATTGAGAAAGACTGTTCATCAGTTATATCTAATTCAACATCTGATATTAATGTAGAGTCTACAGAAGATCTGCACTCTATGGTGCATAGTCTTACTTCACTGGTACATAGTCTGAAGAGAACTATAGTCCAGATAAGATCAGAAAGAGAGTGTGAAAACCCATCTTCCACTGTTCAGGCTATGCAACATGAAACGAAAGATCGTAAGATTAGGCAATCCAGTAAGAGTTTGAAACCTAGTTTGCAGGTAAAGGGATCTAAGAGATTGTGTTATCGTTGTGGCAAAAGTGGACATATTGCCAAGTATTGTTGTGTGCAACAAGAACAGTCTAGTTCAGATGATGTAATTAATGTCAATTCACAGGATGTCATTGGACATAGTAACACCACAGTTGTTGACATTAATGGTAGGGTGTGTTCAGGTTTGCTAGATACTGGATCTACGATTTCCACAGTTAGTGCATCGTACTATGAAGACTACCTGGAAAGTGATGATTGTAAAATCACACCTTTGAGTCAACTTACAGTCATTGAGAGTGCTGGTGGTGAGTCATTACCATATCTTGGGTGCGTCCCAGTTACTATTAGAATTCCCAGTTTTAATTCTGAAGGTTTTGACTGTTTGTTTCTTGTGGTTCCAGACACAGCTTTTCACAGAGCTACTCCAGTTCTGATAGGAACTAATGTTTTGAAACCACTGAGTCAGAGATTCGCTGAAGATTCAAACAGGAGTGAATTGCCAGATATTTGGAAGTTTACATTCAATTGTATGAAACTTCAGGATAAGCAACTCTGTTCCAAGGTTGGAATAGTACGCTGTGTGGAGGAGAAACCTATAGTTATAGGTAGTAATAAGTCTGTGTGTCTGGCGGGTAAGGTTAGCAACTTGTCTGTGCCTTCCAGGCAAAGGGTGTTGTTTCAGAGGTCGGAGGATTCAGTCATGCCGGCTTCGATTGAAGTCACTCCGACTCTGATCAACGTTGACCCAGGTGTTGAAAAGACAGTTGTTGTTAGATTATCTAACTTAACCTTATCCCCAGTTAGGATTTTTCCACACAGTGTACTATGTGAGTTACATCCAGTAGAGATTGTGAGGAAAACATCTGTCAACAGCTTGATTCCATCATCAGCTGAACCTACAAAAAGTTTCTTAGATGAAATAGATTTTGCTACTTCTGCAATTTCTAAGGAGCAAGTAGAAGATTTGAAGAAGTTTTTGTGGAGTTGGAAACAGATATTTCTCAGCATGATAAAGATATTGGCAGTATAAGTATGGTTAAGCATAAGATCTTGCTAACAGATAACATACCGTTTAAACAGCCACATAGAAGAATTCCCCCAGCTATGTATGATGAAGTAAAGCATCATCTTGAAGATCTGTTAGATGCAGGTATCATAGAACGTAGTCATAGTCCCTATGCATCACCTATTGTATTGGCTCGTAAGAAAGATAACTCTTTGCGCATGTGCGTAGATTATCGAATGCTTAATTCGAAGACAGTAAGAGATGCCTATGCACTTCCACGCATTGAAGAACTCTTAGATAATCTTGTCGGATGTAAGTATTTTTCAGTGGTTGATATGAAAAGTGGGTATCATCAGATAAGTATAGACGAAAGTGATAAAGATAAGACTGCCTTTAAAGTTGGACCTCTTGGATTTTATCACTATAATCGTATGCCTTTTGGTTTGACCAATGCTCCAGCAACGTATCAACGTGTCATGGAAGACTGTTTAGGGGATTTGAATTGGAAGATCTGTGCCATATTCATTGATGACCTAATTATTTTCAGCAAAACGTATGATGAACATCTTGAAAGACTGTCTAAGGTATTTGAGAAGTTAGCTGAAAATGGAATTAAATTGTCTCCTAAGAAATGCGAGTTTTTCAAAGAACAAGTAAGATATTTAGGTCATGTTGTGTCATCTGATGGAGTGAAGACTGATCCTAAGAAAACTGACAAGGTAGCATCTTGGCCAGTTCCCAACAACCAAGAGGAGTTAAGAAGTTTTCTAGGTTTCGTTGGTTACTATCGTCGATTTATCAAGCAGTTTTCTATCATTGCTAAGCCTTTGAATGACATGTTGATCGGAGGACCGATTTCCAAGAAGAGGAGGAAGGGGTCAAGCGAAAAGATATCCCCATCTAAAGACTGGATGTGGGGCGATGAGCAGCAGTCTGCATTCCAACAACTGAAAGAAGCTCTGGTCAATCCACCGATTCTTGCTTACGCAGATTTTACTAAGCCGTTTGTGTTGCATACAGATGCAAGTGGGTTTGGTTTAGGTGCGGTGTTGTACCAGGAGTTGGATGGTAAGGAGAGAGTCATCTCTTATGCCAGTCGTTCCCTTTCTCGATCTGAAAAGAACTACCCCACTTACAAACTTGAATTTTTGGCATTAAAATGGGCAGTAACAGAGAAATTTCACCAGTATCTATTTAACACTAAATTTACAGTTTATACTGATAACAATCCTTTGACTTATATATTGACAACAGCGAAATTAGATGCAACAGGACACAGATGGTTGGCAGCTTTATCTAACTACAACTTCAGTATAAAGTATAAGCCAGGTAAAAAGAACACTGATGCAGATGCATTAAGTCGTTTACCACAGTATGTTGAAGTTGATGAAAGCATTATAGGAGCTTTGAAGAATGTAGAGTTAGAGGAAGGCTATTGTAGGACTATAAGCATGTCACATCAATCTGCTCCAGATTTGATTAGCTCTAGTTCTGCAATTGTGTCCAACGAGGAATCGAAGAAACGACAACGAAGCGATGATATTCTAGTTAAGTTGATCACAAGTTTAGAAACCGGAACAACTTATAAGTCAACATCAGTAGAAGAAGCAGCATTACTCAGAGATTTAGACCATTTCGTTCTGAGATCGGGTGTGCTGTATAAGAGAGTTATTGTTGATGAAGTAGAGGAGTATAAACTTGTTCTGCCAACTCTCTATAGATCAACAGCCTTAAAGGGTATACACGATGATTTAGGTCATCAAGGTCGTGATAGAACGGTAAGTCTCGCTAGAGAAAGGTTCTACTGGCCTAAGATGGTGAAGGACATAGAAGACTATATTAAGAACTGTTCACGTTGTTTGAGAAGGAAGTCAATGCCATCATCTTGCCCACTTGTGAATATTACCACCACTAGTCCACTAGAGTTAGTCTGTATGGACTATGTTTGTGTAGAGCAGTGCAAGGGAGGATATGACAGTATACTTGTGATTACTGATCACTTTACTCGTTACACCCAAGCTGTACCTGTACGCAATACCACCGCGAAAACAACTGCTAAAGCTTTCTTTGACACGTTCATAGTCCATTATGGAATTCCTCAACGCATTCACAGTGACCAAGGGCAACAGTTTGAGGGTAAGCTGATTAAAGAGCTCTGTACTTTGACTGGAATGGAGAAGTCCAGGACAACACCGTATCACCCTCAGGGAAATGGACAGTGCGAACGCTTTAACCGAACTCTGTTGAACATGCTAGGTACACTTCATCCGGATCAGAAACGTGATTGGAAGACTTATGTTCCTTCTATGGTTCATGCGTACAATTGTACAACCCATTCTGCGACAGGATATTCACCCTTTCAGCTGATGTTCGGACGAAAGCCTACCCTGGCAGTAGATGTTATGCTTGGACTTGTCAACCCAGGTAAAGAGGCCGCTAAAAGCTATAACACCTACATTGACTCGCTGAAGGAGAAGCTCGAACATGCATATCACACAGCAGCAGCTGAAGTATCCCGTAACCATCAGGCGCAGAAAGATAAGTTTAATCTTAGAGCCAGGTCTAATATTCTTGAACCAGGTGATAGAGTTTTGGTAAGACGTTTAGCGTTTAAGGAAGGTCGTCATAAGATTGCAGATAAGTGGGAAGAAGACATCTACAAGGTAGTTCGACAACCTAACGCAGATATACCAGTATATGATGTGTGTACTGAGAGCGGAGAAGGCCGAGTAAGAACCTTGCACAGGAACCATCTTTTACCGATTAGTTCTATTCCTATCGTTGATCCTGTACCAACACGACCTCAACCAAAACCAAGAAAGAGTAAGTTAAGATCTAAAGAACCTGTAATAGAAGTAGTTGATGAGGAGGAAAGTGAAGATAGTGGAGAAGAGGACCAGGTAGTGGAATGGACGGACTACCCATCCATAGCTAGCCCTGTTGCAACACCTGATCCAGTGGTTGATATCATCATAGATGATGAACCAGTTGCTGAGTTTGTTCCTGAACTAGTGTCAGTTCCAGAACCAGTTCCTGAACATATAGATCCTTTACCACCAGAACCAGCAGCAACATTTGAGTCTCCAGTGCAACTTGAAATTCCTAGAAGATCAACTAGAGCTACCAGAACACCAACCAGGTTTAACGATTATGTTATGACACAGCAAGCAGAGGTAATTTCTACCAACAGATTGCGAGCTGAGTTGGCACGTTCGTTGTTACCAACAGATTTTGTGTCTATGTCACCGGAAAGGTTAGAAGTAGTTTTGAGAATGTTACCATCTTTGTGTAAATCTTTGTTTCCTGATGTATTTTAAATGGTAGGCACAGTATTAGTTTGGTTTAAATGTTTTAGTTTTGGTGGGTAGTTTAGTTCTAGTTTTCATTGTAGATCACAATGTTCAAGTAAATTGGTTTTAGTTTTGTGCTTTGATACACAATTTTATTTGTGTAAATGTTGGGACAACATTTCCCGAAGGAGGGGAGTATGTTGAAGGGTGTAATTAAACTGGTTTTAATTGTAATTAGTTGTTTTCAGTTCACAGTATTTAACTAACAGTTACACTTCACTGCCTTTTCTACTTTCCTATATCTTTACTATCTCTTTCTCTGTTTCTGATCTTTATTCATCCTGGTGTCTATAATTGTCCATCTGGGGCCCGTTTCTCAAAAAATCTTACGATTAAAAATTGTCGTAAGTGTGGAATTATTCATTGTAAAATGCCAAAGTTAAGACAAAATTTATCGTAAGATTTTTTGAGAAACATGCCCCTGAGCTGTAATGACCCCCTGAGTTGTATTTTCCTTATATCCTTGTGGTCATTCTGCATTCATAGTTTGAACCAGTAAGATGGCTTGTTCTGCCATTTAGTTTTGTGTTCTGTATTTATAGTGTTAAATTGAAGTTTCTTCAATTATATAATATAGTTTTTCTATAGTGTTGTATACACTTTTCCAGTGTATACATTGTGTTTGGAACTAGGATAATTTCCATTATAGGTATGTAAAAGTTCTGTATTTTATATCTTTGTTTGTGTTGGTTACTAAGGTGTCGGCCATTTCGCAATTTGGTATAGTTTTATAGTTTTGCATACATTTCTACAGTCAATCATTACATTTCATATTATTCTTATATTTAATCCATTACATTGCATTACATTCATAACCTACATTATTTTATTACAGCTTCCCTTTATATAACCCTTGGTGGTAAGGTGCTACACCTTAACTCTGGTTATTGTTTAAAACCCCTTTTAGGGTAAGCATTTATATTATTTATTGTATTTGTGCATAGCTAAGCATTTCAATTAGTTTTAGTATATATATTAGTGTGTTAAGCATAGGTTTGGCAGTTATATTTGTATTCTTCTGTATATTTCATACAGCTCAGTAATTATAACATAAGGTTGCCTGTTTAATATATATAATTCTATTGTGATTAAGTTTTACCTTTATTTTATGACCTGTTTGTAAATGTGTTTATTTGTACTTTCAGGGTTTTTGTTGTATATTAAATCTATTAATATGAACCCTGGTGTGATGATTTAACCCCCATCACCCCCCCTCGACAACATTCACAAGCCAATTCCAATGTGTTATGACTTAGTCAAGGGTAATAACTCAAAAACCATTCAAGGAAATATTATCCTTGACCAAGATCTCATCAATATAAATGAACACATTAAATTTCATTCAATTCAGATGAAAACTGAAGTCAACTTGTTTTGACTAAGTCAGTGGAAATAACTAAAAAAAACGCTCATGGAAACATCATAAATATTAATCTTGTCCAAAATATCATCCATATAAATGATCATACCAAATTTTATTCAAATCAGATGAGAACTATAGTCCTTATCACGTTAACAAGCCAATTTTGATGCTTTTCGGCTAAGTCAAGGGCGATAACTCAAAATCCATTCAACGAAAAATTGTTCAATTCAAATTTCTCCAAGACCTCATAAATACAAATGATCTTGTCAAATTTCATTTAAATCAGATGAAAAATGTAGTCGCTATCGCGTTCACGAGCCAATTTTGATTCATTTTGACTAAGTCAAGGGCAATAACTAAAAAAACCTTCATAAAAAAATAGCCAAATTTGAACTTGTCCGAGATCTCATGAAAACAAATGTTCACACCGAATTTCATTCAAATCAAATGAAAACTAGAGTCTCTATTGCATTCACAAACCAATTGTGGACGGATGGACCAACGGACAGGGGGCATATACATGTACAACCACATTACATTATTTTGAGGTCATATTTTCAAGAAACACCATTTTTTGATTTGACTTTGATTTGTGTTTGTTGTGTTGTTTCTAAGATTATGACGTCATAAATTTTATGATGTCATATTGTCATTTAAATTTAACTGCCTTCCACCATTTGTAATTTGTTTCTTCCCCTGAAGAAGTCTAAACTTTTTTGACGAAACGGTGGGTATTAAAGGATAGTATTTGATGTCAAGTTTTATTATTTATCACACATTACAATGTAAGCGTATAAAAATGACACTGGGTTTTTAATTCAATCATAATTTTACTTTTATCAGGTTGGCCGTTCTTCACTAGTTAAAGGTTAAATTTACATCTTAAAGATGTAACCTAGAATCTTACCAAAGAGTTTAAAACACATTTCTATCAGTTTTCTGGTTAGATAAAACCATTCTGTATGGTGGATATTATTGTATGCCTTATTAGGATGTAACTGAAATCCAATAATGTATTGAGGGCAAACTGACATCAGGTGACACATCTAATTGTAGAAAATGACAACTATAATCAGGTGTTACAACATACATGCATTATAATTTGACTTCTGTTTAATTAGGCGTAAGAAATTCAAAGCTTCAGTATAAATCAGGTGGAAGATCTATTGTTAAAATGATAAAGAACTCATCTTACAATCAGAGATATCACAGTTCACATCAATATATGTTGAATTAATATTTATAACATCTTAATAAGATTTACTACAGCACTAGTCAAACTTATACAATCATAAGCCTTTGAAATAAAATAATAAGAAGATATTTAAGAAATTCATTAAATATTAGAGAGGGAAATATAAACATGAGACAGAATGAATAACTCATAAACTAATAACCAGTTGCCCTAATGAACCAATGAAAACATTAACCTGTAAGAGAATTTGATTTGTTAAATATTTAAATGACCTAGATGAGGAGATGCATAATAATTGCATCAGATTATAATAAAGTGAAGTAATCAAGAGAAAAGACACATTTAGATTTTATCAGATTATTCGAAAATCTTTCTTCCAGAGTGAAGATATTCAGTGAGAGAAGTTATAAGAGAAGTTATAATAGAAGAAATGAAAACTAGAACAGGTAATACTTTTTACATGAGTTGGCTTTTAATGAAATGTTGTTCTTTCCTACTGAAACCCAACTCCCACCAATTGCTAAATAAGCAACAGTTTCTAGTTTTAGACACATTAAATTATTTTTTGTGGCCAATTAATTCTGTGGATTTATCCCATAACATGCCACCAATGTAAAAATATCTTTTGAAAATATTTTCTAAATTTAAAGGGCCATTCTGCTTTTTTGAAAAACAGTTTCCTTTATCAAAAAAATCGCAAATGTTACCTGAGAGTATTTTTAAAGTATATTAATTGTATCTTTATATCTTCTTGATCAAACTGAATTTGGTTTTAAAGGGTTAATTACAAACAGGGAGTATGTATTGTTAATTAAGCAATTTGACCTAGTTTTGGTGTTTGCCCTTTAAATGGCTCAATATTTCTTACTGTAACCTTTCAAATACACAAAAGGGACATTTCTCTACAATTAGGCGTTTATTTTACTCAAATCCGTTCAGTAGTTTGCTATCAGCGTCCAAAAAACATGACATACTTAAAAACCTTTCGTAAGGTTTTTAAAAATTTTAGCATGTTTTTAGCGTTTAAAAATTAACGGCTGGATTTTTTTGGTTAAAACTTTCAGATATATTAAAGGACATATAGTTACAGATTTTGGTGTAAACCTTTCACAAATTTGAGCAAAATAAAATTTTGACCTAAAAAAAAATTCAGACTGTCCCTTTAAAGACTCCTGTACACTCTGAAATAAAGTCATTCAGAGAAAATCACTGATAATATAAAATTAAAGAAGCTGAAATACTTTCACTATATTTGGATCAGGTTTTGATAGGTATACAAGAAATAAAATCTTCTTTCTAAACTTGCTCTCTTGTCATTTTAAAAATATACTTGCTTTTCAAGAAGTTTTAATTTCAGAAGTTTCCAATGGATCTTGGCAACGTTAGGTTAGGTGTAAACTAGTCTTAATAATGTATTTTTACAGCTACTAATATAATTAGACCTTAATTTAACCTACACCTGTCATATCAAAATACATAGCTAATTTCTTCTCCTAGCCAATTTATTTCACTTAAACAAGACAGAAGCAACATATGAACAAATGGACAGTCATAATTATATTTTAACTTCATTTTAATTAATAATTATTCACAGATATATGAGTTACCAACATGAAATCATTAGCAACATTATATATATAGATATTATTAACAATGTAATTTTAATGGCAATTTTTCCAGTAGGAGTTAAAATTGACCCATCTAAATAACATCTATATCATTTTTGATATATAGCTGCCTAATAATAGGATATACCATCCTTTTTATCAAATACCAATTTCCATCTTATTATGTCTATGATTTATGGTTTAAAAATGACTGGTTTGGGATGGACACTGAAATACAATACCTACATCAAAATCAGATCAAACTTGAAAGTCAAATTATTGAGTTGATACATATAATATATAGTCAGTGTTTGACTTAAATAGACGAGGCCAGTGTCACATGCAAAAAGCAGGCAAAGCTTGTTCTCTTTAGAGGCTTTGATTTTAAACAAAAATATTTGACAGTTACAGAAAAAACTTTTGGGGATTATACCTTATTGTCAAAATCATGAGTGTTTACAGGCTATAAATTGAACATGTTTTCAAGAACAAGGGCAATAACTCATTTTTATTGATTTTGCTATTTTCAAAATGGATCATCCATGGGTGATTATGAACCTTCACACCAAGTTTCATCAAAATCTGTCAAGAAATGGGCCTTGTAGAGTGTTTAAGAGCAATTGTGGATGGATCTACGACCATGGGTGACGCCAGTATACACTCCACATTTCATGTGGGCGTGTAAAAAAAACTGGAAAGGGTTGAATTGCATTTTAATAGATATGATATGTATCTAGTTTGATAGAATATTTTCAAAGAAAAGAACAGGTAAGAATTATAGGTAGATTGACCTCAATGACATGATTATGTTCCAGTTTTTGTACTTTATCTCAGCTGAAATATATTGGTCTGTGTCAATAGTTAGTAATTCAAATTCAACAGTTCAAGTAAGATTGTATTGCATAATTATGAAAATGCTTGAAAACGTACTTGTTCTACAGAACACAATAAACTATAAGACTAAATCTCATGAAGAAAGTGTTTTTATGACAAATGAAAATGTCACAAGCAAAAAAAAATATAATGGAAAAATAAAAGTGTAAAAGTCAACTGTCTGTTGGCCGTCACTTTGATCTATAATTTTCCTTCCACGGGGGAAATCTATTGTATATAAAGAAACTAAATTGTAGCTTGAAATATTGTGGCACTGACACTAAAACCAATGTATTTTTTTTTTTATTAAATGTGCCTTCATTTTTTATTTCTAACAAGTTAATTTTAGGTAATTTTGTGGATATTTTACCTAATTCTAATTTTAAACTATATATAAACACGTTATCAAAAATATATTTACAAATATAACAATAATATAATGAACAATGGCTACCTTAATACCAGAATATATCAATAAACATGGTACAGATTGATGAATATATACCAATTATTTTGAAGCCTAAAAAAAGTTGTATCAAGCTCAAAGCAAGGTTTGTCTGCAGATCAAAGCAAGGTTTGTCTGCAGATCAAAGATAGCTTGACAGTCAAGGTAACATACGGCCACTGGCACCTTAGTTTGAAAAAGAAAATAAGGATTTGGGTCAAAATCCTTTAAAAACTAAAGCTTTTACGAGCTGAAAATCAAACACAACAATACACACACATTTCGGTAAATTCTCAAAAAAATTCAGTGTTTCTGTGAAAAAATATTTATTAAATATTAATTATTTAATAATTTTGGATTTTACTGATTTTCAATAAGATTCATCCTTGGGTGATAATGAACAATTACACCAAGTTTCATCAAAATCCGTCAAGAATTGTGTCTACGAGCTAAAAATTTACCGCATTTTCAACAACAAGGGCAATAATTTGTAGTAAAAATTTTTTTAAATTTGCTGATTTTCAATAGAGTTTATCCTTGGGTGATTACGAACACCCACAACAAGTTTTATGAGAATCTGTCAAGAATTGTGCCCTTTGGAGTGTTTACGAGCAATTGTGGTCGGACAGACCAACCTACAAACCTACATTTACTGAATTCAGCCACCACGACAGTTCTTTGGACGTTAAATAATTAAAGATAACTTGCTGAGTGTGAAAACATAAACTTTATTAATTCCAAACCAGATGTAAGACAAGGGGTCTATATGGACCGCAATATAAGACAAAAGTATAATATATATATGGAGAGATATTTTAGACAAAACACAAATAATAACATAGAGGCGGACATATATGGAAATACAGAGAGAATGTCTGTGTAGATTTGTATGGATTTTGTAATTTTTGTGCAATTCTAGTATTTCTGAAGTATTTACGTAAATCTAAGTCACAAATCAAGTGAACGCACCCAGGGCAAACGGACCTGATGCCACAAAAATTTTAATTTTTCAATATTTTTGTTTTTGTAAAAAAAATTTGAAACGAAAACTTGGCCGCAAATAATATGATTGATCTGAATTCCACAGGACATAAACAGAATGTCTGTACAAATAAAACAAGATAATCAAATTTTTATAACACTTCCCGTTTTGACATGAAGACTTCTGGTTTTTCAAAATTACATCTGGCAACCCCACTTTCGGTATAAATTTCAGATGTTGGCAAAAACCATATATATTGTCTGTCAAGCATAAAAAATTCAAATCGGAAGTGATGCATAAGCTGTCGTCTCAAAGTGACACATTTTAGCAAAAGATTTATTACATTTTGGTGTGTATCAAAACCTGGTAAGTTTATCTAAAAGTTGTAGGCACAGAATTTTGAATTTCGAATTTAAAGTGTTTATTTTAGTTTGAATTTTTTGAAAATTCAATAGGCCATACCATGTGACCTTGACCTTCAATGACCCACAAGTTTCAATGTAGAATGTCCTTGACCTCAGCTATCCATATTTATGTGTTCTGATATTAGTTGAAAAATATTAACTTCCTGTTTTATAAACATTCAAAAATTAGCATTTTTGACAACTTTGGACGGCTGTATCACCTTCTCTAATTAACACAGAGAATATATTTTTTCAATTTTGTAATGCCGATTTAATTTTCTTTTTTTTTATGATATATGACAATAATCTATTAAAATATGTTTTCAAAATATTGTGTTTTTTTTTCGACTGAGTGTTCTAACTTACAATGTAATTATCTCATAGTGATATGGTTTGTTTATTCCCAATGTACTCAATTTTCTCTTTTCAAGGATATTTGAAAAGGGTGGTTTAATAAGTTTAATAAAAAAAAAATCAATTTGTGAAATTAGGCATTTAAGAATTAAAAGTGTTTTTTTTTTTTTAGAAAATAAATTAAATTGTGGGTGTTAAAATGATTGACAGGTGTTAAAAATGGTTATATATTAATATGATAATAAAACTATGACATAGTCATAAACAGATTAATCTGATTTTGTAATCTTTTAACACTCTGAAAAATAATAAATTTTTTGTAATTTTTTAGCAAAATTTTCACTTACAATAATTCAAGATACACTCATTTAGAGCAGAGAATTTTTAATACATTAACCTGATTTTTTTCTGTACCATTAATAGAACTCTATCTGCGACCTTTGCAAACTATGAACAATAGTTTTGGTTATAAGTGAAAGCTAACACCAGGCATCAGACATTTTCTTACTTTGAAGGGAATTCTTACCCATGGCACCTACTTACAAAAAAACAGAAGCCAAGGCATTAAGATCGGTGCCACGCATAGTGTTGTACTCAGCTCCAGTATTGTAGTTTTTATTATAAGTAAACATTATCTTTATTTGAATACCATCTAAGGTGGCTATATAGCTAAACCTCAACTTCAGTATCAGCACTGCACTGATGAGGCACAGAAGGCCGAAACAGTACTGTTTGCAGTTAGATAAGCTCCTTGGCTCATACCTTGTTGAGCACTCTATCTGGAGTGTAACATTGTCGTTAGCGTAATGTGTAGCTTGCTAGTTTGAGCACTCTAGCATGGTACGATGGTATCACATAATGTGGGATCATCTGAGGTGGCTATATAGCCAAACCTCAACTCCAGTATCAGCACTGCACTGATGAGGCCGAAACAGTACTGTTTGCAGTTATACATGTACTATAACTAAACAAAAATACAGATGATGATAGTACATTGTGTGTTCCTGACTTTTGAATTCATTTTCCAAATCGTACAGAATAGATATACTATATTTGTAACATATCACTCAAGGACAATTAAAAAATAACGAACATGAGCCTCCTTTAACTCAAAAAGAAAAATTGGTATATTCCACTACACTACTTTAAGAAAAAAAAGCAGCCAAGAGGTGTGTCACAAACTGTATTTTTTTTTAAATTCCAAGTCTTTTGAAGTTATAAAAAGATTAGTTTTCAGCAATATTTGATATGTTTTAAGCATGACTGAATGTACAGTTGTTAAATTCCATTCTATAGATTTCAATCTCCTGTTATATCAAGATACATCATAAAAAAACTTTTAGAAAACAGAGAAATGTGTCTTTTATTGTTTTTATAACTAAATTTCAAAATGATTGCATGAGAATATATAGAATTATAGTTCTTACTGCTGTGCTTCTTATTGGGCCAATAAAGACAGACAATACCATGCTGAGAGTCTAGACCACAATTCATTTTTATTTCATCTAAATTACACAATACTTTTCCACATCATGTGCAAAAAATGTTGAATCAAGAGTGAGTATTTCATGAAATAATTTGAGGAACAAATCAGAGGTCATCAAGGTTTGCTACCAAAAGTTTTAGAACTGAAATCTATGTATGAAATGTAATTTTGACTGGAGTGGAAGTTAAAGATATGATATGAAGGCTATAAATTTCCATTGTTCAGTAGGATATGAGATAAAGTTGTTCAGATGTATGATAACCTATATGATATATGATCTAGGTACTTCAGTAGGCCTGTTGTTATATTTGATAAGTAAAAGTCAAGTATATTATTAAATATAATATGTATAAAATGTGTCGTATGTTTTTATAATTAGAAAGTATCAGTTTCCGTTTTTACAGGACATTAATCATAACATTTTGATAAACTTGTCAAACTTTCACACCATGTTTAAGTGAACACCTCCAGGTGGAAACTGAAATAGGAAAGAAAACTCTTTGTAAAGGCAACATAAACCATCACCAGTAGTTCAAAACAATATTTTTCATTTAATATTTGATTATGAGTATCTAAACCACAGATGTACCTAAGCATTGCTCCAAAAAATGTCACAACTAGTTCTACAGAAGTTCATCCCTATCCTCAGAGAGTGTTCTGACTTTCTACATTTCAACAATATTGTTGTCTGATGACAAGTTTACAGCTGGAATTTTGTATTCTATCTAAATCCTGAGCAGAAATTTAAAATCAAATTCTTACAAACGTAGAAAAACATGTTTCGACTCTAATTTTTCACTGATGAAATCCAGTGTTTGTTCAATGATTGAACAAAATATTTCATTAAATAATCCGCTTTTCAAAATTTTTTCACTTCAAAATACATGACAACAATAATTAATCTGCTGACTATTCAAAGTTATAAAATTTTATGATTATTACAATGTTCTGTGATTAAATATTAGGAATTCTCCATGATGTATGGATTTTATTCTTTTAAATGTATTAACCTTCTAGAAATAGACAGGACATATAAATTTGTAATGGTAATAATAATTTTTTAAATATTTTGACCTCCTAACCTTAGTTATTTTACAGTATTTATAATACATAATATATTGAATTGCTCAATCTTTAAATTTTCATTCTTTACAATATAAATAAATAATGTTCAATGTAAACCAGAAACATAATCAAAAGTTTATTTGAAACTAACCGGAAACTAATGTACTGTCTTATCAAAATTAATGTTTTTCTCTCTGAATTTTAATGTAATTTTCATATTGCAGAAAAAGCGAGATAAGACAATTTCTAAGTACAAAAGATGAATTTTGTTTAGATTAAGCACAATGCTGTCAGGTGGAGCCCAGTATAAATTATGATTTATATGATGGTGAATAGATAGATAGAAATAATTTCTACATCAAACACTTTCAGACATAAAGAAACAGTGTTATTTTAGACAATAAGATCTTTAATTTCTAGACCAACTGTCCCTTTTAAAGTGATGTCTTGCAACAAGTAGAATATAAGATAGTGGACCCCAGCCATATGCACCCACCACGGCATGTGGATGCTAAAAACCAAAAATATGTTGAAGATATTGGACCACATATATGCCCACTTCTGCATTCTGTTGTAAGCAAAATGCCATTTTCAAAGTTTTGTGATTACTAAGAGAGTAATAGAATATTCAAGATTTTGATACAAGAGCTCTGAATAACTCTGCTTCTAACAGTCAAATTCGAACTTGATCTTTGTTTTATGAATATGTAACTGGTGTCTCAAAAACAATGTCGCCAAGTTTGACAGGCAGTATATCAAATTTTTTGACTTGTTTTTAGTTAGGGGCAGTACTTGTACAATCATTATTTGACGACTCTCATATTTTCAGGTTAAAAGGATATGTTGAAGTAAATCTGTGAGGATTTTGAAAGAGATCCGTTCACCAACAGCTGAAATATTTACTGTCTAACTTGGGGACTTTTTTTTATTTTTGAGACACCCAATGTACACATACCAAATTTCATTTGATTACGGATAATATATGTCCACATAGAGAGATGTGGGCGTATAAAGACAGACAAGAGAAATTTAATTAAGTTTATTAAAATTTGTAAAATATATAGTAATTATATCACTCATTAATCTACACATACAATAAATTATCAATATTATAAAATTGATAACATGTTCTTTTAATACTTGACTTTCCCTACACAATTCTGTTTTAATATTGCATACATAATGAAAAATGTATCAAATCAGGTCATGGTAAAATTCATTTCACATTATTTCATTATTACAAACATATGTTCTGCTTGCAAGTTGATATTCAACAGAACATGTTTTGAAAGCATGACAATGATAAACCTACAGAAAGATGTGATATTATTGTTATTAATCTATCCCACTGGAATAAAGATAATTCAAATAAAAACTCTTCTCTATTTATTAGAGTTTTGAATCCATCATTGATGACAAGAAGTTATTAGAGTTTGATATTTAATGTCAGAAATGATGAAATGATGGCAGGAGAGTGTATTTTTAACAACAAAAAAAGATGATTTTAAAGAGGCCCTTAATAATATGTAGAACTATTTTAACAGGCACTGTCACAATTGATAAATGATAGTAGGAGTTATAAAGGTATTTTCTCTTTTAGAGTTTGCTAAAAATGACTGCTCTGAATCGTCATTTGAACTTTCTGTGCTGTGGATTCCACTTGTCCCTCTTAGACCCTTGTTTACCATACTTAATAATGATAATGATAAGGTTTGGAACATGATTTATGAACGGAATATTAGCTGATTATTAGTAGCCTATTAAATATGGCTTGGAATCTATAGACATAAAAACTAGGAACTAAAAGACAATCTTGTAGAGACTGAAACTAGACAGGAAAAGATTTTGAAGTAAAGACTAATTATTCAACTTTATTTACCAGTCTATTTTTACCTCCAAGATGTCAATTGTTTTTAACTGCTTACATATTTAAAAAGTATTGTGTAACTTTCAACTTCATTTCTTAGCTGTAAACAATTCAATTGGGTGGTATAAAAATTATGGTTGCTCTAACAATTATACTACACATTTCAAATGTTTTCCACCTATTTTACTCAAATAATTATTTTTACACTACTTCTGCCATGGGAAAATGATTAACCAAATCAGCAAATTAGATAGTTAGCTACAGAATGAATAATAAATTGTAATTATTTGTCAATTGTGCAGATGTATAAACAATAAATTGTCAACAATATGGTTTGGGTGTATACATACCATTCTTACTTTTTACATACCTACACAAAATAAACCTATTGTTCACATACAGTCAAACTTGGTCAAACGGTCACCTGAATTCAGCACCACCTTTTAGTGAAAGGCAACCCAAATTACATCCCATGCAACTTTCAACCCAAATTTACCTCTATTCAACACCACCCTCTTGACACGGCCAGCAATCACCCACTTATTGACAATGAACATGTTGTGTCACCCTGCAATCAGCGGTCATTTTCCGTTTATCCTTGGTAATCCCATTAATTAAACTAACAAACAATTGCTGCCAAACAGTATAACCTTTGTCTATAATCCATGAATTTTACTCATACACTGATATAATAAGGCCTAATGTTGTAAACGGTTATTGAAATAAGTAATGAAATATTCAAAATTGTATATGTCTAAAATAATATTTTTATATAGGACATTGCTAATGCTATTTAAATTGCTATTGTTGTTTTTCTTTCATGCATGTACATATAATTACAATTAATTACAAACTTATCAAATTGGGTTTGCCATTCATGTACCTCTCTATTAAACACCACCCCTTAGTAAGCAACCACTTTTAAGCATTCCCTTGACTGGCTGCTTAATACAAGTTATACTGTATTTAGAAAATAGTAGTTTAAAAGGTAACAATCAACTATTCAATAGAAGGCACTGGCACAGGCATTAAAAAATATCGTGTTTTAGAGCTTTCCTCAAAAACTTGCATGCATTTTTTCTTTATGTGAACCACTCACACTGGTGCTTACCCGAAATTCTGAAGCCAACTCTGATTATAGGTTCATACAATATCTCTCGCATTCCCGAAATCCAATACGACAGAATCTTTCCTTAAGTTCTGTATTGGTCATATTTTTGATATTCTCCATAAAGCAGCGCCTTCCAATATTCCAAAGAAAGTACTATTTCATGTAGGTATAAATAACAGAAAAGAAAACGGAGATTCCATCTATAAACAGATACAAGAACTTGCCAACTTCGCCACCACCAAATTCCCTGATGCCACGATTTTCACTACCCAAATACCTATCTCTTCCGTCCTGACCAGTGTTGAACCATTTGAAACTGAAAATGTTAAAAGATACAATCACCTCATCTATCACAAGCCTTCTCCTGTTGCCACAACTATTCCGAGATTTAATGGAGTGGTCAAAGTAAACTTGGATCACGTCCACTGAAAGAGAAATCTGAAGCCCCTTATGCTAAAAGCTAAGTTTGTTTACCTGTTCAGAAATAAGTGTACAAGCTATAAGAAATAAGTGTACCAGCTATAAGAAATAAGTGTACATGCTAGGAATACTTGTTTATCTGTTAAGAAATAAGTGTACAGGTCAACCATGTTCTGTAACACACCTAGCAAGTAGACACATACTTATATAATGCCAATAGTGAATGAGCCACTAGAGAGGTATGAAAACAAACAGCAGAAGTGTTACCACTCTTCTATCTTGGAGATAAAAAAGATGAAGATAACCGTCTGCCACCCACACTTTATTTAACTTACATACTAAAGATCTATTTCGGACATCAGTATTTCACATTTACAAACTGGATAAACTTTTAGTTGCTGATCTGTCCATCACAAATAATATATTAACAAGAGCTGATTGAAAGATAGTGGACCACAGCCATATATGGCCACCATGGCATGCAGATGGTAAAAACGAAAAATATGTTGAAGATATTGGATCACAACAATATATGCATCTTCCCGTGGTCAAGTTATTCTCTTTAACTACCGTACATCTAATACCTTGACAGATAACCATGAGTGAATCTCAGACAGTCCCGATCCATTACAATGTAACTAATAATAGCAACCAATCAAATGTACTGTAGTATCGAGTTATGGCCATAGAGTGATATATTGCGACTATTACAATGTAGTCTTGGTTAACTAATGAATACAATTTGCAATTCATTCGATGGCTGGATGATAAGAAATAAAAAGCTTGCATCAATGACGTCTATAAAATATATTATGTTATTTGTGACAGAGGTTTTCATTGGGACGTGTCGAATATTGTCGCCAATCAAATTTGTCCGTATTTCTAGTACTATTATCGGTCATGGCTTTTGACGTACATAGTAAAGGAGAAAGGTATGACATTGGGATGATGCAATATATGCCCACGACTGCATTCTGTTTGTAAGCAAATGCCATTTTCAAAGCTTAGTGATTTCAGGTTCTGTTCTTGTATTGAAAATTGTATTCAAGTCAGTTTTAAAATCATACATTCTATTGATAAAGTCAGTATTCTTTTACAATAATTCGAACTTGACCCTCGTTTCATGAATATGTAAGTACATATCGAATTTCATTTGTTGAACCTTCCTGTTGATAGAAGCACTTACTGAATAGAGGTTAAAGGGCGATAACTCCTCCAAACTGACGTAAGAGGCCTAAATCTTGAAAAAGTCTTAAATTTAATCAGAAGTAAACTAAGCTTTCAAACATTTTGATTTAGGTCCAATAACATCCATTTTCAAGGGATGTGTTCACTAACTGTTTGACCAAAAAAATTTTTGTCTCAGAATCTGGAATGTTTAAGCTAATCTAATCTGTACTATTGTTCACAACTCTCCTACGAAATTTAAGCCTTCAAACACGTGTACCCATAACTATCAGCATTTGAAAGTAAAAAATAAAATTTAGTAAGACTATATGTTATATAGAAAATGAAAGATAAATGTTTAGGTAGGGATATAATTAAAGGGATTTTACAATTTTTGTCAAGTTCTATAGTACTTTTGGAGGCTATTAACATATATTCAAGGCTCAAATCGACCATCGAAAATGCTGAACATTCACCAAAATCGGTTGAATAGTAAAAGAGTAATAGCATATTCACGAGTTTGGGGCAACTCTGTTTCTCACGGTCAAAAATAGTTCAAATTACAACTTGATCTTCATTTTCTAAATGTGTATACACATACCAAAGTTCATTTGATTCCATCAAAAAATCTAGTTTTGAGAGCAAATGTTGGGGTGCCAACAATATACGTCCACATAGACAGATGTGGGCATATAAAAAATGTTGATAGAGAGTTATGAGCCATGTTGAATTATTCAGTTGTATGATATTTATATTCTAGGAACATTAACCTACCACCTGTTTTAAAGACCCTGTGAACTCTAAATCATCACACATGGCTTTGTTTATATCTTTTTACCAAATATTGGAGAATTTCACGGAAGTTCTTGTGAGTTGGCCTAATTATGGTCATGTTTTAGTTCACTTAGTAAGAAAAGGCTAGAAAACTCAATTGAAGAAACAGGTTGCAATTTTCCCACATATTAGAATTCATCTTTTAAAAAAGAACAATGACCATCCGTAATTATTATTGTGTACATTTCTTCCAGAAGTGTTGTTTCATGTGTTTCCAGCAAAATATTAAAAAAACAATGAATTTCAATATCATCCCTACATGTAGACCAGGAGCCCAGGGGGGTCAGCCTAGCTGAAAAACTAACCAATAATTATATGTATCACTATTCTCTATGGACATTCCCTTTAAAGGAAATGGACGTCTGCCGGGCATGCACGGGTGGGTGTGGCCAGGAGAGGTCAAAGAAGAGTACCATTAAGATAGGCTAGCTCAACTTGTCAAATAACTTATAGAAACTATTACCAAAGTGATCAGCATACAGCCATATACTATAAATGACTATTGCCAGATATTTCCAGTGGTGGACTGTGTCCGCCAGACAATGATATCCGATACAAGAAAATTGAGCTAGATGCATGAAACCTTTTGTGAAATCTTCGTCTTAACATGTGTATCAAGAATGACATTTTCTGTAGTGGAAAGCCCCTGCCAGACGCGCCCATGTGACCCCACCCTCTAAAATGACCTAGGTTAGCCCAAGAGCTAAATGCATGAAACCTTTTGTAAAATGTTAGTCATTGCCTCATGTATAGAGAATGAACACTGCCAGACATTTCCTGTGGTGGAAAGCCCTTGCCAGACGCCCCAAGTGACCCCTACCCCTAAAATGACCTAGGTTAGCTCATGAGCTAATCGGATGAAACTTTTTGTAAAATGTTCGTCATTGCTTCGTGTATAGAGAATGAACACTGCCAGACATTTTCAGTGATGGAAAGCCCCTGCCAGATGCCCCAAGTGACCCATACCCATAAAATGACCTAGGTTAGCCCATGAGCTAACTGGATGAAACCATTTGTAAAATGTTCGTCATTGCTTCGTGTATCAAAGATGACCACTGCCAGACATTTTCTGTGGTGGAAAACACCTGCGAGGCGCCATAAGTGACCCCAACCCCAAACACTAACAAGTTTAGATTATGTTTATGAATATACTGAATATATCAAAAAAGTTATCACATTCCCTAGCACGGATTAACTAAACCTTTTTGATATACTAACTGGATACTCTTTGGGTTTTTTTTTATTGTGAACGTTCTGATTTAATGTCTTTCTATTAATGAACATTGTGGGAAAATGTAAAGTGCTTCTATTCTTTATCCTGGTCTGAATCTGAATCCTCTCTCCACGGTTCATCATCCGAATCACTCAATTGAACAGTTTCGGACTCACTACTAGTGATAATCGTTGTTTCATCAGTGCCATTGTGTACCACTCTGTTTCCACCTTGATGATTTGAGAACAGACTGCCAGGAATCGCAGGCCAATGGAACCGGATTGGTTTTAGGAGTGTGTCATTGACAAACCATCCGTATTCAGTTGGTGACAAACCATCTCCTGGACAAGCTTTTGTAGGAAGGGTCCACAACACTGTAACATATTGCGATCGGCTGATCTTCATCTCTAGCGTTTTACGAGTGGGTGGCAGCAATGCACAATGGATACGTTTGACATTTGCCAGCGGATTATCCTGAAAAACAATTAAATATGTCATTAGAAATAAGCATTTCATGACTGCTATGACAATAAGTTTAAATTTAGCTGGCAGTTAATTATATCAATTTCAGTTAATAAATTTTGAACTTTGCCTGTCATTTGCATCGATTTGTTGTAACGTGCTTCATCAATGTCTCGAGTCTGACTTTGGGCACACATGCAGCAGACAAATTCTGATATGACATCAAAATCAACCATGTGAGATGCATCTCCTCATTTGCATCACCTGAACAGACTGCTGACAATATTGTCCTAGCAATTGATCCATAGGATGTACTTATGTTTGTTTGCATGAGGATCAAATGGAGAAGAAGGCCACCATCATAGACATGTACATTATTCCTTGTAAGCTCCGACTCTGTGACAGGTTCAGTCTGTAGGGACTCCAGTTTCTTCAGTAGTACCGATATATTAGTTTTAACATGGGTCCCATCACAATGTGCAAGTGATAATGGGTATGTAGTAATTGGGTAGGAGAGAACATTTTTTAGATCAAGGTTTGTCTCCTCTGCAACAACAATAATGTATAAACATATCACTTAGGCTTTCAGCGTTGGTCTTTGCTCCCTGTAAGGCCGGTGACTTGGTTTGCTTACTTGACATTTTCAGCAGCACAGTTTTGTAGTCGTGTTCATTTGACTGGTTGAAGAAAGCGATGGTTGTTGCTGTCCCATTCAATTTTTCCCATGCATCGTCACCCCTTTTCAGTGTATTCAGCAGATATGATGCAGTGTTCTTTGATGCTGCTTGACCAGTGGCAACATTGACCAAGCAACCTGAAGTTTCACTTTTGAAAGGGTTGCAAAATTCATCAATTTTTGCACTCAATGCTGACATTTGACTGTTGTCCTTTTTTATTCTTGAAGGACGACACTGGGCAGCTGCAGTTTCCCCTAGTTCCAGCCCAGCGAATTTTCTTTACTCAGTTACACCCATAGCTCTCTGGGTCATGCTTAACGGCCACCTTCGCAGTTTCTGAATGCGACAATCCTTTCACTTGAGATGCTGCATCATACAGTGGTGTGTTGCCCTCAAACAATTTCCAAAATCAACAGAGATCCATCAATTTCATTGCCAGTTTTACTTTCCTCTGGGTTCTGTAGAATCAGATGTAATCATATTGGATGTTTCAGCCGTAATCTGTAGATTCAGCTGTAATTGCGTTGGATGATTCAGACATATTAGCACTCGTGACAAACAAAGCTTTATTGTGAGGTTTCCTAAATGGGGGTATCTCTTGTTGACTTCCAACAAACCTTCGTCGGTTCCTTCCATCTCAAAATTCTATTAGAATGTTATTTGATTCTCTGTCATGCTGCAAAATATTCTGGTATGTATGAACGACACTGGCGTGTAATGTTTCTTTGCCATCTATTGTTTCTATGTTGGTATCATTGTTGTCCCAGACACAGGCAGTTGCTAAACCTGGTTCAAGTCGAATGCCATCAGGAGTGTCACATTCATCAGATTCTACTGAATATGCAAATTCTGTCTCGAGACCTTTTGTTTCACTGTAACTGATGCTGTGTCCGGCTCTGTTTAAAATCTGCATGGATAGCTTGGATCTGGTGAGAGATGATTAGCCAAGACCCAAAGCAATGTGCTTCCATGGTTTAAAGGGGCACAGACTTCATTTTCGTGGGTCGATTTTTCCAAGTCTCAGAAACAGGGACTTTTTTAGCTCAGCAATTTAGTACTGGTTATCACAACTCACCATTGAAATTTGAGTCTTCAAATCCATGTTCATCCATAATTATTAGCATTTGAAAGTTATAATGCCCTATTACACATTAGCGATACTATGAAATATATAGAAAAGTCATCTATAGAAATAGAAGGAGAAATGTCTAATTTAAGATATATTTGAAGGAAATACGCAATTTTCGTGCATTTCTAGTGCTTCTGAAGGATACTTAAGTATATTCAAGAACCAAATCAACCAATAAAAATGTAGACTGGTCCCCTTTAACTGTACTAAAGAAACATTGTAAATTGCATCAGCAGCCATTACAGTCACCCTGAAGGAAATACGCAATTTTCGTGCATTTCTAGTGCTTCTGAAGGATACTTAAGTATATTCAAGAACCAAATCAACCAATAAAAATGTAGACTGGTCCCCTTTAACTGTACTAAAGAAACATTGTAAATTGCATCAGCAGCCATTACAGTCACCCAGAAAAGTCATCTATAGAAATAGAAGGAGAAATGTCTAATTTAAGATATATTTGAAGGAAATACGCAATTTTCGTGCATTTCTAGTGCTTCTGAAGGATACTTAAGTATATTCAAGAACCAAATCAACCAATAAAAATGTAGACTGGTCCCCTTTAACTGTACTAAAGAAACATTGTAAATTGCATCAGCAGCCATTACAGTCACCCTGCGATCTATTGTATCCTTGAATGAGCCTTGGGGACTTTGTCAATCCACAGAGAAGACTCCTGAAAAAGAGATCCAACTGCTCTGGTATTTCTTGGGCACATTCCTTCAAATTTTGCACTGTTGTGTTCAGAGTTTTAAATTTTGGCAGCTGGATTATCTTTGAACTAATATGAAGAGCTGCCCATCGTAATTTGTCATTCTCTTGGTGTCCTTCAGCATCGTCGTGAAGTTGGGCTCTGGCATCTTCTTCTATTACAGTACAACTGTGAATGAAGTTTTCCTTCCGATAATCAGCTAACTTGGTATTGATTTTTTATCCTAAATTGTCATTAATCTTTCTGAGAAGATTCTGAGCTGTGTATGTCACAATGTCTGCCCTTTCACCCCCAATACCTGTAAACTCAACTTTGTACACGTCTAGTAATTCGGAGACTAAAACAGATTGCTTGTTGTCTATTACCTCAGTTTCAATATAGGTGCACAAAGAGGTAAATGCCATCTTGTGGTAATACTGAGACGTATACGGATGGCTTAAACTTTATGTGCCTTTATTCTCCGTCTCTGTGAAGAACTGAGAACTGCAGAATGATATTCCGCTTCTTTTGCAAATAGATCGACCCCACTACAAATTAGGCTTCTGATACGTTCATTTTGTGAGGTCTGTGCTCTTTTGACGAGTGACTCGCAACCAGATATCGTTGCAATTTTTAGCCTTGGTTCTTTCTTTCCTTTTTTCTTTTTCCTGCTTTTCCCACAATATATACAAGCCCCTTTTAGCACGCCTTGTTGGTTTTATTGATAGGAAGCACACTAAATTGTCTTGTTTCTATTTAAACCTTTTTGCTGGCGGGCGCGCGAATCATCAAGCTTTGATTTTTTGTTGGCGCTGTAAAAGACTTGTGGCAAAAAGGATGATATCTGGATCTTTCTTGTTAATTGCTTCCTAAAATCTTTTGTGTTGTATCAAAATATTTGTCAGAATTTATATTTTTACGTAGCTGCACAGCATTCCTTATTGTTGTCAATGTTTTTACTGTAAACTGTTTCAGCTTCAATTGATGTTTGACAGACTAAACCTACATCATTCTATATGTATACACTTGAAATGAGATACTATTATCATTCAGGAATTTTTTGGCCTGTATTAGGCTTCGCCAAACTAAAAAATAAAAAAGTTTAATTTCAATAATTTGTTTGGAAAAAAACAACTACTTACCGTTTTCTTTGAGTGTAAAAGTGACAGAAAGGCCTTTCAATTCAGGCCTCCATTTTATTTCCAGGAAAGCTATTCTAATGATATAGATAACATTTTCAAAATTTTTAAACCATCAGCTAACATTAATTTTTTTAATACTTTCTTTTCAGAATTATTATAAATGTCTGGCAGGCGTTTTCCACCACAGAAAATGTCTGGCAGTTGTCATTCTTGATACACGAAGCAATGACGCACATTTTACAAAAGGTTTCATCCAGTTAGCTCATGGGCTAACCTAGGTCATTTTATAGGTATGGGTCACTTGGGGCATCTGGCAGGGGCTTTCCACCACAGGAAATGTCTGGCAGTGTTCATTCTCCTTACATAAGGCAAAGAGAAACATTTTACAAAAGGTTTCATCCAGTTAGCTCATGGGCTGACCTAGGTCATTTTATGGGTATGGGTCACTTGGGGCATCTGGCAGGGGCTTTCCACCACAGAAAATGTCTGGCAGTGTTCATTCTCTATACATAAGGCAAAGAGGAACATTTTACAAAAGGTTTCATCCAGTTAGCTCATGGGCTAACCTAGGTCATTTAATGTGTAGGGGTCACTTGGGGCATCTGGCAAGGGCTTTCCACCACAGGAAATGTCTGGCAGTCTTCATTCTCTATATCGGGTGTCGCAATAAAAACGTCCCCAAGTTTGACGGTAAGTATCTCAGCTGTTGTTGAACCGATCTCTTTCAATATGCTCATAGATTTACTTCAACATGTCCTTGTCAGACCCTGAAAATATGAAAGTCATCGAATAAAAATTTTACTAGTACTGCCAGGAACAAAATAGCATGTCAAAAAATTCAATATCAGCAAATTACACATTTCAATCTGTGTCTAATTTGTTTTCACCACACCGACAACCCATATCATTCATTTTCCATCCGGAAATGCTCTCACCAATATCATCTTAAGATAATTTCTCCCAAAAAGCAACCTTCCTGCCATTCATTTCCTGATCATCATGTTTGTTCCACTGGTGATGGTAATGTCTCCGAGCTGTATGGGATTCTCTTAAGAAACATGTGTACTGCACTTGGGTTAGGGGGACACACTGACTGAACAGGAACTGAGAGGCAGGATGGTCGGTTCTCGAGTGGTACCTTAAGACGAGATCTGTGAGAGTTTATCAGGATGGAAAATGTTTGATATCGGTGGTCGATGCAGTGAAGGCACATTAAACACAAATTCAAATATTATGTAATTTGCTATGATATTGAATTTTTTGACATGCTATTTTGTTCGAGGCAGTACTTGTACAATTTTTATTCGATGACTTTCATATTTTCAGGGTCTGACAAGGACATGTTGAAGTAAATCTGCGAGAATTTAGAAAGAAATTGGCTCATCAGCAAATGAGATATTAAGTGTCAAAATTGGGGACGTTTTTTTTGTGACACCCGATACATAAGGCAATGACGAACATTTTACAAAAGGTTTCATGCATTTAGCTCATGGGCTAACCTAGGTCATTTTAGAGGGTGGGGTCACATCGGGGCGTCTGGCAGGGGCTTTCCACCACAGAAAATGTCTGGCAGTGGTCATTCTTGATACACATGTTAAAGACGAAGATTTCACAAAAGGTTTCATGCATTTAGCTCAATTTTCTTGTATCGGATATCATTGTCTGGCGGACACAGTCCACCACTGGAAATGTCTGGCAATAGTCATTTATAGTATATGGCTGTATGCTGATCACTTTGGTAATAGTTTCTATAAGTTATTTGACAAGTTGAGCTAGCCTATCTTAATGGTACTCTTCTATGACCTCTCCTTCCTTTAAAGGGAATGTCCATGGAGAATAGTTTTACATATAAGAATTGGTTAGTTTTTCAGTTAGCTTCCAACCATCCTTACCTCTATATTCAAAACCATCCTTACCTCTATATAGAAAACTAAAGACCAGTGACCTGTAGATATCTAGATAGATATTCCAGACAATTTTATTATTCTCAATTTCAAGCCAAACAGAGTGTTGATTATCATCAAGTTGTGATATATTGTAAGAAGAGATCAAAAGACCTGAAAAGAAACAATTAAGAACCTAATATTGTGAATAAATAACCATTCTTTCAGCATTATAGTTTTTATGGTACAAAGTTTGATATCAGTAGACCTTAACTGGCAGTTTTTAACACAGAATTTTATTTTTATTCTCTTCTTTTCCCAGCTCTGATTGAGTTTCAAGTCATGAACTAAAGCAATAAAAAATAGTTATAAAAGCTGAAAAATCAAATTAGTTGAACACTTTCATTTGATAATGGACCAATGTAATACATAATTGATCCCTACAAAATCTATACAATTAAACTGAGACTGATATATTTCAGTTGTCATTTTTTTTATTTTTTTTTATCAGAGTGCCCAGCCAAAACTACACATGTCACACATAATCTCTCAAGATTTCCCACGATAATCTACTGCTCAGTATTGTTTAAATGTAAAATGACATATGCACGCCCAACCGGATATGACGTATGAAAACAAATCTGTTTAAGGGTTTTTGACATTATCACCTATATTTTTCAACCTATTTTGATTACATTACATTTTCAAAATTTCCGGAATTTTGAAGATAGACGAAAAAAATCTTTTGCAGTATGTTTGACACAAAAATATTGTAAGATAAAATCTGACACGGACATAATAGATCAGTCACCATCTTGAAATTATATAATTAATATTAAATATCTATGAAAAACAAATGACTCCTTCCTGGGTTTTGGTTTAATTTTTCTTCAAGAATACTTTAATACTTTTTAAAAATTATTTCTCTTTTTGATTGCATATCTTATCATTCATTTTCATGGCATACCATATAAGTCCTGAAAACAATTTAAAAGGTTAATTCTAAGAGATTGGCAGTTTCAAAATTGCAAATGAGAATGAAAATGATATTTAGTCTAGCATTAGACAGTGTCAACAACTCTTCAATATCTAAGATAAATTTTTACAGTAATAATAACAAATCATGTGACTGTTTACACAAATCATAAACATGAAATTCCACAAGTTATTCTTCATAATGATGATGATTTATATAGAGTCAATCAAACCTTCAAATCAACAGGTACATCTATTAAATATTTACAAGTCAAATATAAAATCTATTTTTCTAATCGTAACAAAATGTAAATTCCCTTAACATTTCTTATCTGAATTTCATCAAAGATAAATCTTCTTTAAGACATTTTTTAAAATAAAGGTACATTATTAAACCTTGTTTCCAATGGTTACAGTCAATTTGTTGTATGAAAATAAATGTAAATGTGGATATCCACAGTCTACAGCTACTATGTAGTTTCCCAGAAATTTGTGAAATAGTCCATAGTTGATTGTAATTAAATATAAAAGTAGAGAATTACTGCTGTTAGAGCATACATTCTGTACAACCATGGTAAATAGCTAATGGTGATTGTTGTGGTTGAGAGTTTGGATATAGATTGTGTTTTGAAAGTCTGCTGACCTTGAATAAGTCATCTTCACTCTTAATTCCAATTGACCCACCTGTAAATGGATGCAGATAATTAAAAGGGAATGTTCAGCATTTTCGAGTAGCGATTTGGGCCTTGAATTTATGCATGTAGTCTTCAGATTTACTGGAACTGCCCAAAAATCGCATTATCCCTTCAATTATATCCCTACCTAAACATTTATCTTTCATTTGCTGTATTTCTGTTTTCTATATAAGTCTCACTAAACGACGAGTTGTATTTTTGACTTTCAAATGCTGATATTTATGGATACACAGGGATTTGAAGGCTTAAATTTTTAAGAGGTCATTTGGGACATTATTACGGATTAGATTAGCTTAAAAATTCCAGGTTGTGAGACTAACAGTTTTTTTTAGTTGAACGGTCAGCTGGGAGAAAGGATCATCATGTGAACCCTTGTTTGTTATCCTTGTAAAATATAGATGTTTCTCTCTTTATTTCTTTTAAATTATCTTTAATTAACCTTTGAGTCGCATATACTTGACAATGTTTGATAGTAATACTGTTTTCATATTATTTCTACTCATTGTCTATAACTTAAAGCTAGCTTTTGTGTGTTTCCACAGGGAGATTGACCTATTTTTAAAAAAATAAAATTATTTCTAGTGTAATTACAGCATGATAGCTTTAATAAGTTGACAGAGAATATATGTTAATTTAACATACAAATATCACAAGTTTACAAACACACTTTCATTTAAATACCTTAATTACATGCACTGAGTTGTAGCAATCATCATGCATTCATATAAGAGTTGTCTCTATTAGTGTCTCCTAGGTTATCAAGTACACACCATGTATGGTTATTGAAGATAGTTTGCCAGGCAAGGTAACATTTGTCCCATTTCAGCTTTGCTTATAAAAGAATAACAGTCAGAATAGCAACGCCATGAAATATATTCAACCTTTGTCATACATTTCTTTCAGAATGTAGGGTTTAGTAGGAGATCAGCCTGTATGTATAGAATAATGACCGAGGACGAGTTTTTTTCTGATTTTAAAAAACCAAGCAAGAGAAAGGAAGGCCTTAGAATACTGGAAGACGAAGACTGAGGGTAATTGGCTTTGCCTTTCGATTTCAAGGTCTCAGTAAAAACTCGTTCTTGGTCATTATCCGACTTATATACCATATCTTCCAAAAATTAAAATTTCACTATTAAATGTAGGCTAGTATCTATTACGTTTAGGTGACTAAAAGTTCATGGAATTTTCAAAAATAGTTGGAACATTGAATCCTACATTTGAAAAAATCTAAATGATGTAATCTTATATGACAATACAGTAAAAAAAATCTAATAATAATAATTCAGTTTTGTAATTTTTAAAAACAATCAAAAAATGTATTATATAATAATTATAATTTACTGTGGATTTTGACTAAATGTTGACCAGTGCAACATACGGCTATATATTTATGTTAAGTAAATGGAGTAAGTATGGAATAATACCCGGTAGTAAGACGGATATCTGGTACTGATTGGTTTTGAACAGTATAATTGTTCCTGCTATAAACTTCTACTGCATTAAGTACTTTAAACTTGGAACAAAAGACGACATAGCAATTCTTACAAAAACATCCCTTAAAAGTAAAACATGTCCTTCAAAAGTAAAACTTGTTTCTCAAATGTAAGACCTGTACCTAAACCCTGTACTTCAGAATAAAGAACCTCTCACATGTTCAGATATTACAGGATTTAAGGCAAACCTGAAACATCAAAGAAATATGCCGCCATAGGTTTATAATGTTGGGTATTCATCAAGAAACACTTTCAAACCTTTGTTCCCAGAATTTGATCACAGGACCTACAGGCTGATCTCCTACTAGTAGTGTTTACAAGCTTCAAAGTGAACATGTGCAATCACTCATATGAAATTTTTTCCTTTCTTTGATTTTTATTATTGATAATTAAATTTCATACAAATGTGTTGAGAATTGTTGTTCCATAGACTGTTTAAAAGCCAAATTCTAACACATTTTCAAGAGCAGGATTTATTCTTGGGTGATAATAAATTCTTTCAGTAAGTTTAGTCAAAATCTTTCTAAAATAAAGAGTGTTTACGAGCCAAAAATCAACGAAAAGAATAACAAAAATAAGATGTTTCTAAAGGGTTCATCCTTTGGTGGAAATATTTCAGTAGATTTTGCCAAAACTTGTCAAGAATTGTGCCCTGTATTGTGGATGGTCAGACCTACCATCTGTCATTAGGGATGCCAATATACTGTCCAATTTTTTGGCCCAGGACATAAAAAATCACGGAACAAAGCATTTTGACCTATAGTCAGAATTCTAGGAAGTTTACATGTTGTCTATATCAGCTGTGTTCGGGTCAGGTACCCATGTAAGAATTGAGATGATAGAGAAAATTCATGCAGTGTGCAATGAGGGAAACTTTACTGTACTCTATTTGATTTACATCTGTAAAGGGATCTTTACCAGTAAGAAGCAAACATGGCTTCGGTTTATTGTCTCCTCCAAACAACAAGAAACTTTTTTCATTATACTGCCTCTGACTGGCATATCGTAGGAAAACCAGGTTCAAATTAAAGATAGTGGACCAAAACCATATTCGCCCAACACAGCATGCGGATAGTAAAATGAAAAAGCCTTAAATTTAATCAGAGGTAAACTAAACTTTCTCAAATCATTCAATTTAGGTCCAATAACATACATTTTAAGTTCCATCAAAATCAGTTGAAAACTAAGCATATTCAAGATTTTGGGGCAAGGGCAATAACTCTGCTTCTAACGGGCGAAAATAGCTCAAATTCGAACTTGATCTTTGTTTTATGAATATGTATACACATACCGAATTTCATTTGATTCCATCAAAAACTCTAGTTTTTAGAGCGTTTACAAGAAGCAATTGATGTTGATAGAAGCACTTACTACATAGAGGTTAAAGGGCGATAACTCTCCAAAACTCACGTAAAGGCCTAAATCTAGAAAAAGCCTTAAATTTAATCAAAAGTAAACTAAACTTTCTCAAACCTTTCGATTTAGGTCCAATAAAACCCATTTTAAGTTTCATCAAAATCGGTTGAAAACTAAGATAGTAATAGCCTATTCCAAGATTTTGGGGCAAGGGCAATAAGTCTGCTTCTAACGGTCGAAAATAGCTCAAATTCGATCTTGATCTATTTGATTGTTTTATGAATATGTATACATACACATACCAAATTTCATTTGATTCCATCAAAAACTTTAGTTTTTAGAGCGTTTACAAGAAAATGTTGACAGACGGACGGGTGCGGACAATGTACGTCCACATAGAGAGATGTGGGCGTATAAAAATGGTTTCTGCTTAAAATAAAGTGTTTTTTTTTTAAATAATATTTCTATGTAGACTTTCAAAGTTCTGTCATACAGACTCAAAAGGCTTGTGTGCAGATGTTCCTGTACATATGTTTACCTCCAAGATGATCTAAATGTTTTCCTTTGTTAAGAGGCCTTTAAATAAACTAAACTTTAATCCTCATCATTGTCTAATACAGATTATAATGTATTTCATCTAAAAATAACTTTCAGGTTTGAAAAAGATTATCCTTTAAGCAGAAGATGCCATAAAAATATATTCACTAATTTGAAAATCATGTCTAAGCTTTAGGCCAATATCCATTAGATCAACACAAAGCATCAGAATCTCTACATTATTCTGATTAGTTTTAAAGGACAAGTTTGGCTTGTCGAGAAATATTTCTACATTTGATAAAGCTTGAACTAAACCAAATTGGCTCACTCTGCATGTTTTCTGTCCCAATATCATTTCACTAGACAAACATGCTATGTAATATTGAGTATTATATATAATATATCAATTAATATAAAAAAAAACGAAGAAACCGAACTTGTTCTTTAAGGAGGTACATGAGTGGATTGGTGAGAGTATGTCCATTAGCCAACATCAAATACTTACCATAAACATAAATAATGATATAATGAGAGGAAGGTAATCAGTATAGATGTCTTATTTCAAGCTCTTTTAACATTAATTTAAATATTAATAATATTTACAACATTCACTTTCTTACAGAACAGTCAATGTAAACCATAACATCTTTAATTTAGGATGTATTAACAAGTTTATTTTTAAAAGCGACCAGGTTATAAAAACACTGTTTATATTAAGATGGACTATATCCCAAAATAGAATAAAAATAAATAAATAAAATAATAGACTAGAACTGTACAGTTAACAGTACTGGTGCAGGGCGGGTTACGACATACATGTACGAGGGTGCGGCAATATTTCGATTCGCATTCACTCTGCACAAATTCTCTATTTCCATGAAATCTCGAATTTATACGTATGCATACCAAATTTCATGCAATTCGGTTGAGAAATAAAAAGTTGGCAATTCGAATGTGCAATACACAAATTCAATATGTTCATGAAATTTCAAATCTAATTATATACATACATGCCAATGGGGATAGTTCACCTCGAGTTATCTCCCCAGGTGGCGTGGCTGTACTACCGGTAGTAAAATGGCGCCTCAATGAAATACTTGTTTATGTGACTATTTCGCTAGTTATTCAATGCCTCAATACTGTTCAGTACCTGGTTGCCGTAAATTTGGTGGACATCAATTACCAAAAAATCTCGAGATCAATCTGAAATGGCACATTGCTATCAAGACAGGCGTTAGGGACCGTAATTTGTGGAAACCGAAGCGTTATGACGCTGTTTACTAGACCACTTCACACTCGCAGTCACACTGTCAGACTATCTTCCGATCGGATTTCTTGGTGAGTAACTGATTATATATGTTAAATTTAGATATTCATAGTATTTTGGCACCCTCCTATGCGAAATTTCATTATAATTGAACCACAAAATAGGCATTCGTATCGCTCAGACTGTCTGAATAGTCTAAAGCCTCTTACTACAATGCATTGTGTTGTTACATGTCAGTGTAGGCCTTAGGTTAGGCCTAGCCATTTCTATTGACACTGATTGGCTATGACATGAGTATGGAGCACACAATGGTTAGCAATTCATAACAAATGCACTAAAGAGGTTTTTTTTTTTTCATTTAAGGTAGAGAAGAAAGCTAAAAGAAGATGCAGTACCATCAGTTTTTTCCATTCGAGTTCCTGCAGCAGTGCTGGTGGACCATCAGGAAGAGAGCAACACCTAACCTACCTTTAGAATTAGAGGAGTCAAATGTGAGCCCTTTTGTTGATGACATAATACACTGTGACATTCAACTAATAATTTTTCAGTTTAACAAGAAATTCTAAATCTGTGTAGTTTTTTGGGGTTCAGCTGTTAATGAATAAGATAAGAATTTTGTATGTGTATGGCCATTTTAATCAAATTTTTTTTCTTTTCTTTATGCCCTACTGTTATCTCAACAAAATTATTACTGCAAGCCAGTGGTAATTTTAATTTCAAATCGGAAAGTAGCAATAATCTTGTTTGTTTACATTAATTGATGCTATAAGTGATTAAGATCTCAATATGACCCATGTAAAATAAATATTTTATACAACTGTTATATAGAGAGTTTTGTTTTTTCATTTGAATGATTCAAGGCTGAGAGAATATCAAGCTGCAAAATTAAGGATAAACAATACCGATTTGCTCAGTTCTATGTTTGAGCAGACTCTTCATACTAATGAAATTTCATAAACATGAAAAATGATGAAGACCCAGTACTTTGCAAAATATAAGCAACCATAAGGACCTGATAGTTTTGATATGTGTAAATGCAAAATGGATTAAAAAAAATATTTAAAATAATATTTAGAATTACAAAATTTTTATATTTACTGTAATAAACAAAACATATATATAGTTTTGTAGCATCAACAAAAAACAACTTTACATATTTATTAAATTATGATTCTTATTTTTAAAGATAAGGTACAGGACACATGCCTATAGATTGCAGTGAATAGTTTTCATTAATTGAACATCTAAGTAATCTGAACTGCTTAAGAAATCAGACTGCCGCTTAAGAAATCAGACTGCCTCTTTACTTCCAATTTTTGTCAATCAACAGTTCAAATGCATTTAATAAGACTCAACAATAAACAAAACAGCATAATCTGAATGTGAGGTCTTTTGTGTGGTGCAAACAGTTGTTTTATACCAAGTTTCTAACGTGATCTCCCATTCTCTGTCTTTAACTTGTCCTGGATCATCAAAACTAACTTTTCTCTTTGAATTCTTCAAATTCAGTTTCTGAGTTTTCATTGGTGAGCCTAAAAAACAGATTTAAAATCATTGTATATATAAAAACAGACCATATAAATGTGAAATAATACATTAATATGATATAAACATATATTACTAGAATAGTAGAAAGAAAAAAATACAGATTAATCTTGAATCGATAGAAAATGGTGAAAAATTACAGAAATGATGTTTAACAAGTGATCTTTTTGTATGCAATGTAAATTATGAAATCATTATTAAGAAAAGCTAACATGAAGATTTTGCAATGATTGAAACAACTAATTTTAGGACAAAACCATCTTTATCAACAACAAAAAAAAATTGAACAAAATCTAATAAGCAACATATTTACCTTCTCGAACTCTAAAGCCTTGACTTCACAATTTGCTATCTTGTCAGTCGCCATTTGAAATCTAAAAATATAATCATTCTAGATTTATTTTCTATGGATTTGAGATAGATAAAGACATGTTTTGATATACTAGAATTTTTAATTTTGGTGAAAGTGTTTGACACAGAACTAAAACAAATGTCCAATCATTGATTATGAGGACTAATTCCATCCATTCATTCATCCTGGATTCGTAACATATTCATGCAGGTAGTAGTAGGTTTACTTACCTAAAATAAACCATCAATTACACCACTGTTAACTGTTACACCAGGAGTTAACTGCTAAAAACCAGTGTCAGGTCTAAAGGGTATGACTATAGATAGAGTCTGGTAAGTCCACTTTTCCAACCTCAAAATTTGCATTCCTATTTTAGGCTTCTAGTCTGCAATATCACAATAAAAAGAAAAATCTTGAATGCTATTTATTGTTATTGTTGTAAGTCTATTCTCTGGCCACATTTGAGTTCAGAATCATATTTTGCCTATTATTTTTTTATGAATATAAATATTAACCTCAAAATACTTATGAGAGTCTTAGATTGTCTTTGAGTTGATGAAAATGACAACTGTTTAAAAAATATTTACTTGGAAATATGATTTTACCCAGGTGACATTTCAGTCAGAAATGTGCGTCATTTTCACATGAAATTTCTAGGAGGGAAGTGAACTTATTTCATATTGACAATTTTCAATTCTTATATTTACATGGACCCAAAGTCGTTCTGTGACACATGTCATCCAATTGATAACTATATTTTGAATATTTGTGACAGGAGAGAAAAAAAAATCCAATTCAGACCTCAGCTTGGCAATAGAGTAGAAAATAACTAAAGTAAAACTAAAGTCTCAATTCACCCTAATACTAAAGTAAAGTAAAAGTAAAGAAAGTGGCTTCCAAATGCAAAGCCTCACTGACAATGACAGTCCTTTCTTTGGCTTTCCTTTCACCATTAAAATTTTCATAAGACTCATATAGGCCTAGATACCAATACAGAATACATTACAAACATTTATTAGGTCTTTGATTTTCGGCAAATACCTGACTGACTCGACTAAATGGTTTGTTGATGACAACAACAAAACAAGTACCGTACGCCATTTTTTCCGATTTTGTTTACATTAGTAACTTTCCACAAATCTGTTCATTGGCTTACTGATATCGTCATTTGTGCAATATTTATTTTCTTTAACATACCTTTCTATTTTTTAGCCCGTTGTTTTAGCCCCTCGTCTTCTTAATTTATCTTTCAATTCGGAAAAGGTCCAAGAATTCCGATCTACGTTATGTGAATACGACGCCATTATCAGCAGACTACTACCGCTAGTACACTAGCGCCGCCTCGTGCCCAAGGAAAGATAAGCGACGTGAACTATCCCCATTGTGAATGAATTCTGTTCGGAAATAAGAAATTTAGCAATGCGCATGCGCACAACACAAATTCAATATCTCCATGATATTTCTAATCTTATTAAGCACATGCATACCAATTTTGAATGAACTCGGTTCAGAAATAAGAAAATTAGCAATGCTCATGCGCATAACACAAATTCAATATCTCCATGATATTTCTAATCTTATTAAGCACATGCATACCAATTTTGAATGAACTCGGTTCAGAAATAAGAAAGTTAGCAATGCGCATGCGCATAACACAAGTTCAATATCTCCATGATATTTCGAATCGGAATATACATATGCATACTAAATTTCATGAAATTCGGATAAGAAATAAAAAAGTTGGCGACGCGCATGCGCACTACACAAATTCAATATGTCCACGATATTTCGAATCTGATTATACACACACATGTCCATTTTGAAAAAAATTGGATAATAAATAAGAAAGTTGATAATGCGCATGCGCAGTACTGAAATTTAACATTTCCCCTGGATTCTGAATCTGATTATACATGTACATACCAAATTTCGTAGAAATCGAATAACAAACAAAAGAGTTAGCACCGCGCATGCGCACAACACAAATTTTGTATTTCCTTCAAATCACTATTCGAACATGAAGGTATATGCAAATTTTGAAGAAAATCGGTTCATAAATAAGAAAGTGGGTCAATTAATCAGTGGGTGTGGCTACAGGGTGCTTCAGTAAGTTAAATTTTCAGCATGACGTAGTTTAGTCCATCCTAGACCTCCCTAAACTGCGTAGACTGGATATAATACATATCTAACAAAAACCGAGGTAGAGAGCCTTTAACCTGACCATGTCAAACTCAGTGATTCCATCAAAATACATGTTTATTACAATCAATTAACCGACATACCTATTATTCTCTATACAGTATAATCTTGGAGTAATGATATGTTCCTCCAGTCAATCATTACTCCAAGGTATAATATAGGAGAATGCTATTTTTTTAATATGCAAGTAACATATAAGTGTTGCATATTTTTGGAAACCTCAGGATCTGAGCATTACGAATCCGCAAAAAGTATTGCTAAATCTAAATTAGGGCCCTCGTAAAAACGCTTTAAAGGTGCAAAATCACCTTTGAGTCACACCTCTAAAACAGAAAGCACGTGTCGGACATGAAAAATGAATACATCATGTTAAAGCCCTCATAAATAGTTTTAAGATCTGTAAATATCAACTTGATCTGAGGTCAAGTTTTTGAGATAGAAGCCTTCAAAGTTTCAACAAAATCGCAACATTTTGTTAAATTGAATTCTGACATCGCCAAATCTGATATCATTTGAAACCCTTTAAAGAGTACACTTAAGATCAGCAAACATTGGGGTGTTATTCCAGTTAGGTTTTGCGTTACAGCACTGGCAAGATTCAAAATAAGCCATGTTTAGAGCACTATAAAATAGGTTTAAGTGGTCTGACCCCAAAGGTCAAAAGGTCATCAGAAGGTCAAGATCAAAGGGTATCATGGTGTGAAATATGGAGGTCATCAAAGGTCAAGGTCATGTGATCCAAGCCTCTAAACATAAATAAAATAAACATTTCGTTATATACAGAAGGCAAAATCGAAAATCGAAATTCGGCTTCCCGTCAATTGTAGAGAAACTATGAATGCTTCGTTTGACATCAAATTTGTAAAAGTCGGATTACAAATGGATTCAGAATAGGAATTTTCACAAAATGACCCAAACCAATATGGCGGCCAAATTATAACTTCCGATAAATATTTTTTGGATTATATTAGTGTGTAATAATAACACTAATATTATGCATACCTTGTTTTCATCATAACTCAGTTTCACCGGAAGTGAAGCAACCGGAAGTGATATCATTAGAACCGGAAGTGACGTAAAAAATTTGAGTGCGCAGAATTATTTGCACCCGCCGGCGTTCTACATCATAGAAATTTCAAAGTGATCCGTTGAAAATAAACTAAAATATCATATTTCGATAAATTACGGCAAGAAAAAGTATCGAACGAATTTCATATAATCGAATATTTTCAAGTCCTATTGTTTGTCCTTTAGCAAGAGAAATACGATGAAGAAAATTCGGGCAAAATCGGTCGATAAATACGTTATTTAGAGTCCATTTTATGTTTGTTGCTCATGTCGCTTTATGTTGCACAGATTAATTTAGTTTTACATTCATATTAAAATTCGCCATAAGTCAGAAAACGTCATGAGGTCCGTTTTTCTGTACATGGTTCCATTACTGAGAAATAGGTGCACGGTTGGACGAAAAAAAAAAAATAATCAATACGAAAACAAAGCAGGGCGTACGAAGTACGCCCTGCAATTAAACTTTTAAAAATACTGTATATAGTATAAGATGATTACCAAAGATGCCTATAATTTCTTCATAAAATTCAAAGGCAATCCGTACAACTACAGGTGTCTTTCACATTGTTGACTGACTGTATTAACAATCACCAATAGGCTAGCTCATAGTTTAATTGGCTGTGAAATTTGATGGGACAAAGGCGTGTCGAACATAAGAACACAAACCAATTTCAGACGCCTTATTTTATTTTGAGGTCAATTTGTCCCTGTGTGATTTTGATTAAAGTCCAAATATTAAAATGTGATCAGTCATCCAGATCAAGTGTTGTGTAAAGTGTCCAGATGGCCGAGTCCAGATTAAGACACATTAAATGGTAAGTTGGATCTGATTTGCCCAACTAGTCAAGTTTTGATTGATTGATTACAATATTGAACTCAATTCATGCTGCATCAGGCCCGTAGCCTGCCAAGTACTTTTAGGGGGGCAAGCGTCCAATCAAGGAGGGCAGTTTAGGTATCCACCCAAAGACACCATCACCCCCTTTTATGGAAAACTTTGTGTTCTGAAGTTTGAGGACCTCTAGAAAATTTATAGATTTTGACTTGCTGAAAATTCCTCATTTTTTCCAGCAAATTTAATGTTCTAGTTTATTTCTATAGGATCAAAGCCATCTTATCTAAAAAAAAAAAAATCTAAAAGACTTAGACGCATATTCCAGATATTTCCTGGTGAATTTAGGGTGTAAGGTTATTTGAATAGGGTCTGAAGTATGTCACTAAGAGAATTGTGAGAATTCCACACCTTTTTTGCTGCCAAGAACACCAATTGAAAGCCTGAAAACACAATTTCCTGAAGTCTGGGAATCTCTTCTAGAAAATTTTGAGAATTTGACTCCCAGAAACAAGATTTTCTAATGAATTTAAGGTTTCAGAGACTGCAGGACAAACATAGGAACATTTTGAGAATTAGATACCTGGAACGCAAATTCTTAATTTCCTGCTACAAAGACCCATCTTGACTCCGTCAATTGAATTAATGTATTTTATAAAAAAAAAACACTTGGGGGGGGGGGTTGGCCATAATAAATAAAGAATTCATAACGTATATTAAGTTTATACTGTTCTATATTTTGTCTGACAAACCATTTTCTTCAACCAAACAGACTTACATCCTAGTGACACAGATGGCAAATCAAACCTTCCACAATAGAACAGACGGACAGTCAGATTTACAATTGAATGAGTATTGAATTAATGTAAAACAATTAGTAAAATCTAACCAGTGAACAGATGCATCAAGAGGATAGCCAATACTCTAAATATTGAATAAAGAGATGAGAAAAATAAACAATAACTGTGATTCTCTACTGAAAGAGTAATATGTGAAAGATTCAACTATGTTTAAATCCATGACATATCTCAAAACAACATGATATACAAGTTGTCAAAAATTCTACTTTCAAAAACTCATTCTGATATTGATCATTTAAAACATTTAAAGAAAAAGATACAATCTGAAGCAAGGTAGAAAATCTCATATCAGAAAATATACTTATTTCTAATTAGGAATACTGGACAAATATATAATTATTTTCAGTCTTAGTTTTAATAGTGTCAATGTATATATATAATTATTACTGGTAATATTAACAACAGTTATTAAAAATATAACAATTATAAAAACAATAGGAAAGTAAGATGATGTCAATAAACATTCACATTCTTAACATCCTCTGTCACTCACCCTTAGCAAATTACTTAAAAACCAAATCCTGAGTTCTACTAGTTAGTTATCACAATTTAAGTTTGTATTAAAACTAAAAATGCTGTGACTATAAAATATCTTGCTTCAAAATTGCACATTTTCGATGACTTCTGCGGACAATTCAGGGAACATGGTCATTTCCTTACGCATTTTTGGGGACATTTGAGAAAACCAGTTGAAAACCCAGGCCCTATGAGATGCATATTGGCCCTGGTTTAGAAAATTAATTAATTTGGAAAGACAAAAGTCCTGACAATTGATTCAAAAGTTTAGAAATATACCAAATACCTATTCTTTAAAAATATAAGCTACCAATTGTTATGAAAATATAAGAATGATAATTGAACATTTGAAAAAAATTAAGACCTGGCTCATATATGATTACATTTAAAAGTTTCTAATCTAAAGCATTACAAAAACTAATTAATATTCTTGTCAATATCAGTACTTCTTACTTAATGTTTAGGTCAAAATTAAATTGGGAGAAAATATCACAAAATCTTATACTAAGACTAAGAAGTAAAATATAACAAAAATTTACACCAAAAATAAATTCTCATGCTTTTTAAAAAATACATTATACAGTCTCTTTGAAATCTACATGCAGAAAGAGTGATGCTTTTATTTCTCAATCAAGTTATTTAGTTGTATTTTAAAGATGTCATTCTTTGATCTATGTTCTAAAGGTAAAAATACTTTCATTGAACAGGTTGATCAAAGTAGATAGACAATTGCCCTCTTAACATCTTGTCATAGTATCTGTCGAGAATATTTGATGATTTAGCAGATTCAATTAGATTGTGAATATGTATGTACTATGTATGAACATCAATAAATGTGAATGAAACCTAGTTTATCATAATATTAGATTAATAAACAGAGAGAATAACAGGTCTGTCAGAATTTCTTTCCAAGTTACAGCATTTGGACAAAATATAGGATTATAATCTATTAGTTTTATTACATGTTCAAAGTTTATAAATATTAGACTTAACAAATTGAAAGTTGACAGAGAAAGGTGAAAATATGACATCCAACTATTTGCCAGGTGTTAACTGTAATTTTAATAAGATATTCACAAGTGAAGCAAATCACAAGCATATTGAGGTTATTATTGATAACAATCTCTTTACAGTTATCAAAGTAATATAAATTTTCACATGGCTTTTTATTAAACTTGATGCTCACACCTAACAAATTAAAAATCATATCTTGTAAATTATCTACACTTTTATCTTCCTAATTTGTTTCTAATGACAAATACATCTGTTTATCAAACAGTCATTTAGAAAAGACAAAATCGTTTTAAGTAAAAAAATAGTAAAGCATTCAAGGAAACAAATGGTTCAAATTTTCTGATAGCAAATCAATAGCAGAAATATGCTCACTGTGATGAATTTAAAAATACGAGATAACAAGAAAATTAGATAATAAGGCATTTGGATGCAGACTAGAATTAAGGAATTAAAACATAAGTCAACATAACTGATAGATTCCAAATATTAAAAGTATAATTCTTTTTTTTTTAAGCAGAAAGCGTTAAATTTCTTGATAATGGACATGTTTCAAAAGATTTTTTTTTTCATGAAAGACAAGCCTAATCAAATAGAACAGATTGATATTATTGTCACATGGTATTGCAAATATGGTCTGGGTTTGAAATTTCATCAATTTGATAAGCTAAAACCTTTTCTTTTCTAATATTTTCTCTTTACAGTACCAGTAATATCAAATTTTGAAAATAAGGAGTAAAAATGTGAATCGAAAAATCAAAAAGAATGTGTACAACTCTAGCCACTTTCACCATCACATGGTCCCTCGTACAAGGTGTTGGAAGATGATGTTGGAACAAGAACCATGTTTTTACTAGTTTTACTGGTTTACTAATGATAATAATCAACTTCAGATAAACCCTATTGAAAATTAGACAAATCTTAAAATATTTAATCGGTTGTTGCCCTTGTTTTTTGTAAATATGTCGTGGACACGATAGAGAGTTGGTTTCTTGATAGATTTTGATGAAACTGGGTGTGAGTGTTTGTAATGACCCAAGAAAAATCGAAAAATATGTAATACATGTGTTATTGCTCTTGTTCAGATTTCAGTGATATTTTTGTTTTTTTCCAGAAACATAAACCCATGCTGATTCGAATCAAGGAATATGTTAAAGAGAAACAGGAGAGATTTTAAATGAAACTTGACATGTTTAATTTTATCAATATAAAGAAAAAGGCCGGAAATAAAACTCTTGTACTATGAAAAGACATTCTCAAAATCTTTCATTTATTTTATTGATAACTCTTGTTGACCTCCAGGGCGAATTGGCTGCCATTACAAATGTGGGTGTATTATGATGGCCATCGCTATTTTTTAAATTCTGATGCTATGTTATGTTAAAACCAGCCAGTTACTATTTCAAATTTTTCATTTGATCTGTTGTTTTCTATTTGGTCAGCAATCCATTATTCCCTATTCCCCATTAGTATCTATTCCCCATTATTCCCAATTCTGCATTAATTTCTATTCCCCATTATTTCATATTCCCCATTACTTTCTATTCCCCATTACTTTCTATTCCCCATTATTCCCAATGTCCCATTACTTTCTATTTCCCATTATTCCCTATTACTTTCTATTCCCTATTACTTTCTATTCCCCATTTATCCCTATTCCCCATTACTTCCTATTACTTTCTGTCTTGTAATGAATTTAGATACAATCAAATGAATAAAAAGAAAGACTTTTCGTTCAACTGTGTTTATTTATCAGTTTGTAAGTTAGATAAGAAACATACATCTGTCAAAGAATTGTCAAATAATTTTTATAGGGTAATACTTAAACCCTATAATTCTTATCACACTCACATTCTTGATCATAGTGTAGCAGACGACATTTTAGCAGACGACATTTTCTACCTGTTTACAAACACAGCTTGTATCATTATGTAGGTTAGATGTGTTTACTAGGTTAGATGTGTTTATTAGGTTTTACTTCATTCACCTGAGCACTGATTGATTTCACTTTACTAATTATGTCTCAGTGCACTTTCTGGCTTCTGGTTGGTCAATTTGGAGGTCCTTGAGGTCAATTTCTGTATCTCTTGGAAACATCCAAACTCTTCCTGGCTTATTCATATTATAGTTTTCTAGGTATCAACACTTTAGATTGTATTCTTTTATCAATCTATTTCCTTGTTGATGATTCTTTGGAATACTTTTATATAATAGTACTTTGCTATCTTCAGTAATTTACAGGTATGTGTGTGTTTTATATCATCTAGGTTTTGCCTTGGGAGGGTTTAATTTGTCATAGTAGCCATTTATGTTGACTCATGTCAGAGTCAAGCTTAATAAACTTATTCATTATTTTAACATACTTTATTAAGTTCCTATGTATTAAGGTTTTAATAATGTAATCATCATTTTCAGAATAATATAATTAGTTGTTACAAATACAATAGAAGTAACTAATTGTAATTAGTATCCTTTAAACCCCTCTTAGGGTAGGTTATCTTAATTATTTAGTGTTAATATATGTGTTTCAATACATTGATCATTTATCAAGTAATTTCATAAATATCTCCTGCTGTATCGTTTTCCTTACGTAGTTATAATTAATATATTTTGCATAGTTTATATGTAATTAAGTAGGTTAATTTCTAGTGCAATATTCTTTGTTTGTTTTAATTGTATATTAATATATTGTACATATGTTTTTCAGGGTTTTTATTAAAGGTTTAAAAACTATGATAATAGTTATTCATCCAACCCCAGTACCCCCGTTACAATAGTTAGTAGGTTACAATGCAAAAACAATATGGCAACTCCCGTAAACAATGATGCTATTGCTATGCAAGGTACTAATGATATAAACATTAAGTAAATCAGATACTGTACTTTATGATAGTTGTTGACAAATAAAATGAGTTTATTATGGTTGTTTGTGGTGTATTTAGGCTTATTAGTCTTTATCAATATCTTTATAACATAAACATACAGTCTTGTGTTGTTTTGTTACACTTAAACTCTCAACAATAAAAGCTGCAATCCAAAGAATCTTTTTGTGAATATCTGTAAAGTGTTTTTCCATAGACGTTTTAACCATGATGCCAGGAAATTGTTAAGCCCCAAAATTTGAAGGTCATGAGATCATAAGATTTGAACGACATGTAGAAGTGAGGAGCACATATAACAAAACACAAGACAATATTATGGAATATAACACACTTCTTTAATACAGTTAGGCACATAACGTTTCAACACAGATACACGTGTCGTCATCATTACATCTAATGACGACACGTGTATCTGTGTTGAAACGTTATGTGCCTAACTGTATTAGAGAAATGTGTTATATTCCATAATATTGTCTTGTGTTTTGTCATGAGATCATAAATGGCAATCTAATCCAATCTAATCATTTACTATACCAAAAACAACATTAACTTCTGAATTTGAATCAGATTGGCTAGCTGCAAGATGGAAGTTAAACCTCCATGAAACTGGAACATGTCTGTAAAAAAATTATTGTATTTTATCTAACCAGACAAAACAGACTTGACATTTGGTAATGAAGGGAGACAAAATTACTTATTTGAATCATTTGCTTTGAAATTTTACAAGAATTCATTGTATGAATCTCTACTGGGGGCTGAAAAGAAATAATTAAAAAGCTATGAAGAACACTGCATGTTTAAATTTCTCTGTTTCAGATAATGTGTTGTATCATTATTAGGACAAAATAGTTCAAGTGAGGACAAATGGTATATTTTTATTACTCAACGCTTATACCATCAACAACATAAAACTATGGCACTTATTCTTTAACAATATAATTATAGAGTTTCGTTTGACAGGGTAGAAGAAATCTTAAGAACAACAGTGAATCAGGTTTTAGTCTGTGACGTAGAATTAACGATGCTGTTTCTTGACTAATACACAATGACCTCACTTCCACTGAGAATTGTAATGTAAAGGTATTTTGTTATTAATATATTGTGTTTAAACTGAGTTTTACTGGACTATTGAAGAGACTATCACAGAATATTGAAAATACACGATCTGCAAGACTACCATTTACTCTACTAGTTACCAAGAAGCAGCTTTTGTGTTTCCACCGAATCAAATGAAATCTAGCCCCCCATATATTACTGAACGAAAAAAGAAATCATAACGTGTAAAATGTAATATTTGCAATATTCTTGAATTCAGAATGACCTTATTTTAAAAATAAATATTAGAAAATACTTCAGCTAGCTGAAAATACATATTGTTACCTAATAACAGAAACTGATACAGAAAACAGAACATATCACCACATGGTAGGCCTTACGTTATTGTTAAAGTGATACCATCCTCTCATATATCGGGTGTCCCAATAAAAACGTCCCCAAGTTTGACAGTAGGTATCTCAGCTGTTGGTGAATCGATCTCTTTTAAAATTCTCACAGACTTACTTCAACATGTCTGTGTCAGACCCTAAAAATATGAAAGTCATCGAATAAAAATTGTACAAGTACTGTCTCGAACAAAATAGCATGTTAAAAAATTCAATATCAGAGCAAACTACACATTTCAACCTGTGTCTATTGTGCTTTCACCACATCAACCACCAATATCATTAATTTTCCATCCCGAAATGCTCTCACCGATCTCATCTTAAGATGTTTTCTCCCAAAAAGCAACCTTCCTGCCTTTCAGTTACTGTTCATCCAGTTTGTTCCACTGGTGATGGTAATGACTCCGGGCAGTATGGGATTCTCTTAAGAAGCAGGTGTACTGCACTTGGGTTAGAGGGACACACTGATTTAACAAGAACTGAAATGCAGGATGGTCGCTTCTTGAGTGGTACCTTTAGATGTGATCCATGAGAGTTTATCAGGATGGAAAATATTGGATATTGGTGGTTGTGGTGAAGGCAAAATGGACACAAATTCAAATATGGTATTTGCTCTGATATTGAATTTTTTGACATGCTATATTGTTCGAGGCAGTACTCGTACAATTTTTGTTCGATGACTTTCATATTTTCAGGGTCTGACAAGGACATGTTGAAGTAAATTTGTAAGAATTTTGAAAGAGATCGGCTCATCAGCAGCTGAGATACTGGTCGTCAAAGTTGGGGACGTTTTTTTTTGGGACACCCGATATAATTACTTTATATATAATTACCAAGTCATTCTTATACAGAATATAGTATTGTATCGGTAAACATGCATCAAAATCCAGTTGTTCTCATATAAAAGAAATAACCAATTGAATGACCTTTGAGCACTTGACCTTCATGTTTGTCAAATCAGTTTTAGTTTGTCATATTGGTATAAGATGACAGTATACCTTTAATAGACAAACTATTTACCTATCTATAGTACTGAAAACAAATTATAATGGTTTAATTATGTCATTATTATAATGTTTATGACACTTAACTATAGGGGATCATGTTTTGATATCCTGGGGTGGTAAAAATATAATTATAAGTGATATATGTAGACTGAGACTGTGTTATTTTAACATGCTATAACTATAGCTGGCAATATGTTATATTTTAATCTGTGATACATGGTAGAAATTTGTTACTCATTAGTCTAGACTGGTTGAAATGTTCAAGTTGAAAAAATACTGTAATAAAAATAACTGATTTACATATTGAGGCTGTTATTTAAGATAGTCTCTGGAGGGCAATAATACAATCCTCATCCATTCTCAGTCTAAATTTGAAATTTTAATTTTACTTTCATTTTCAAGGTGTGGTCAGTGCCCTTTGGTTTGCTGGGAAATAATGATAAACAATTTACAACTTCTTATGATGGCAATGTTTCTTCTATATGCTGCAAGTTTCTATCAGTCTGTGAAAATCAAGTTGCTTACTGATTGTACTAGCCTGAGTCCCCATGACTAACTTTATCTAACTCTTATTACTATCACTAGCAATATAAAGGGAACTTGAGCAAAAATACATAATTTACACTTCAAATTTAGGTATCAATAATAAAATGTCTTTACATGATTATATTTGAATTCAGACATAAATCAATGATATAGACATATTTTGATTACAATAAGTTCATTATAATCCCATCATAGAAATGTGTGAAATATAACAGTTGATATTTTCTTTCATTCAATGAATTCTAAAACAAACTGAGAGATCTGGAGTTTAAAATAATATCATTAGATTTTAAACACAGATTGCCACCTTTATCACCAGGGTTTGAATATATGTTTCCATACACCGTAACAATCAATTACTTCAGACAAAATTTGGAAATATTGAACTTGATTTAAATTAACACATTATTGTCAGTAGAATATTTTCACTAGATGAAACCTGATTGGAACACACTTAAAATAAACATAAACACACACCCATTTAATGCCACCCAAGGGACATAACCAAAATAACTAAACCACACATTTTATCTCACCTATTTCACACAATATTTACACTCACATTTTTGTGAGAATCTAATGTTACTCTAACAATTGAACCATGTGACTTCTAACAACCCTTCAATTTGGACATAATTACTTTGAAGTTCTAAGAAAACATATTGAATTGCTCACATCAAAGTCTGTGGTCACCTCTATGGTGACCGGTGGTTATTTTTTCTATGAGTCCTAGGGGCATGAAAGATATTGACTAATTAACTTATAACAAATAAAATGGTCCCTCTAGGAAGGAGTTCACAATGTTTTCATTCTTATTATATTTCACTAGATAATCATGTACTCATGGTGATTTAATACTTTTGTTGAAAGAATGTTTGTCCTTGTAGGAATTTTTGATGGTTGTAATTCAGATTGCTGAATGAAAGTTTGTTTGACTTAATCAAACCAGACCAGACAAACAACAGTTTATGTTCTTCACACTATTTATATGCAATGAAATTAAACATCTAAAACATCAAGAAGGCTTTGGTTCAGGACTTTGGCTTTGTAATGCAACAACACATCTCTTTACTAACATCACTGAAAGTCTCAAACCTGATTAAAAACTAGATTGTAAAATATTAACAAAGAGACAGCTAGGCTAGGTATAGTTAGGTTCTAAAAATAACAAACACTATAAACCAAAATGTGGCCCTTATTTATCTGTAAATTTTATCTAAAGATATCTTGCTGTTAATTACAGAATACTCAAAGTATTTTAGAGATTTACATAAACTGTGTTTCCACTGACAGAAAAACACGGCTTTAAGCTAGCTAGTGTGTGTTTCCACTGGGCAATTGTAGCTTTTCGCGTTCAGCAATTCATTGTTTTTAGTGGAAAAACAAAAGCTGCTTTTTCTTGATCGGCAATAGGGGGCTAGCGCTCTTTATCTTTAATTAGTAGAGTAAATGATAAGTCTTGTAGATCGCATGCTGTTTATGAAGTGTGACTTTATGATTGAGGCTAAAGATGTTCAGGAACCAGTAAAACCAGTAAACAATGTGTTTGGCAATATAGCTAACTTAGAGCTAGCTTTACTTTACAATTCTCAGCGGAAACACGATTATAGATTCTTAAACATTGCTTTGTAAGTGAGAATATTAGTGAAATGTGTCTTTTTATTCTGAAAGATTCAACAAAAATTATTAGCTGTAAAAAAGCCCCCAAAATAGCTTCAACTCTACTCAACATGCGCTACAGCTAACCCCTGTTAAAATTTTTGAACTGCAAATTTCCTGAACACCGCTGTATTTAAATATAAGGTATGAATGTAGATTTTTTTTGCATTCAATTGGTTGATGAATTCTGATATTTTATGTGTCGAATCTTAAATGAATGATTTCTCATTCAATCCTCTAGTAGATAATATATCAAAGAAATAAACAAATGCTTGGATGCTATGTCAATGCATTACAGATTTTTTTGTTTATTTCAATAACTAGATGATTCACTTATTTATCTGTTTATTTAACTTTTCTTGTACTTTTTCACATGTTTAATTCCAAATCATATATTATAAACTTACAGCCAATACCTTGGAATTTAAATATTGATATAATCCTGAGTGTCAAAATAAATAATATTATGCCTTATTCTTCATCATTTCTACATTGAAGTTTACAGAATTCTGTTAACATGTGCTAGGCAGACAATATTTAAGCATTATTTAAAATGTCAGTGTTTTTTAAATGTGTGGGAAATACTGGTAGTGTAGAAACAAACTGTGAGCAGACAATATGACAATTATATACAGATGAAGTTTGATACCAACTAGGATACTAACATTTGACTAATATAAATATATTTCTTTACATAAACATTGTTTTTTGTTTATGTGATGCCTTCACTTACATTGTCTCATAAAAACACTGGCCTGGGTCATAAAATAATGAAAAAATGAGTTGTAGTTGAAGTTGAAGGTAAATAATATTAAAGATAAAAATGGTATAATTTCTTTAAGTATGAATAGATTCAATAGGATCCAAAATAGATTCAATAAGATCCAGAATAGATTCAATAAGATCCAGAATAGATTCAATAAGATCCAGAATAGATTCAATAAGATCTGGTCTATTTAAGATTCGTCAAAAGATATTTGATTACATTTCTCTCTAATTCTGTACTTCTATCTTGATCTCACTCTTACTTTCTCAACAAAAGAGATTGGGTAACCATCTTTTGTTTATGAAATTAGGAGAATTGTCTACAAGAAAGATCCAAGTTACATGGCTAGTTTGGAATGCAGTCCAACATTTTTGTAACATGGAAATATTATCCTGGTATTGTCTGTAAAGCGTAGGATTTTTTAATCATAACATTCCATGACCAAAGATTGTGGACCACCGCCATATACGCCCAACGAAAAAGCCTTAAATCTAAGCAGGAGTAAACTACTTTTTCAAACCTTTCGATTAAGGTCCAATAACATCCATTTTAAGTTTCATCAAAATTGGTTGAAAACTAAGATAGTAATAACATATTCAAGACTTTGGGGCAAGGGCAATAACTCTGCTTCTAAGGGTAGAAAATAGCTCAAATTCAAACTTGATCTACATTTTCTGAATATGTATACACATATCTAATTTCATTTGATTCCATCAAAAACTCTATTTTTTAGAGTGTTTACAAGCAAATGTTGACGGACGGACAGGGGTGCCGACAATATACGTCCTCATAGAGAGATGAGTTAAATAATAAAATTGACATCAAATACCATCCTTTAATACCCAACGTTTCGTCAAAAAAGTTTTGACTTCTTCAGGGGAAGAACTAAATTACAAAATTTTGATGCTATCAGTGTTCTTGATACACATAACAAGTTTAACAATCCCTTTAAATCAGATTTAAGTCAAGTAATTAATAATTTATATTTACTCTTAATAGGTTATTTATAATAATAACCTGGAAGTGACTAGGGTAGAATTACGAGAAACAAACATTGAAACTGAAATATATATATGGTATATCAGATATGTTATTCAAGCATCAAGCATTTCAATTTCTTTAATACTTTGTGCTGTGTGTTACAAAATTTTTACAAAATTTTGTAATTTAGTTCTTCTTCTGAAGAAGTCAAAACTTTTTTGACGAAACGTTGGGTATTAAAGGATGGTATTTGATGTCAATTTTATTATTTAATTCATCAAGTTCATTATACATCAAATGAATCGCTGTACTACTAGTGGTATTTGTGATCCCATAAGAAAGTCTTCTGTGATTGGTTATTGCTGCCTGCTTTTTCTCTCATAGAGAGATGAGGGCGTATAAAAATTAAACAAATGAAAATAATTTTCAACTGTAGCGAAATTATAAACGGGTTGACAATGGAACCAATTTGATACCGAGCTGGACCACTGGTAAAAGTTTGATTGAGGAAAAATATCTTGGGTTATAAGATTGAAGCTAGTACTCTTTGCAGTACATTTTGGTCAATCCAGTAGCTTTTTATCATATGATATATGATACAACTACAAGGCATTCCACTCATTCCAGTAAAATATCTTTAAGATTATTACTAAATGTTAACTAAATTGAAATTGAAAATAGGAATTCCATTTAAGAATGTTCATATGACTACAGGAGGTCCATAATAAAAATATTATTACTAAAATTATGCATGTCCATTATTCACTTACTGCATTTCTGGGACCAAGAGTAAAATGGTTCTGCTACTAGAAATAGCCCACAACTGTTAACCTTTTACATTACTTCAGATATTTGTAGGTAGCCAAACTTTAAAGTTTATATTGTTAAAATAAACAATGTCTAGTTTAAAGATATCAACATGATGGAAATATAATGGTATGATGAAGAGAAGGGGTTGTTACAAGTGGCATCCATTATTTCATATTAAGTATGAAAATGGCAAGCACCTGGAAAATGCCATAGCAAACTACAGTCAAAATGCCAGAAAATGAGTCCCAGAAGACTGTACTCACTTTCAACCCATCTTCAATCTTTGTGGAAAAAACATTTTCAAAAAAGAACAAAATTCTTTAATTCTTTGTGCTGTGTGTTATTTTTAACATTAAAGAAATTGAAATGCTTGATGGTTGACTTACTACTATCTGATATACCATATATATATTTCAGTTTCAATGTTGGCTTCTCATAATTCTACACTAGTCACTTCTAGGTCATTATTATCAGGGGCCGCGGCCACTTTTTGGCCCTATAATAATCTTTTTTTTGCATAAAAATATTTTTGGTAATTTTTTAATTATTTTTTTTTATAATTTCCGGAATCTGAAAATTAAGTGGCCTAAATCCGAGGAGTTTTGGTGGTGGGGGTAGGGGTGAGAGTTGGATTTTGAAAATTTTCATCCAAGGGCCCCCCCACTTCCAAAAACGCTCCGCGGACCCTGATTATAAATTATTAATTACTTGACTTAAATCTGATTTAAAGGGATTGTTAAATTTTGTATGTGTATCGGGAACACTGATTCAAACTTCCATTACGGAAGCTTTTATTGATATCTATGCAGATCAGTGGGGATGACGTCATAAAACGCATTAGTTTAAAGGGATTCGAAAGAGGTTTTCTAGCCTTTTTGTGTGTATGAAAGACACTTTAAACATCTATTTTGTGCATTCAAAATTCTCATTGGGTGCCTGTGGTTCCTGTACGAAATAAGTCAGTCTGGATGATCCGGTACAGGGCATTATAAATACATGTTGTCACAACGCTATGACTTATATGATATCGCTGTAACAACATTTATCTAATAACTCATATCGTTGTAACAACATGTATTTATAATGCCCTGTACTTGATCATCCAGTCTCACTTATTTCAAGACACTGACACACTTCCCGTTTTTCTTTCTGGAATAACAGGAACCACCCAATGAGAATTTTGACTGCACCAAATAGATGTTAGAAGTGTCTTTCATACACACAAAAAGGCTAGAAAACTTCTTTCGAATCCCTTTAAGTGTAATTGCAAGAACCACAGACATCGGAATGGTGCAAATTGATGCTATCAGTGTCCCCGATACACATAAACACCACTTTACAATCCTTTTAAACTAGAGCTTGTAAGACAGTGGAAGGATGGACAGATAAGAGTGATAACAAGAGATTATTATAGGGGGTAAGTAAGTTATGGCAGAAAGAAAGTTGTATTGGATATCACTGCTATGATAACAATGAAGGAATCAAGTTTTGTCAGTAGTCATGAAAATTGAAAGCAGACAGAGGAAAATTACTTCCATATTCTTTCTCCAACATTCTTGGCAACATTTTGTGGTATAAGAAGGAAATTGATGAAAAAACATCATCATCTATCTATTACCTAACATTTATATTGTGTAATTTGACAAAGATGCAAAATGAATCACAGATGAACAAGTAGACAAAAATATTTCTGCTAAATTTTCATATCCCATTTTTTGTCTAGGATACTTAAGTACATTTCATCTGACTAACACATAATAGGAGAATTCAGGTACCAAAATATTGGAATAAGAACTAGGCCTATATAAATTCCTTTGAATTTTGTTGACATAAATCATATCAGTCTACTGAAAAATTCATTTCAATAGCAGTTATAAAGCTCTATTTAAACAGTATGAGTCACACAACAAAAGAAATTTCTGCATCATGATATCAATGTTAAAACTGTACAGATTCCAGATGCATCAGAAAATGAATATAACCTCCTCTGGTTGATGATATATTATATGATATAAAAAGATCTGTAAAAGTCAATAACATTGCAAACATTTTATTTGGTAATTCCAGAAGATGTTGAAAATAGCTGATATGAAAAATCTGGATAGACTTTTTTACTTTGTAAATCTTTATGTATATAATCTTTATAATCCCTGTGGAAAAGTGACCTTCTATAACTTTGTTGCAAATGCAGTTAATTTTTTTGTTAAATAATATATTTCTATGTGTAATATTTAAAATAACTGTAAAAGAATTTGTCTGGGTGATATTTCTGACATGCTAATAATCTACTTAACTCTACTTTACAGTAAACAAGGTAAATATTATAGAAATCCCTCAGAGACAATTACTGCATATTTTCTTTATTTACCTGATATCTGGAATAATGTCTTGAACCTTTATTTTTATGACAGACAGTTATGTGAAACATATACATGTTTACCATGGTTAAAGCCTACTATTTTAATAATTATGTTAATTTTCAACAGTCAGTGATGCAGCTTAGAAGACTTCACATGGAAAAAAACCATGTTCCCATAGTTGAATACAGAGGACAATATGTCGAGGCCCCATGTGTTAAAGATCCCTTAAATACTGGCTTAATATGTGGCACTGTCCTTTTGTCCACAAAGCATGCCATGGCATTTTAGGAAAAACACTAAGGAAAGAATATTTCTACTAATGAACAAAGATTTTATGATTAATTCTATACCTTGAACAAAGAATAGATTTATTTACACACTTTATTACAAAACTAAATATATTCTAGATTCTACAGTCGAGTGTGCTACATTGATATCATGTTCCACAATGGACACATTCAAATAAACAGAATTGCTGAACCTGCTCTCTGATAACGTACTGTAGATTGTAAATGGTGGTCAAGTCAAGCAAGCAGTTAAGTCTGGTAAAACCATTCTGTTGGTTCAGTAGGATTGACACCCCACCACCATTATTATTACATAATCCTAAAGAAATAAAACCCATGCTTCTGACATATTTGCCATTTAGAAAGCAACTGACATTTAGAATGATGCAAACAATTGTGAGGAAAGAATTTCCAAGTGAATATAGTACAAAGAATCAAAGAACAGTAGGATCTACTGTAACATCTGCTGTATTATAGTCAAAAGTGCAAAGAGTGCACAGAAAATAAAACAAATTCGGTAGAGGAAACAAAATCCTTTGAAAACATGATCTAGAATAGGGCACCAAATGTAAAAAGAACATGTGCCAATTTTCAGAAATTGAATCTTCAAAGATTGTAACATTAGTAAATTAAGATAAGATTGGAAACCATGCTGGTTAAAAAATATTTGTAAATCTGATCAATGAAAACTTGTATTTTTCAATAAACACCTCCGTGTTAGTTCAACATACAAATACTGATACCTTGAACCAGAGTTTTTATCTCACACTCTTATTTGTTTGAAGGTAGAATAGTTGCACACCTGCAAAACATTTTTCTGATCTCAATCCAAGAAAGCTGATCATGAAGGAATATTTACTCCTTCAAAGGAAAAGATATGTGAAAAGAGTTTAGACCTGAGTAAAATATAAGATCTATATTAGCCATCTGACTTTCACAGGTGTTTGTGACACTACTAACAGTTATTGTTTATAGTCATTCACTATTACAATAGAAAAATTGAAGTGGTCTTGCACCAGAGAAAGATCAGGTTGACTAACAACATGAACATTAATATTATATAAATACTAAATATAAATACTACCAATTTTCTCTCTCTCTCAACCACTGTAGATTATGTAACTTACAAATAATCAGAAAGTGATGATTTGGTTGTGAACTGGAACTAGGTGGTTCTATAACATATTTAATATGAAAAAATAGCGATGGCCATCGTAATACGCCCACTTTTATAATGGCAGCCAATTCGTCCGGGGTGTTGACAAGAGTTGTCAGTAAATGAAAGATTCTGAGAATGACATTTTCTCTAAAATCAAGGGCAATAATACACTCATACCAAGTTTCATCAAAATCCGTCAAGAAACCAGCTCTCTATCGTGTCCACAACATATTTTCAAAAGCAAGGGCAATAACCCATGAAATATTTTTCGATTAGTCTGATTTTCAAAAGGGTTCATCCTTGGGTGTTTATGAACACTCACAGCAAGTTTCATCAAAATCCATCAAGAAACCAGCTCTCTATCGTGTCCACAACTTTGTTAACAGCTGAAAAATTAACGTGTTTTAAAGAACAAGGGCAGTAACTCATCAAATATTTTTCGATGCTTCTGATTTTCAATAGGGTTTATCCCAAGGTCAATACAAACACTCATACCAAGTTTCATCAAAATCCATCAAGAAACCAGCTCTCTATCGTGTCCACAACATATTTTCACATTAATGTGTGGGCGTATAAAAAGTGGAATTTACATGATCATTCTCCTCAACTTTTACTCAACAATGTTTATTGTAATGGTCAGATTACATTCTGTTTTAATAATTATTTTTATTAATTTAAATAACCATTATTTTGCATAATTATTTTAAAATCACAAGATATACACTATTATACACTGTGCCAAGAGTCATATTACCTTCCTGAAATAGCATGATTGACTTCAACAATAGCAAGTAATAAAAAGAGATTTAAAATAAAATTCAAATATGAATTATCAAACAGTAGTCTGAAATAATATCCTGAAATAATATTATTGTCTGAAAAATATAGGTTTAGAGATGTGCAATCCTTGAATAAAACTCTAGGACTAAGGCCACATAAAAAAAAACAATTGGTGATTGTCCGTGCCCAAAAACGGCCCCGTCCCTGGTTTTTTTTTATTTTTTATTTAAAAAAAAAACGTAAACAATCCGCTCAATAGCGTAGGTATAACAAAAATTCAATTTTTCACGGACATTTAACGCGGAATAACTGTAATATAATAGGAAATACCACCAGTAGGTCCATCTAGCGACCATAGTAGGAACTACAACACCCATCCGCGCATGCGCTGCAATCGTACCATGTGGGCTTAAGTGTTTTAGGGTCCTATAAAAAAATTAAAAAAAACATCCCCCCCCTCCCCTGATTTCGGAAATTGAAAGGACGATCACCAATTTTTTTTTTTATGTGGCCTAACAGACAAATAAAAATTTTCTAAACCAAGCCGCCAAAGCCCCAATTACAAATACAGTTGGCATGCATTACTCTCATTACACACTATGCAGCATTGCCCACCTTCATAATCCAAAAATTGAGAGAAAGTTTATTTCTGACTTTATTTCATAATATGTGACATTTCCAACTCCCTACTAATATATTGATGACATGTGGGTGAGGTCAAATCCCGTTTTAGTGTTAACTCTGGTGTTAGTATCAAATTTAACATGTAACACCGTAGTTGGATATTAGCACGGAGTGAGTAACACAAGCTTACTATCGGTATGATTTCATAGATGTTAAAAACACGAAGAACCGATCTGTTTGGATTTTTCTAAAGTTTCTAAAATGTATTTGATAATTTATTTAGTTGTATATGTTTTTTCCGAACGTGTGTTCCGTGTTAGTCATTTTATATTAACACGATTTCTCCCTCGTATATATATATACGTATGTATATATCGAAAATAAGTTTTCATGGAATACCTAAACACATTATTTGCGGGTGAAAATGGCATCTTTATTTAAATTCTTTTGGCAATTGGTTTTATTTTATACAGTTTGACATTTGCTACTCAAATTCTAATCGATTCCCTTCTAAAATAAGCCTAAAAAGGATTTAGAAATTAAGCGGTAACACTTATCTCTAGGGTATTAACACAAGCATGAGATCAAGTTTAGTGTTGGTGTTAGCAGTCGTTTTATTTCATGAGATTTGACCTCACCCAATGTTTACTTCATTTCAATGTACTGATGACAGAAAAGGAAAACCTCTGAATTGCACACCTCTAACCCTGTATTGATATTGTGTATTGAAATGTAAAATGAGAATAAAACACTGTGATAATTTAAAGCCTGTATCTATCATGTAGAAGCCATTTTAACGTAAATGTAATTTCCTGAGTCTGTCTCTGTGGTCTTTCCTATCAATCATAGATATTCACAAGACTTTTCATTTCATTACATTTCCCATTTTGTATCTGATTCTTTTAGCTGTTTTTAAAAGATTCTCCAGCATTATTAATGGAGTAAAAAAGTTTTTTGACCCTAAATTCAATAAGAAAGATAGTGGACCACAGTCATATACAATACACCCACCACGGCATGCGGATGTTAAAATGAAAAAGCCTTAAATTTAATCAGAAACTAAACTTAACTTTCTCAAACCTTTCGATTTAGGTTCAATAACATCCATATTGACTACTGATTACTCTCATACTTTCAGGGTCTGACAAAGTCATGTTAAAGTAAATCTGTGAGAATTTTGAAAGAGATCTGTTCATTAGCAACGTTTTTATTGCGACACCCGATATATTGTGATTGCACAGGGTATAAAGTTTCTGAAGGACTGAAACTTGGAAATTTGGATTCTTGACTTGGACGCCTTCAGTGTAACATTAGGCTAGATGGCCTCTAGATGAAAATATCTAAAATGCATGAATTATGGTCTAGTATCTTGATTAACTCATTACTATAACCACATTTTGCCTTGACAAAAGCCTTTTTTTAAATAAATGTATTGAGATGTTTTGTTAAAGTTTTCCTAAATTTCATGGCTTGATAGATTAAAGTATACAGGTATGTAGAAGGTTGGTTGGTTGCTGCTTGATACCGCAAACTAGGTAGTTATTGGTAGTAGTTGGATTAAAATATACACTTAATAAATAGCTGTCATTGGTCAAGCTTTATCACTACAACTGATGACATACCGTTCAGTGTCCGGTTCCTAGCATTTAACTAAGTCCGGTTCCTAGCATTTAACTAAGTCCAAGTCCGATATTCGACTTGAGATTTTCTTACTAATTCTTGCATAGACTCAAGTCGACTTAGGGTTTTAAGCACAAAATTGATCTTAAGGACAAGGCTAGGAACTGGGCCCAGTTCTATAACATCATCATAACTACTAGATACCCTCATATATAATCAATGTTTGCTGACAATTTTCTACAATATTAAGCTTCATGACAGTGAAAAGTAATTTAACACTAAATGAACTGGAATCCCAAGACAATTAAATGTGTTCAAATAACTTTTCTTACCATTTGATAGATAATAGTTTGAGACAAGACATTTCTATCCTAGAAATTATGTTGATGTCACTTCACAATACATTCTCACTTAGCTTATCTCTTTTGACTTTATTTTGGATAAAACATCATATGAATTCCAAGCAATAATTCTTAAAATGTATAACGTTAAAGTTATATGACGTCACAACGGTGGTTTACCGGCTTGTCGGGTATATATCATGTAATGATTGAGACGTTACCGGCTTTTATGGTTGAAATGGTTAATACTAACTGAGCTACATGATTAGGGTTTGTACCCGGAATTCACGTTCCGAGTTTCTGGCAAGTACTCATTCCGGGAACAGCTGCCTGTTTCCAGGAATGGGTACATAGATTTTTTTCACGTTTATTTCACCATTGACAGTGGTAAATCCAGTCATCTGGAGGAACAAAAATCACTGAAATTTTCCCCACCCAAGCCCTAATCTACCCTTGACGAAAGAAAGAAAGAAACATCTATATTTTACAAGGATAACAACTTAGGTTCCGTGCAGATCCTATCTCCCAGCTGGTCCTTGGCCAAACCTCTTGGCATTGATCTTTCCCGGATTATCCGTACCCATTTACAGCTGGGTGGACTGGAATTATGAGTGAAGATGACTTATTCAAGGTCATCGCACTTTCACACCCTGGTCAGGGACCGAACTCTCAAACATAACAACCTTCATTTCCTCGTATCCAAGCAAATGACGTCATGTTTGTAAAGAACGATGCGCTAACCACTGTGCTACAGAACCTCACAATGATGGTGGTGATACCTGAGACATCTGTTAAAATGTCTTGTAAAAACTATCGAAGAAGAACTCAAGCAATGTCAGAAAAAGAATATTACCAATTTAGGTCATTTGAGCAAATAAAGACGGGAACACTAAATCTGGAATTCATATATAATACTCTGAGGTCAATCAATCTGTCATCAGTCGCAGCAGACAAGCTTTTCTGTTGCAGGCAATTTTGCGATGAAGATAAGATCCCGCCTAGGGGTGGAATCTTTGTGAGCGTTGGTCTTCCTGAAGCATTGGCTAGATTTTTCGGTAACATAATCCACCTCCACTGCCGCTAATCAATGCAAAGAGACATGTTGTGTTCAAAAATTGTTCTTAAATATTGCGAATTATATGAAAATAAAATTTGATACATAGATAGCTTTAGTTAATATGTCCTATATCGTGGTAACGGTTGCTAGTCTGAGTAGTTCTTATAAGTTGAAATTGATTCCCGGGAATGAGATATTTGGCAATGCTGCAAAGTGCAAACCCTATACATGATGGGAAGCAAATTTAGTTTTAAATATGTGAACAATTAACAAATACTATTGTTAAAAATATTAAGGGGATATGTTCACCATCAATTTGATCAATCAAATTTTAGTGTCAGAACCTGGAAAGTTTTAGCTTAGTTAATACGTAATATTCTGGTATAACCACATCTATGTTTATTTCTTATGTTTAGATTGATACAAGGATGCAAAGTTATTGTTTTCAAATTGTGAATTATACACAACTGTAATCATTCATGAAAAATTGAATTACTTGGATTTGCTGATACCTGTCAATTTATGACACCCAGCAACATCGAGCAAATGTCCATAACATCTGTGAACAATGGAAAATATTTTTAGCAAATTTAAGATGAAGAAATTCCTTAGATTCTGATGTAGCAAAGATAACTGATTGTCTAAACAGATCAAACTCAGTGAACCAGGAATGGTTCTGTCAAATCCATTCCAAAATTATAGAAAAGTTTCTCACAGACAAAAAGATTACTGTAAGAATAGAGTTTGTGTGGATATCTACATTTGAACATCAGAATGCACCGAATGAAACAATGAACTGTGAGACTTGCCTTATCTTGGTGAAGGGACAGATAAGGTGTCTATACCATACTTATTTTCTGACAGTCAAGATCTTCACCTGATTGAAATTCAATTGACAGATTGGAAGTTTCAAAATTTGGAATCAGGAAAGGCTTAAAGTGAAAAACAGACTTTTCAATTCTCAATAATTCTGACAAGTGACTTAAACACCTCTTTCAACAAGATTTACATTATGATAATTGTTTTACAATATCTACATTTTACATCTACCTAATATATAAACCAGCAGATCTATTGGTAATAGCTGAAATACATACAAATATCACACTGCTAACATTTACAATATAACAAACTGAACTTGAAAACATGTTTTATCATCAGTCCTGATCCAAATGATTCAGTATCCTGTCACTAAACTCACCTGAGTCTTTGGTCTTGACCATAGAACTGAGAACTTAAAATTTAAAGTTCCTCGATAAATTGTTGAACACAAAAAGCCTTGATTAAACCGTAATAAATAGACAATTTTCCCAGTAGAAATAAACGAAAGCAAGCTTAAAGCCGACTTTTTCTGTTAGTGGAAACACAGTTATAGTTCGAGTCTGACAGTGTTTAGTTTGATATTGTTTGAATCTAACATAGTATGAGCCTGACATTGTATGAACCTGAAAGTGTTTGAACCTGACATTGTTTGACCCTGACATTGTATGAACCTGACATTGTATGAACCTGACATTGTTTGAACCTGACATTGTATGAACCTGACAGTGTTTGGACAGTGTCTGAGTCTGATATTTTAAAACCCGACAGTGTTTAGACAGTGTCTGAGTCTGATATTTTAAAACCTGACAGTGTTTGAACGTGATCAACTTTATTTTGAACCTGCATTTGTTTTGAACTTGTCATTGTTTTGAACCTAACCTTACCTTTTGAGTCTGGCATTGTTTAAACATTGAAATGTTTAAGGGAAAAACATCATTCATTTACAAGTCATCAAACACAAACATACAAATCTTCAATGGCAGAATTCAAAGATTTTTTAAAAGACTGCTAGCAAGAAAAAAAAATCTTGGCATGAAAAAATTATGAGCTAATCTACAGTTCCTTCAACACAACAGAAATAATTTTACGCTTGACAAGAAAGTAATTGAAAATAGCAGAATATTCATACTTTTTTATCTTTAATGTCAAAAAATAAAGATTAAGATTTGTTTTGTTTTTTATATCACATATTTTCACTTTAATTCTGATTTGTGAAGAGTTCCCAACATGATATTAAAGTAGGGATATAAATATGAAATGTAACCAACTGGTAATTAAACTAATTATGACAAAACAAAAAAAATTTATAAATAAATGTAATGTAAACTGGCAGTTTTTATATATTATTGTAATTTTTGGAATACCCAATCTTGCAATCTTATTCACGAATAGGTAAATTGAGTTACACATAGATTTAGAATTTGATTATGTCTCATTTTCAAATGTTAAAGAAACCAAGTACTAACGATCTAAACAGCTATACGAAACTCGAAATCCAAAAAGACATTTTGACAAAACATAGGTAACAGTTTATGTACTTTTCAAATGAGGAATTATAACAATCATACATGAGTAAGTATATCATAATGAATAGTGGTATCAGGTGTCTACAAGATTAAGCATACCCTGTCTGGCGCCACACCCGTCCTTGCTGTTTAACTACAAAACAAGAACATGAAAAAGCGCCAGATGAAAAAAATGTGACTTGACGACAAATTTTCATAAACTCAATCAGTACGCCTGAATCAACGAGGAAGCATTCAATGACAAAAAGTGACACCAAATTATCAGAAGGGCAAACAAATACTGAAAATAGTGACCAAACGACAAATTTTCAAAAGTTCAAGGGACGTAACTGATAAAAATGTCCAATTTCAATAATTCAAGGGACGTAACTGATCAAAATAATTGTTATGTTATGATAATAAAAAAAAGTTTGAGTACGTCCAAATAAGGGGAATCATTCAATGACGAAAAGTGCTATCGGTGATCAGGGTCAGCAAATACTTTCTAGAACAACACCGGTAATATCTGCTTAATACTAAAGGTAAAATAAGTAGGCAAAACAAAAAGTAGTGTCTTGTAAAATTAGAACAAAAGGTGAAAACTCGACATAATTTTGTGAGGACAAGTTTAAAATGAATCGTTAAGCATCTGCAATGATAGCAGAAACAGATATTTTATATTTATCAATTAGTTCATAATGGCGGCCGTAAAATTTCTTAAGGGAGATTTTGAGTCGATTTGGTAAATATCCTTGTAGTAGTAGCTTAGATGTTAGAAGCTTCGATCTTAAGAACATGCTCTTGAGTATCGAACTAATTGAGACACATATACTCCAGAAGCTGAAGACTGTTTTTTGTCATATTCAAGACGCAGATCCAAATATGATGTGTAGTGTTCGTTATCGGTTGTGTTCTTAATTTCTAATTTATCGGGATACATAGATTAAATCTAAATACACACCATGGGCTCGATATCGCCTCTTGAGATGTCTATCTGATGTCAGATTTAGCGGTGACAATTTAATGCAGTTTATGTTTTTATCCCTTGGTGTGTATGGTAGAAAATTCGATGATATTCGACAACATCATGCTTCGTTGAACTCGACATGTTGTTGTCGAATATCATCACGGGGTGTAGTGTATTATCTCACACATATTCACTTAATTTAGGATTATTTAAGAAGAGGACATCATCTATATAGTAAAAGGTGAAATTAAAACGCTTACTTTCCAGTTTTAGAATGGAAAACACTATAGATAAGATCTTTTTTTAGCGTGCTTTGAGTTTACTATGTGGAATTGTAGTGTAAAGAGTTGAAAAATCAAAGATTTTTATAGACGAGACTCTTGAAAGTGATTGAGACTAAATTTTGTAATAGTCCTTTACTATCCAGTATTCAATATTCAGCATTAACTATCTAACAATCATTAAATCAGCCTTTACTATCCAGTATTCAATATTCAACATTAACTATCCAGAAATCATTATATCAGCATAGATTATCCAGTGATCAATATTCAGCATTAACTATCCAACAATCATCATATCAGCCTTTACTATCCAGTATTCATTTTACTATCCAGTATTCAATATTCAGCATTAACTATCCAGCAATCATTATATCAGCCTAGACTATCCAGTATTCAATATTCAGCATTAACTATCCAGCAATCATTATATCAGCCTAGACTATCCAGTATTCAATATTCAGTATTAACTATCCAGCAATCATTATATCAGCCTGGACTATCCAGTATTCAATATTCAGCATTAACTATCCAGCAATCATTATATCAGCCTAGACTATCCAGTATTCATATCAATGAATGGAACAAATATTAAAAGGCGGAAAAGAAGATTCAATATTTCAAAAAAAAAGACAATAGGGTTTATTATGTGAGAAAATTAATGGTGTGAAAGTTCAACTTACTGTGACGAGTAATTATTTTACCAGATTAAAATATAAGGACAAAGGTATAAATCAAAGATAACCCAACCTTCAAAACTAAGAAATAACTAGTTTATAATGACTGTTCTTTGTAATACAAACTTTGTATTGTATGATGCAGTTTTGAATCTGCTTTACAATTTTAAGTAACATTTGGGTTTCATCTTTTTTATATCATAACAAGTTAAACTCCTTCTACACCAAGTCAATATACGAGTTTTGTTCAACTATCGGGTGAGCTTTGTGATGAAATATGCCTTTTTACATTCTCAGAACATTTTATTGATTATATAATAGGATTAATCAAAATACTAATATATAAATTGACAATTATTCAATCAAGCTTTCTACAACATACTTTCTGTTGTACTCTCCACAGTTCAATCAACTAGGTTGTAAAACCAGCAGATACATTGAAGTGGCTAACATGATTATTGGGATTTAAAATGTTGTGAAATGAGATTATACTTCTGTGACTTCAGCAAATTAAAGGTCATCCAGAATGTGACCTTTCTATCTCCTAATTATGTCCTCTAGGTTTGAAAGGTTGTCCTTGTTTCACACTCCCAGATAATGACCTTCAATCAAAGATGTAGAATATTATTTGATTGATAGGTCATTATGGCTTCATCTAGTTCTATTATAACTGTCATGTCACTATACTAATCTAATACATTTAGAAACTATCTCAATGCGTCTTCATATATTTCATGTTGGTTACCACCTTAAAATGTCCAGTTATATTTGTCAAAAATATTCAGTTTACCTTTTGTTTTAAATATATATTGTTCCAAATGTTTGCTTCAATTCCAATAAAAAAACTGTATGCACTCATTAGCCTGCTTACAGGTCATGTTAAATCTTAGGAGACAAGATGTAAGATTCTAGAATATGTAAATGCATTGCTGATATTGAGGTCTATCTGTAAGATATTGAGGTCTATCAGTGAGATATTGAGGTCTATCTGTGAGATATTGAGGTCTAGGTCTATCAGTAAGATATTGAGGTCTATCTGTAAGATATTGAGGTCTATCTGTAAGATATTGAGGTCTATCTGTGAGATATTGAGGTCTATCTGTGAGATATTGAGGTCTAGGTCTATCAGTAAGATATTGAGGTCTATCTGTAAAATATTGAGGTCTATCAATGAGATATTGAGGTCTATCTGTGAGATATTGAGGTCTATCTGTGAGATACTGAGGTATATCAGTGAGATATTGAGGTCTGTCAGTAAGATATTGAGATATTGAGGTCTATCAGTAAGATATTGAGGTCTAACAGTAAAATATTGAGGTCTATCTGTGAGATATTGAGGTCTATCAGTGAGATATTGAGGTCTATCTGTGAGATATTGAGGTCTATCTGTAAGATATTGAGGTCTATCTGTGAGATGTTGAGGTCTATCAGTAAGATATTGAGGTCTATCAGTAAGATATTGAGGTCTATCAGCAAGATATTGAGGTCTATCTGTAAGATATTGAGGTCTATCAGTAAGATATTGAGGTCTATCTGTGAGATGTTGAGGTCTATCAGTAAGATATTGAGGTCTATCAGTGAGATATTGAGGTCTATCAGCAAGATATTGAGGTCTATCTGTAAGATATTGAGGTCTATCAGTAAGATATTGAGGTCTATCTGTGAGATGTTGAGGTCTATCAGTAAGATATTGAGGTCTATCAGTGAGATATTGAGGTCTATCAGTAAGATATTGAGGTCTATCTGTGAGATATCTATCAGTGAAATATTGAGGTCTATCAGCAGTTCAATCAAATATCTAGATGACTATATCATTTCAAAGACTATATATTTGAGCTATTAAGGCTTATAATTAAAAAAGAGGTATGTTGAAACACTAGTCTGGTACACCAGAAGAATACCCAAAAAGAGAGAATGCTAATAAAATAATTAACATGATTATCAAAATACAAAATATTATATATGAAGTATTTTTATGTTGTGACTGGAATTGTAGATCTGATTTGAAGCTGACTGAATTTAAATTCATATCAGTCAGAAACTTATGTTGGGAAAAAATCAATTAGGTCTTCTAGCCTTGAAAGACAAGTTAATATTTCATCTGAAAAGTGTCCACTTGTCTCTGGAATGTTAATCTTGTTTCTATTCCATTCTGTCTGGTAGTTTATTTGTGAGGATTATCCCATGGCAATTGGGACAACTCTATGTTAGTAAATTAGAATCAATAATCAACAGCCCTACACCAGGCACTATAAACTGTCTCAGTCCAGACTAAGAATGTGCATGTTAACATTACAATAAAACCAAGTGGTCGGAAAACAGGGGCGGATCCAGGTTATGGAAAGGCGGTGCGTAGATGGTGAGCCGAACATAGCGAAATTTTTTTTTGGCTTAAAAACATAGAATAAATATAAATTGTACTAATTTAACAGTTTCTGATGTGGACCATGTATGTTTTATAGTAAATGTTAATGGGTTAGACATATATGATGTCGTATTCTCCCCATTCTTAAAAAAAAAAAAGACATAGTAAAGGGCTGTGGGGGGGCGTACGCTCTCTACGATCCCCCCCCCCCTTTCCCTGGATCCGCCACTGGAAAACTGTTTCTAAATTGTGGTGTAAATTGAAACTGTTATCAGTATGCTTTTCTGTATAAATATTCTTAAATTAATTTCAAATTAGTATCATTTAGAAAATTGCGCACTATAAAGATTTGATTAAGACTTAAATTAAAGTTTGTTTTGAATCTTATATGCCTATATTAACAATATAACAAGACTATCTATAAAATTATCAAAATATGACATTATAGCCGAGTTAAGAAAGCCATAAAAACTGGCCCACTTGAACCGAACCGTTCTCGGTCCGGACTTGGATCGGTTGGCCTATACAGTTTACACAGCACTGTTTTAACTGAACCAGAATCAAATAAAGATCTGCTCTCCAGTCAGTAGAGGTGAAAAAAAAAATATCCAAAATGGCGCCTGGTATAAACAAAGCAATGATTTTGAAATTTTTATTGAAAAATTATTTGGCACATATTTTAATTAAGAAATTTAAATTTGATCTTTTTTTGTGTTGTTTAGCCTTGTAGTTTACAAAGCCACTTTTTCTGCCAAACCGTACTCAGTCAGGACCGAGTCTGCCATGTATTACCTGAGGCTGTTTAAACGTGGCTTATGTCTGTCTCAAAAGAAGATTAGCATAATGTCATCTTGGACACTTCTGTTCTGTGCTATTCTTGACCAATCAATACCGATACTATGAGCTAGAACTGAGTAAACTAGTGGAAGATATAATTCAAGTAGACAGGCTATTTACACTAAACTCAATGACACTGACAAGTAATTATTTCACACCAAAACCTAATAATTAGATAATTCTATTTATTTCATTGTGACTTTCTATTCTCAATGGGATAATTAAAAACTAAGTTCAAGAAATAAACAAAATACCAATTTTCTTCGGGTAGAATTATCAATTCAATAATTAAATAGAACATTAACTTCATTTAATAGCTTTATTTTAAATAACAGAAGAAAACTTTATGTTTATCATATATTGAATGACGTTTCCACAATTTACAAGGTAGTCAGTCCAAATGCGTTTTTTAATGTCATCTCTACCCCTAGGCCCCTGTGCATGCTGCTTAATGTATCATAATACATGAGAAGCATGCATGTATATTATAAAACTAAGAGAGAATGTCAAGGCTAATAGAGTTCTCACAATGACAACCTTTTTTTCTGACCTTTTCAAACAGATCTGAGCAACAGAATAGCAATCAACAGTATTCAAGCAATATATGTACAGACTTGTTTTAATATAACTCAGTAAACATGGTGTAACTAATGTATCTCAATTTAAAACAGTAAATGAAGGTTGACCTTTTACCGACTTTCTATCACAAATAGATTGAATTAAAGTATTAATAATTACATGAAAAACATTTCCTGTGATACCAGACATCAGGATATTACCACCATTGACTTTCAAACTCTTTTCAATATGAGAATAAAAGTTGACCTTTCCAATGACAGGTGTATAATATAGTGGCAAATTCTCCCAGTCATTTAAACAGAAACCTGCTTCAGTAGGAAAAACATGAGAGTGGAAAGGGTGCTAGATATGATGGATTTACAAATTCTATTTATGTGCATCTATTTATTTGAAAAAGAATCCAACAATCCATTGTGGGAAATAAATGATTTAAATTTTTGACATTCAAATTAATAGAGATGAAGTATGTCAATCAATTTCAATGTATATAATAGACAATATAGGTGGTAGATTGGGTATATATAAAAAATCAAAGCCATAGCCTTTATGGCATATAGTGAGTGAATCATTTTTTTAAACACCAATTTTCACTTCATAAACTCATTGTATTCAGTGAAACGCTTTTGTGAATATTAACACCACATGAATAGGATATCTTTTACGCCTAATGAAAATAGCGACAAATTACATCAATTTATTTTCTTGCCAACCCTCTTTGTCTTCATCCATGTTGGAGAATGATGAATGAAGACCAGTATTATATTGACACTAATTTCATAAAATAGGATACTTTAAAGATTTTCTTTTCTCAAACACATCTCTACTTTTAATTTGGCATGAAAAGTGTTTTTTTCCTTATAACAAATTTTTATTTTGAAACTTAAAGATATTTTTTTTAATCTTTTCTTCTCTTTGTATCAGCTATTTTCCAAGCTTTCTAGAATAATTATAGTGCAACCTCAAATGATTCTGATGTTACACAACTGTATATAATAATAAATAATGTTTGAACACTTGATAGTATTCACAATCCAGAATATGGCATAGTTCAGGGTCATGTTACAATTACGATGCTTACTTAGGTATGGGTCTCCCAGAAAAAAAATGTTTGAAGCTGAAGATGAAACAACAACAAATTTGTTTACTCCTCAAGAACTATTAGCTGCAACTGGATTATATTTTATAAGTAGTTTTAAGTTTAATATTGTTACCTTATTTTAAGCTTTCTAAATATTGATTCAAATATTTCTTATTGTTTCATTCAAAGACAAGAAAAACAAATGATTTGAGAAGTCCAAAATTGCCAGACAAAAAAATGAAAGATTAATGACGATGGAATGTGACAAGACTTTGGCATGAAATACAGTTATTATGTGAAATTACTCAAAAGAAAACAATTAGCCAACATGAGACAAGCCTATTAAAAGGGGGCTGAAATTGTCACCCTGAGGCAGGGGACACTGTCGGTTGTCATGACAACAATATCACCAACCATTGTCTTCTTCAATATGACTCAACTTTTTCTTCACAAGCAGACGACAAGTAAACTCTGCTATTGAAGAAAAGCGACAAGAAAGGGAGACAAAGCAAAAATGAGCTATTCATCATCTTGATTGACTGCCTTATGGTGCCTTCTTCCAGTGATATCCACAAGGAAATAAAATAAACCAATACTGTCCTTACTCTCTGACCTGACAGTGAGCAGATCATATATTCCAGGGAAATTGGCTCAGATTATGTCACAAAGTTGTATAGCATTTGATCTCCAAGTGTGGCACACAGAATCGAATGACTCCCATGACAAATATAGCAATCTGTCAATTCTATCAAAATCTTTTTTCTTCATTATAAACAATATCATCTATATTTTTAACATTAAAAATATCAAAAACTCCTTAATTATATTGGCTTTTTTTATGACAGATTTGAACAAATTTGATAAACTTATGCATCATTTTGTACAATATTTCCCTAGTCTGACTATAAATGTTTAACTTTATTTGAACTTTAATGAATGAAAGCAGAATGAAATTTGTTTTAAATATAATATAATTAAAATTTTGTTCTTTTACATCTTTCATCTTTTACATCTTGATAATCTTTATAATACTACCAGATCCATCTTTATAATACTACCAGATCCATCTTTATAATACTACCAAATCCATCTTTATAATGCTACCAGATCGATCTTTATAATACTACCAGAACTATCTTTATAATACTACCAGATCTATCTTTATAATACTTTATGATACTACCAGATCCCTCTTTATACTACTACCAGATCCATACTTTATAATACTAACAGGTCCATACTTTATAATACTAACAGGTCCATACTTTATAATACTAACAGGTCCATACTTTATAATACTAACAGGTCCATACTTTATACTACTACCAGATCCATAGTTTATAATACTAACAGATCCATACTTTATAATACTAACAGGTCCATACTTTATAATACTACCAGATCCATACTTTATAATACTAACAGGTCCATACTTTATAATACTAACAGGTCCATACTTTATACTACTACCAGATCCATACTTTATAATACTAACAGGTCCATACTTTACAGTCCATACTTTATAATACTAACAGGTCCATACTTTATACTACTACCAGATCCATACTTTATAATACTAACAGGTCCATACTTTATAATACTAACAGGTCCATACTTTATAATACTAACAGATCTATCTTTATAATACTAACAGGTCCATACTTTATAATACTAACAGGTCCATACTTTATAATACTAACAGATCCATAGTTTATACTACTACCAGATCCATACTTTATAATACTAACAGGTCTATACTTTAAAATACTACCAGATCCATCTTTATAATACTAACAGGTCTATACTTTAAAATACTACCAGATCCATCTTTATAATACTAACAGGTCCATACTTTATAATACTAACAGGTCCATACTTTATAATACTAACAGATCTATCTTTATAATACTAACAGGTCCATACTTTATAATACTAACAGGTCCATACTTTATAATACTAACAGATCCATAGTTTATACTACTACCAGATCCATACTTTATAATACTAACAGGTCTATACTTTAAAATACTACCAGATCCATACTTTATAATACTAACAGGTCCATACTTTATAATACTAACAGGTCCATACTTTATACTACTACCAGATCCATACTTTATAATACTACCAGGTCCATACTTTATAATACTAACAGGTCTATACTTTAAAATACTACCAGATCCATCTTTATAATACTAACAGGTCTATACTTTATAATACTAACAGATCCATCTTTATAATACTAACTAACCAATATGCCATATTATTCTTTTAATATCTTTGTTCATTTAATTACGACATGGTTCTATGTGGTGTATGTGAATACAGAAGATACCACAACCAAGAGATTTGGCAGTTTTTTCCAAATAAGACTATAAGATAAGTATTTTTCCTCAGGCCTTTGACAGCAGTTCCACCAGCCACCAAAGAAATCTGGACTAATCTGTCATCAACCTTTACAAGGCAGTCAATTGTGACAATAAATTTCCATTAACAATAAATTTTTATTTATTACAATAAGAAACAATATTATTGCCACGCCAATCTGATTAAAATACAGATCAACAGGTTTTATGTTTTTCTGAAATTGTGTCTAAATGCTATCTAAATTGTGAAGCAACAATTTTATCTTTATTTTCATCAGATAGCTTCACCACCACTAGCTACTGGAACATTGGATTTAATATTTTAGTTCTGCCATGTTTCCTTCCTTGAATTGAATATCACATTATTTAACAAGAAATAAAAATAGACACAGAATGTGAAAGGTGGTAGACTGATTAATTTTCACATTGCATGTCTACAAAATATTGAAATTAAAAACTAAATAAAAAGTTTCTTGCAATCTCAATTCTTATTAAGAAATGTCTGTGTTACAACTAATCTTTGAATACAGAAAATGAGAATGGTTTTGAAAGTCTATCAGTTACTAGGGGACATTATAGTACCAAGGTATACCATGGACTCCAGAAGTTGTAGATTACATACACTCATTACACCTTATCGGTGTTCTAATGGATATAGTTTATAGTGGATTCTTTTAGTTTGGGTAATTCTGTTGGCCTTGTGTTAGTTAAATGAAAAAAGAAAACCAAAAATACGGGTCTGACTATAAATAGAGAGCAAACAAGCCCAAAATAAAAGTAAACAAGAGGAAACACAATCCCAAAACAAAATTAAACAAGAGCAAACACAAGCCCCGAAAAGTCCAAACATGCGCAATCAATGGCAAAGAGCCAACAATGACTGTGATCGATAATTTTTGGTTGAAACTTCTGTAGAACTTGCTGTGATATTTTGTCAGTTGGTGTGATGTAAAAATCTGATGACGCATTGAAGGGAGAAAATTTCCAATATTTACTTGGATCAAATTATTCTCAATTTTGACTCTCGTGCTGGCATATAGATAGTTAACTGCAGCAGCTTTAGAAATTCTAATAAGTGCTTTTCCTGACGATAACCTAAATTCAAATTAACATCATTTATTGTAATACAGATTCGATAAACAAAATGTGTTTGATGCATAATAATGTTAGCATCAGTATTTAACAAACTGTGCATGTTTCAAGTTTCTGTGTGCTGTGCATGTTTCAAGTTTCTGTGTGCTGTGCATGTTTCAAGGTTCTGTGACAATTAGCTTGTATATACTCCTCTTTCAGTTAACATTGAGCAATCATTAAGATGGCTGGTCATTTAGATGTTAAACTACTTCCGGTTTCATGTGAAATAGAAACTTAAATTCAATATCACTAACCAATATGTGTGTTTATATATGCCTGTAGATAAACAAGTGATTGACATGAAACTTGCAGTATGTCAATCATCATTATTCCTAAACCAATCAAATTACAGTCTTAGCATGTCAATTCAATTATTGTTTAGAATCTATTGTCATTTTACGTGACTTGAAAACACAGACCTGACTTAGCACAATGTTGACATTCAACTTGCTTTACAAGATAACAATAACAAGCCAGATCATAACACAAGTTTTGTATTTCAACCACAACATTCAATGATCTCTTTCCTTGCATTTCTTGGAACTAATTGACTAATTAGGTTTTTTTCATATGTATTCATGTTAATCTAACTGAACATGTTTAGTTGTTCTTCTTACGAACAAACAGTAAACTTATATATATTAAACATGTAACATTCTTTTTAAAATATATTTGTGGTACAACACATTGAAGAAAATATAGACAGTGTTTCTTTTTTTGAAGTTGCAAAACCTGTTAAGGGGAATGTTCAGTACTTTCTAGGGTCAATTTGGGCCTGGAAAATATGTAAATAGCCTCTCGAAGTACTAGAACTGCACAAAAATTGCACAATCCCTTCCATTATAACCCTATTTAAACATTTATCTTTCATTTTATGTATATGTGTTTTGATATATATGGCAGTCACTACAATTTGTCTCTGTGAAAGTTCCACTAGTGCTCTGCAGCAAATCACGGTAATGAAAGTCGACCATATTTGACCGAACTTCATCATTTCTTGTAGTTCGAACATAAGAGACTGGTCATTAGAGCCTACAAGTAATTGTAAACCAAACAAACAATTTACTTTGTAAGATAGGTATTTAAAATGATAATAAAAAAAATTAATTTAGGAACAGATAGTCACAATGCAGCATTACATTAAATGCACAAGAACAGGTCAGAATATACCTCTAAAAATACTATAGCTGTGAACTATATTTATGTTGCAACATTAAAAGCAAAAGGTAAAGTGTCTCGACCATGAAGACAACAGAAAAACAACATTCATTACCAAGACAGATTATGGTTTATGGAAACTGCCAAGGATTGCCGATTGATTCCATTAGCTTCTTGCATTTAGGTGTATTTAAGTCTACATCATTAATCATCAATTTATAAAAAATAATGGCATGATATTTCCACTGATTATAACAACCTAAGACTAATTTTAAATATATTGAAAATATTGTTAACCTTTCTTAAACCACCATGACAAAAACATATTAACAATATTTATGTACAAAGCACTGCAATATATCTTGCTAAAAGCTAGAAAATTTTGGCAGTTAGAAAGAATGATATTGATATGATACCTCATTAACATAGAAATCTCCTGTTTTCAAGTCAATATTATACAATACCATTCAAAATGATTAATGAAAATCTGGAGACATGAAGCGCCAAAATGAGACACATTTAATTGCCCAAGACTTCCAGAATACATGCAATCAGTTTCCAGAACAAATACAGCTAATTCAATGGTCTAATCTAAATGTCCCCCTAATAACCATTAATTTTACTCACCCTAATTCCCTTTGTCACTCAAAAAAGCATTCAAGAATTAAAAATGGTGCCAGTGAATTTTTCAATGGGTTAATTTCAGCATTCTTAGGACTTAAGATATTATCCATATCAATGTAATGTGACATCATTTGTCTTCTTTCACATTTGATTATTAAATTTTGACTGAAATTGTCCTGGGAAAACTAAAACCATCTGACTCTAACTAAGGGCGTCAAATTACTGAAATGTCCCAAACTTTGCCAAAGCTATAGGAAATATTTAGAAATGATTTGAAAGATATTAAGGATTCATGTCAAATCTGATCATTTTAAATTAGAAAGCAGGAGGTTTAACATTAGGAATAGAAGAAACTGTGGAAAATTAAATTTCATTTTGTAAAAATTAGACATTTTCCATTGAAGGTCTGATATGAAATTTAAAATCAAGTTTTTTATTTACTAGGTATAGTACTTTCTATAAATTTTTTAAGCATTAGATGTCTATTACATCATTTATCTATCATATTTATCCTTAAGGCTTGACAAATAAAATAATTAAATTATTTCATAAAGCCTGGTAGTATTTCTTTTTAAAAAAAAAGAAAGAAAAAAAAGCTGGATTTTCCCAAGACCATTGAAGCATTCTTGTCAAAGGAAACAATATCAAACTTGTGTGCCTAACAATGTCTTGTTCCCTTGTCAATTCTTAACATTATCAATTGAAGTCATAGTTGGCAACTTGACATACTGCCTGTCTGTATCACAGGATCAACCCAACACACTACCAGCTAGTCTTATGGGATCAGTGCTGAATGAATTGCACAATAAGATCATAGTCAGAGACATCAAGGTCACGTTCTAACTTTTTTACCACCTGAACCCAGACACATGTTAAACAAAGACTTTCGTCGAGCTTCACTAAACCAGTATGAATCACTAACCCTTTAAACAGTGCCCAACTTCCTTAATAATCTCATTAATGTTATAAGGGCACTTCAAATTTTTTTCACCACTCAATGATGTGAAACTAAAGAAATGGAATAAATATAGTTACAGAGAAAAGTTGTTATTAATATTTCAAGAAATAAAATTTCTTCTTAATTCAACATTTAACAAATTTCTAATAAAGAAAAACTGTGCAGTAAATTTGATCAATTATTAATTTTGACAAAGTATTTGTATTGCCTGCAACACAAAAGGGTTCACAAAAGAGTTGTCTTAGGAATAAAAGACAAATTCTATCTCATAAATATGCATCTAAAATCAAGTAAGCTCAAAACTTTTTTCCTTCTTGCATTATTTTTTTTTATTTTGGCCTTATGTGGACCTCAATGTGAGCATGTCTCATGTGACATCAATCTCCCCAAGACAATTAATTTCTTTTTGGCTGATTATGTGAACTGATGAAAAAATATGAAGCTTGTTTTCCCTTTTTAATTATGGATAAAAATCAGACAAAATCACATGCTCTGACTAAATTAAAATTTCTCATTTTGAAAGAAAATTTTCTGCTTGTATTATCTCAGCTTCAAGGTTTGATTAGATCCTTTTTTCTGCTTCTTTATGTTGTCATCATTGATGCTTCCGAATGACACGAGAAGAGAACAAAGAATTCACAACGTCAACAAATAATACCAGGATTCACGGGGAAGTGTGTAAGATGTCTTTAAGAGCACAAAAGATTTCAAGCAACCATATGACAATTTTAGAGGACCCTTGAATAATTCTATTGATTTTATCACTTTAACTACATTCCTGACCCATGTCAACATATCACATACAATTTTCAATGAAGAGATATATTTCACTAATCTTAAACTATTTTTATGTGTACTATACATTGAAGTCATTACCTCACTATATTAATCTCATCAAATGATAAAAATTAGCAATACCCAAATTAGTAGTGCCCAAATTAACTGTGCCCAAAGTAAAAAAAATCAAATAAAAACAAGATGCTACTTAAGCACGATAGAGCAAAAGATGCTAGTAGTCCCCCATAAATGAAATTATATAACACTTAAAGAGGTCTCAATGAGTGAAAATACTTCAGTAGCCTTCTATGGAGTTGTTGGTGCCTATATTTTCTCATTTGCTGTGAATACAGGGTGTGCCCAAATTAATGTCATCTAAAACCCTAACTTTTTCTTGCTTCAATTTTGTCTGCTAGCAATTAATAGTTTTCCATAGTAATTTGACAAGTTTGAGGCAATGTTTGTGAAAATGATGGAAGAAATTGTGTGAAATAAGTAATTGGGATAAGAGCAGTTTTGAGGTGGTGAGACATTCATGGGAAAGCAAATTCAGCAACTTGAAAATTGATGTTTTCTAGATATTGTTAGTATATCAGGGACACATCTTTACAATTAATTTCAGGTAACGTTTATGACCTTTTTACCTATTAAAGCAGCCCCAGAAAATACACAATATAGATTTAGGTCCTACCTGCAATGTTTTCTTGTTCAGCAAATCTGGAAAAAAAAAGATCAATTAGAGACCCTTTACTGCATTTGATCTTCTAATGAACTATTTGTAATGTAATAAAGTTTACAAGATTAACCATATAACACACTAAGCACATAAAACATGTTTCCACTGAGAGAACAGCCAACTATAAGTTAGCTTTCAGATGTTTCCATTACGTTAAATTGTTATAGGAATACAAACTCTTTGAAAGTTTGAAAATTTAGATTTCTTGTTCATTCTGACTTACCTTGGTGGCATAACTATACAACAGATTACCTAAATAATCTGATAAATCCAGAAGACAATGTTTATATACAATAATTGAAAAATGCTTAAACAAATTTTAAGCGTTTTTCAATAACCTGTAATTGTATGGAAAATTACATAGTTTTATGGGTTTATTTGATTCTGTTTGTATACTTTGGACACATTTAATGATTATATATTCTTATTTACCAAATTTGAGGAAGTGATTTTTTTCTTCATTCTAAGAGGTGGTATGGCTTCCAAACTGCAAAAGGGGTATAAAACTATTGTAAATTTTGACAAAAGGGAAACTACTCCAGTTTACATATTGATCACAGTTTTGTTTCAGAAATGGGATGAATGAGCACATTAATTCTACTGCATTCTTTTCATTTGTTTGGCATTCTGATCAGGTTGGAATACCTTCAAATTTTAGAAATCAATTTAAGTTAAGGTTATCAGATGTAAAGAGAAATGTAACCAGAGTTAGACTAAATTTGTTACCCCTAAATAAAACTTTATACAATTGCAAGATAATATTATCTCCAGTATATAATCTATGTCAACAAACCTTCATAACTTTTTATTTCTCCAGAATCTATAAGGAGTAGTTTTCTTTTAGTCCAGAATTATCTATAAGTAAAATTTGTAGTATGTCTAACATAGAAGCTATCAAGTTATTGTCTATGTTTGTTGGCGAGATATAGTAATATTAAGTCATAACATGTCCAATTATTCCATACTGATACTTGTTCCCAATTACCTACCTTCATCTTTCCTTCATCTGTGACATTGCACTTTACTGGTAAACGTTAAAAGTATATCCCGCGTAAGAAAAATACTCTTTGCATCTACCAGTGTGAATTTTTAAATAAAAAGCAGGCATGTCCACAGGCAGGTGGGCCCACTGTTTGTCAAAAAGTAAGTAAGCAAACCATAAGAAATTGGAAATTACCTTAATACTGAGCAACAGTGTCCCTAAACACACATTCCGATTCTGCCATTTTTACTTGACCTTGTTTCAAGGACGTTAAAAATTCTCCTCAAAGTGGTTCTTGATCGTGGCCTAATTTGATTCAACAAAATCACGCTACTTTTTTCAAATTGTTCATGTGACCTAAGATTTCCGCCGGTCAGTAAAATCCTTATTTAAAACAGCCACATGCATTTTACTCCTGCACACGCTTATGACAAATATTACTAACAGGTAAAGCGATTTTGAAGGTATTCAGGATTACCAGACACTACAGACTTTTACTGGCGCACGAGAAGATAATAATTGTGTTTTCATACCAATCAACTACCAACTACCACCACTTCCAACAACTACCTAGTTTGCGATATCAGCTGAAGCTGGAAGCGAACGTTAACTTGTCATCTACCAACCAACCAACCAACCAACCAATTATTATTTATTCAACATGGCAATCACCATACAGTATAGTCAGATAAAACCTGCCGTTGACAGGCTAGGGTCAACGTCAGGCCGTCATGCTATATCATTGCATTCGGAAATTCAATGGAGAATGACACCCTTCAAGGCTCTGTTATTAGCCCTACCCCTCTTCTACGGCTTTGAACCAAGTTGCCAAATGGGCAAACGACTAGGGCTTCATTATTTCGGAAGCTAAAACCGTCGGGCTGTTTTGTAGCAGAAGGAAGGATCACGACGGTTTAGACTTAAAACTGAATGCTGTGAAAATTAAGCAAGATTAATCCGTCAAGTTTCTTGGTATTCATTTTGATGACAGCTTAGTTGGAATAAACACATTGATTATATCTGTACTCATTCCACGTAAATTTAAAATATTATGTGTTATGTTGTAGGTACCAAAATAAGGAGCAAACAGAGAAGCTTTAATGATGATGTGCAGGTCAATGGTTCATTCAGTTATTGACTATGGTTGTATTGCTTATGGTACGGCTTGCGACACCACACCGAAGAAATTTGACGTTCTATATCTATCGAAGAACGAAGCATTGCTTCAGGAGACAGAAGAGAAACCATTGTCTCTTCAGAGGGAGGAACTCTCTCTCAAATTCTGGGGTAAGCTTTTTGTTTTTGTTCGAAAGCTGTCCATCGTATATCAGCATCAGAAGATTTACTCGTGTCAGAAGGAACATGACGAATCGGAGTACATGTATTTCATACGGGCAAACGGTCACTGATCTGCTGAGAGAGCACCAGATTGATCACCAGATTACCAACCCAGCTGATCCAGAGTACCAACAAGATTTTAGAATCCATTAAGAGCAAGAGTAATACAGCAACATGTTACGGTTTGTGTATCCCAGCAAGCAAAAGACATTAGTAAAAGAATGCCTCCTCACTGTTCAGTGTTCACAGCAGGACTTCTTGCCATCGAGGATGCAGTAGCTTCGCAGAATGATACACGACTGGATGGCAGTATCGTACCACCATCCATTCACAGCCTTCTGCAAACTGGTATAACAAGACTCCATTAAATGTCCTTACCCCATATAACTTTCCAAATTATAAGCATGAAATACGTTCTGGTGTACCTCAGATGTGATCCAAGAGGTTCTAAATTTTCTAGGGGGGCTCACGGCGCCCAAAACCCCCAGTTCACCGGACTTCGCTCGGTCACATTTGCCTTTACATTAGAGGGACAGGTTTTACTGTTGAATGATAACTGAAACAGCAGCATCACTCAATAGACTGTTTTGAGCATCCATTTTAAATTATTTTCCCTCCAAAAATAATATTGTCATATATTCAGAAAATGAAATTTGAAAGAAATATTCTTAGAGGTTCCCAACATGCTAAATTAATATAGGGCAATTTTATTTCTCCTCAACGATCACCTTGATATAAGATTTGAACGACATATAGAAGCGAGGAGCACATAAACTAACAGGCAAAAGAAACTTATCACCGACTTCATTTGACCACACCTCAAAAGACAAAGGCATATGTGAGATATATGATGACTGATTTATCAACAGAAATCAATTTCGAAGAATTAAAATGAAAATGCATTGTAATGCCGATATTCAATTCTCCACAATACACAAAGGAAGGGTCAAGGGGTCAAAATTAAAGATAGTGGACCACGGCCATATACGCCTAACGAAAAAGTCGAAAAAGGAAAAAATTTAATCAGGAGAAAACTGAACTTTCTCAAACCTTTCGATTTAGGTCCAATAACATCCATTTTAAGTTTCATCAAAATCGGTTGAAAACTAAGAGAGTAATAGCATATTTAAGATTTGGGGCAAGGGCAATAACTCTGCTTCTAACGATCGAAAAGAGCTCAAATTCGAACTTGATCTTCGTTTTATGAATATGTATACACATATCAAATTTCATTTGATTCCGTCAAAAACTCTAGTTTTTAGAGCGTTTACGAGCAAATGTTGACGGACGGACGGACAGGGGTGACTACAATATACGTCCTCAGAGAGATGAGGGCGTATAAAAATTACACAAACCAGAGTTCTTTGCAAAAGTGCATAAAGAGTTTATTCCATGACACAGTAGTCAGGAAAAACGTCATTATGAGTGTCGCCACCCTGAGCAAACATGCCAATCTCTCATACAGAGTTGTTCCCCTTCGGTCCAGATTTCACCTCTGTCACTGTCTGAGCGGTTTTACAAGATTCTTGTAAAACACCTTTATGCTCTATATTTTGCTTTTTAAACGCTTTCCGTGTCTTTATTCCCACATTGTTTTAGTAAAAGCATGAAATATTATTTGTTCCTTCTCCCTCACCCCCCATAAACAACCCGGCATGGATTGATAAAGGCCATTTATTTAAATGACAAATTAAACATAAAACAGCAATAACATATAATGATTAAACATATATACAAACAATGATTATCATCATGGGAATGGGGTTAATAAAACCGCCAAACAGAATAAATAAATGGCAACTATCAATCTATCCAAACTTTCCAGGGATGGGTGGGTGGGTTAAATTTAATAAAGCGCCGAAAAGGAGTACAGACCTTGAAGGCGCCAAACTGAGAGAGGACGAGTCCTCTAGCGGCAAGGTCACGTAACTCCCAAAGAGCTTAGGTCTGCAACAAATTTATTTTACTATTAAAATGATTATTTGTTCCTTCTCCCTCACCCCCCATAAACAACCCGGCATGGATTGATAAAGGCCATTTATTTAAATGACAAATTAAACATAAAACAGCAATAACATATAATGATTAAACATATATACAAACAATGATTATCATCATGGGAATGGGGTTAATAAAACCGCCATAGAATGCACCATAGGATCGATTACTTATAGACTAACAAAGTAAGGAGAGGCCTAGCACACTCCTCAGAAGAAATCCTGAACCAAAGCGATCCATGATGCATCCCCCCCATTCCCATACAAGGACAAGGCCGCAGGCGTCAATAGAGAATAAGGCCTAGTCCATATGCAAGCGTTGACAGAGAATAAGGCCTAGCGCATACCTCTGTCAAAAGAACAAATTACAACGAGATTGCAGGGATCCTAATGTATCTTTTGTATGCTGTGGATTTCCAGCGTCCAATATGCATAATTTGTTGGTCATTTAAGCCCATCATGGCTGCATGTGTTGCCCCCCCTATTCTAAAACTATGACCCTTAAATTTAGCTGGGTCTAGACCAGCCCATTTCAATGATGACTGCAAATGGCTAGTGAAAAAGTTTCTAGACACTGCATGACCATCTAGAAATTGGAATAATGGACCTGGACATGGTCCTCGCAAAGCTAAATATTGCAACGTGGTGCGAACAGGGCAGTATTCTACGTTTGAAGACGTCTTAAAAGAGATCACAACAGGCTTATCGCCACTGTGTTTAAAATGAGACATTTTAATATTTATGGAGGGAGGGTGCGTCGACATAATTGTTAAGTCTTGGATTTTCAAAACATGGTTGTATTGTTGTCCAGTAGTAGTTATCTCCCCTACTCGCAAGAGACCATGACAGTCAAATATTTAGAGTAACCTAAATGTTGTAAAGACTGAATAGTAGATTTTAATATTACCGGTGTTATGGGTAGCCTAATATCTGAAGTTCTTTTAAGCTTTTTGTAGCCTTGCATCATTTTTTGTACCAAGAAATGTTTTGTAGAAATTGGGTAATTAAAAAGCTGAGCATAGTAACTAAGTGCAGAAAGATAACCATTTACAGTGCTGGCAGATAAATCTCTCTGATGGCAAAAGGCTATAAAATGTGTCAGATGCTCTACTGAATTTGGAAAAATTGGTATTCCTGGAAAATATTGAAACATAAAGTTTTTAAACAAACTTACAGCTCGCTTGTATGCTGCTTGCGAGGATAGAGCAAGAGATGAAGTGAGAATTTTTTGAGCTGTCACTTCAAGGTCAGAAGTTTTAAAGTAATGTGTGAATGGTCGGTTGCCTCTTCTTGGACTTGTGGAAACTGAGTTTTGAATTCTTCGACCTGCAATCGAGATAACATATCAGCTGCGACATTCTTAACACCAGGGATATGTTTACATTTAAAGAGAATATTATATTTCAGCATACTGCCGACCAACCTACGAACCAATGACATAAGTATACTATTTTTTGATGAGAGTTTGTTTATAATGTAAACCACTGCAAGATTGTCTGTGTAAAATTCAACCCTTGTGTTCTTTAAATCTGAGGCATATAGTTCTACTGCCAAAACAATGGGATACATCTCACGTATAGTAATGTGGTGTTCAAGATCATTACCGGCCCATTTACCGAAAAACCATTGTTTGCCAAAAATACCACCATAACCTTTATGGCTTGCATCTGTGTACAGGGACAAAGTGATAGATGTCTGACAAATCTCGGGTAAGACCAATGCCTTGCCGTTAAAGTGTTTGATAAACAACAACCATGCATGAAGGTCAGCCTTAGCCTGTGTATTTAACCTTTTGCGATGGTGAGGTTTTTTCATGCCTATAGTCAATTGAATAAGACGACGTAAAAAGGCTCTGCCCGGTGTTACAACTGAGCATGCAAAATTTAAAAGTCCAATTAATGATTGCAATTCCTTCAATGTTGCTTTCTTTTTCTGGAGAAATTCAGTCAATTGGTTATTGATTTTTACTAATTTATCATCAGGTAATCTAATTGCCATCTCAACTGTATCTATTTCTATTCCTAAAAAGGTTAATTTCGTAACAGGGAGTTCTGTTTTTTCCTGTTTTATTGGAACACCTACGTTATCACAAAAGTTCATGAATTCTTGTAAGTTTTTATGGCAAGCTTGATAGTTGTTATTGATAAAAAGAAAATCATCCAACACATGTACCGTGTATGGAGAATGTAATTTATGTTGTGCCACCCATTGTAGTGCACAACTAAACTTTTCAAATAAATTGCATGAGTAACTTAACCCCATGGGAAGTGTTTTATCAAAATAGACATCATTTTCAATTTTTAAACCTAATAATGAATGATCCAAAGGATGAATGGGTATTAGTTTGAAAGCATTTTCTATGTCAGTTTTTGCCAAATAACAACCTTTCCCACATTGTTGAATAAACTTAATCGCCGTTTCTATTGTTTGGTATTGTACAGTACATTCTTCATATGGTATGAAATCATTTACGGACAAATTTTCTGGAAATGAAAGATGGTGAATAATGCGGAATTCACCAGGGGACTTCTTAGGGATTAACCCCAATGGTGATATATGAATATTTTCAAACGGCAAGTCTGTTATCGAATAGGGGCCTGCGATACGCCCTGCTTTTTTCTCTTTACTGATTTTTTGTTTGACTATATCAATATTTTCTAACGCTGACTTAAGGTTTGTACAATCACAGAATGTTCGGTTGCCCGTATAAGGGATTTTAAAGCCAAATGTGAATCCGTCAATGAGAAACTTGGTAAGATCCTTATCATATCCGCTTAACCACTGATCTAATATGGTAGGATCAACAGGGGTCACGACCATGGAAGTGGATGCCTTATTTTGTATCGATGGATTTTTTTGCAGTTGGTTGGTTTGATTTTTTGACGTTTGCAGTGTTTGGTTTTGGTCCTGTGCTTTGTTTGTCGAGTTGCGGACATAAGAGTTGACTGTGTTGTCCTTTGCAAGTTTGGCAGATATGTCGAAAAGTGCAGTTATTGCGCCATGCACAAGAGCCTGTCCTGTTATATTGCCAACAAAATTTTATTGCCTTATCCTTATCAATTCTAGGTTTACGCGTATCATATCGTTTGAAATTTTGTCGAAATTTTGCGTCCATGCCTTTATTTGCTGCTAATTGGTAGATTTCTAAGTTAATGATTTCCCAGGGGACTAACGTGGAGTGTCTAAATTCTCTAAATGATAAGTCATACCATAGAGCAGCAGTTTCTCCTGCTTGCTCTTTAAGGTCATATATGATTGACGCATATTTCATTAAATTACCACATTCTCGTGGATGTTTTTCAGTGTATATGCTAACGAACACGAAAAAGGCCCTTACCCATTGATTTAAACTCTCAATGTTACCTGCAGCCTTGTCCTCGCGTTGGAACGCTATCTCGTCCCCTTCCTGCTTCATGACAAATTTTTTGTGGTGCTGTTTTCCCTATTAACAAATTGAAATCTACAAATTCATTGGCCCAAAGTTTTGCTTTGACCTTAGGGTCAATGCCCAATGTTAACGGTTTTGATAAGTGCATATTATAGCTATTATTACCTGGTGGCTGATAAACTAATCTCTGATTTGAGTTTTGTAACCAATCTGGCACTGTCATTTCTTCATAAATAGGCTGAGCCTGTTGAGGCATCCTACTCAGAACAGCCTCAGCCACCTTTTCAGTTATTATTGGCACAATTTCATTGATAGAAGCCTGAACTGTTTCGCTCACTATATCTTTCAAATTGTCCTGAGGCACAATTGAGTCATAATCGTCAAATTCATCCTCACTAGACTGAATGTCCATTTCAGTGTTTTCTTGTAGCCTTGAAGGACGACTTGAAACCTTTGCCTTTGAAAATGAAGAGCTTGGAGCAGAATTACTAGTGGAGGGTTCTGAACTAATGTTATCGAATCTAGTTGGAGGTTTCTTAACTCTCTTCGGTCGTGCTGGTAACAGACTGTCCATATTTCGCTTTGACATCTTTGAGCTGAAAATAGACAAACAAACCAAAGTACCCAACTCCATAACAACACCCAACCATTTAGTTTTAATCCGTTGCCCTGCCCCTGGCTTCTTATGCTAATCTGAACATTACTGAGACAGCGTATGCTTGAACGCCTCAGTGATGCACGAAGGACAATACCTGAACCAAAAATGAACAGCGAGCACTTAGCATAACAGCAGAATAAGCTCGCAAAAACCAACAAACCTTGTGAGCACTTAGCTATGCAGAATAAACTCATAAACCCATGAGCACTTAGCATATAGCAGAATAAGCTCATAAATCCCGGAGCACTTAGCATATCAGCAGAATAAGCTCCAAACTCCCGGAGCACTTAGCATATCAGCAGAATAAGCTCCTTTTATAATTACCTCTCGTACCATCTTAATGATCATTCCCCTTAGGCTTCTATAATATAGCTTATTGCCGATAGGACTGAAATGTATTCCATCCCTAAACATATGTTGCGCCGGGTGGAAATGGTTAACTGCACGTAATTTGCAATACTTGATGCCAGATCTTCTCACAGAGTTTGTTTTTATCAACTCATTTGCATAGACTGTACTTTCATTATAATCTTTCACCTTGCACTTACGAGTTACTAGACGAGGTGGTATTTGACATATTGCAACCTTAAGTGTGGAGCTAAGAATTCGTATCCAATCTTCAATTTGATCAAATAATTTATTCACTAATAATGTCACGTTCTCTTTAGACATATGTGGATGATCCATATCATTCCCTAGAAGTTGCACAAGCACAATATTTGGTCGAATTTCTTGTATGGCCCGAGTCCATCTATAACAATGGCTGCTGTTGCCCAGCTTACCCCCCGAAATTCCACAAAATTCGAAATGAACTCGTCCAAGTTCTGGTTTAAAATTAAAGTTTGATGTGTCTGAACTTCTATTAATAAATGTTGACAGATGATTTACGTGGGAACTCCCAAGTATCAACACTTTAATTACCATATTACCATAGGCCTATAACGAATATATAGTTATTGTTTATTCCTCACTTCTCAACGAATTCAACCTGTACAGGCCGTTGGAAGTTAGTTGAATTTCACAGTGCCATTAATTTAGTGTACAGGCCGGTGAAAGCCAGTTGACTTTCGGTTCCAAAACCAAAAGAATTCATTAAGCAAGGTGATTGACTTAAAACTGTGTATTATAACCACTACTAAGTACAATGTAGTAACCCTCTCTAAGGACATTGAACGATGTTTATCACCCAAACATATCAAATATCCTAATTAAATTTAATAAAGCGCCGAAAAGGAGTACAGACCTTGAAGGCGCCAAACTGAGAGAGGACGAGTCCTCTAGCGGCAAGGTCACGTAACTCCCAAAGAGCTTAGGTCTGCAACAAATTTATTTTACTATTAAAATGATTATTTCATTTGAGATTAAATATAATTTTCAAACAGTTTAAATGTAAGGACTATATTTTTGTGTAACGCTATCTCATGTTTGAGTAATTTGTTATAGGTATTCATCCGAGAAAACGTCATTATTTAGATGACGTCATAGAGGAGAATGCAGTCTTGATGAAGTTGTCAACACAAAATAGGACTATTTTTTGAGTAGGTGACAGAGATTGAATCTGGACTGCCAAAGCTAGGAAAGACAACTCTGTGTAAGAGATTGCAAACATGCACGCAGATACACGCCTCCTCATTAACGTCGTTAGGCAGCGGATAACGTCAATAGGAATCCTGTTCCGTAAGTTGTATAGAGTCTGTTCAAGGTCCTTTTGCTTCACTGAAGGCTGTACATGTCTTCTGAGCTGACGATTAAGATGATCCTGAACATAGGGATCCAACTTTCATCTGTAAAAAAACTTCTGGCCCTGTCACGTCACTGCAACCGACGTACAGATCGTGCCCATTGTACGACGTAGACGGGTCGACGTCATTCCAAAGGAGGGTCGGTATGCTCGGTGTATCAACTAATCGAAGTCTTCGAAGGACTGGTCGTCTGCTCATGACATGACCGATTGTTGTTGCTGCCGTCGGCGGCACCGCCGTCACCCATCTGTTTCGAAGATGAATCCGCCGGATGTAGCGGTCGTCGGCCGGTGTTGTCACCCTCCGTTTTCCGGATTTTGGTCTGTCCTGTCTGTTGGAACCGAATTATCAAATTGCTGATGGTGATCTGGGAGCAGTTGAAGGTTCAGACTATCTGTCATTGAGAAGCTCCCATATTGGCCATACCGATCCCTGTTCTCGTTGCGCCCGCGTAATTCTTGGCATATTTTTGGTGGTTTTTCACTTACAGATTGCCTGTTCTGTCCAATTTCGGTATTTATGCCGAAATCGTGCAAGTGCATTTGAACCAATGTCGCAAAAACGCATTTTGCACATTTTTGTGCATGCACTTTTTGGAAAGCTACGCTCGATAATCTGCGTTGTGGTTATAATTACGTACATATTTGCTGCTGAGGTTCAAACCTGTACCAGCTTTTTTGTCTTTGATACAACGATTTTTAAAGTGATGTGTTTTGTTATAAACTGACAGGCAAAAGAAACTTAAGACAATATTATGGAATATAACACACTTCTTTAATACGGATAAGCACATAACGTTTCAACACAATATACACGTGTCGTCATCAGATGTAATGGTGAGAGAATAAAACATAACAATACATGTATATATACTAACAAGAAACAATAAGAGATTAAGGGGGACAATAGATAAAAGGTATTAAAGAAGTGTGTTACAAGACCATATATTATGGAATATATTTTGTTACCTTGATTAAAGACATGTATGTATATAAAATCTACTACCGAGCTTCTCGTTTTAACTGTTCTAAATTGTTTTTATAAATTATATTATCTCAGATCATTGCCCTCCAGTGAATATCAGAAGAATTTGCCATGGTTGTAAGGATAAAACGAATAATGTGTAGTGATATATGTATCAAACGAAAATCTGAATGTTTTTTTAATTGAAATTCGTCTGGAAAGAATAGATAAAATACGACGAACTTATCAAAAAGTTTGATTACCGTCGACTTCTGTAGTGATTTATTTTATCTTTCAATTAAAATCAAGATCCCATTCAACTAAATGAGTATATTTATATGTTAAATAATCTTTATGGTGTTTAGCTAATGTTTTTCAGAAAGTAAGTCGGCGGAAACTCAGAATATTTCTAATAAAACTACAGGAATTAAGTCTACGGAAAATTATTTGGAATTCATTTATAATGTGTCTGTTCAACCAATGAATCACGCATTGATATAATTATATAGGTGGTAGCATTTCGACCACCAATCGCAATCGTAATTTCCATCCTCAGATGTTGTCGAAATGAACACAGGTTGAAATATGTATTTTGTTCTGATATTGAATTATTTGACATGCTATTTTATTTGGGGCAGTACTTGAACAATTTTTATTCCAAGTATATCTTTACAGAATTTGGAAAGAGATAGCTTTACCACCAAGATAATTCCTACGAAATTGGGAACGTTCTTTTTGCGACATCCTTTATATGATGGACTGTGATGCATATTTTACAAATGAAGCAATGCTGTGCAGTGGAGTTCATAACAATTCTCCACAGACAACTCCTCCCGCTCCTGGTCAATTCCTCCTGCAAAATCCACCCTCCCCCTTGACACCATCCGGGCCAATTAAAGTATATATTCATCAAAGGTAGTATTCATTTGATACCTATCCTGATACATACGCACCAGGTACTCGCTAGTCTATTTTTTCAGAACTAAAGTGGCAGTGGGGTTGGGGTTGCTGTTTTTAAAACTGTTTGTTTCTGGGTAATATCGTGATTGGTGCTTTCCACTTGCGAAAAGTTTCAGATATTCTCTCTCAAGAAAAATTTGAAAATTTGTGTTGATTTCCTTGCATCTGAGGTCCTTACAAATCACATTTTTTCTCTTGAAGTGGGTTTCCGGAAATTTTTGGACTGGTTTTCTTACATCTGCGGCCTGTTCCGATATTCTCGTTGACAACGTTTTATGGGTATTATACCTCAAGCAAATTTTAAATATTAAGATAAATTTCCTTGCATCTGTGTTGGCAGTATTGTCGTTGTCAGAGCTTGTATCCCAAGAAAATTTGGAAAATTAAAGTTGATTTGCTTGCATCTCGGACCTTTCTGGACTTCGTTTTCGTTGAATAATTCTTAGTTACTGTTTTACTGGGCCCGATTTCTATGGATCGAAGGTAGCTGCCTACTTTGTCTAATAGTTAATCCACCTCAGCATAAATTGCGATCAAAATTTTAAGATTATATAAAAGCTCTAACTTGTTGTTTGGATGCCACTATTTAATATCGGTCTGAAGCCATTTAATGTCAATAGTAACTTCCCATGGTTCAGTTTGAAGATATTGTACAGTCAGTTTGAACAACTTCAAAATCTACTGATTGAAAGGAAAATCCAAATGGATGGTGGTGTAAGCGAAAATAATGTCCGGGGGTAGTTATGGACACTAATCACTAGTTCAAAATGTCCATTGGACATATTTCACTAGTGCAAAATGTCCAGCGGACATTTTCCACTGGCGGACATTGTACACTTTTACAGTAATCCCATCTGCTGACGAATTGGATGGACATGCCATCCATTATTAAATGGATGAAAATTCCTTCCAACATAGCTTGCCAGGCAAGGTAATATACGCCCACTGGCAGCTTTGACTTTAAACAAATATATGTTTAGTTACAGAATTGTGACCTGAAGAGTGTTTACGATTTGGGTCTTGAATATATTTAGGTATCCTTCAGAAGCACTAGAAATGTACGAAAAATGCATTTTTCCTTCAAATATATCTTAAATTAGACATTTCTCCTATTTCTATAGATGACTTTTCTAAAGTATATATTGCATAGTATCGCTAATGTGTAGTAGGGCATTATAACTTTCAAATGCTAATAATTATGGATGCACATGGATTCGAAGGCTCAAATTTCAATGGTGAGTTGTGATAACCAGTACTAAATTGCTGAGCTAAAAAAGTCCCCGTTTCTGAGACTTGGAAAAATCGACCCACGAAAATGAAGCCTGTGCCTCTTTAAGAATTCCGATTTGTAATAGTAATAGTTTATTGCAGTATTAAGGCCAGGGCCCAAAGATTAACATAATACAAACATTTTTACATATATGTACAATTTCATTAGAGCATATTAATACATGTTCATAAATTAATAATGAAGAGCGATAAACAACATGTTTATAATTTTAAAATGAGAGACTTTTATATATAATGCTATAAAGAACCTTTTCGAACTGATGTCGCCTGATCTGAATATATAGAAATTGACCTAATAAATAACATCAATAAATTATCTTCAACTGAACACAACTGTCTAAATTTCATATAAGTACGAGTATTCTGTGAGAAGTCCATTTCTAATATCACTATCTTCTGACAAATAATTACATAATGGACAACGAGGACTACTTACAATTTTTCTTTTAAAAAGAACACATCCAACAGGAAAAAGATTTAATTTCGTAATATTCTGTTTTATATGAAATGAAATATTCATTGATAGATAAGATTCTTGACATACATTAATCTTAAACATTGAATATATTTGTAAGCTTTCATTGTTCTGCAATTTCGACGACCATTCTTGCAAATTAATATCGGTAAGACGAAGTTTAAGCGAGTCGATGAATAGTTTGGTGTTGCCAATACTTTTTGATACCACACAAAACCAAAACCTATTGAACACAAAAGCAGTCCCACTTTCGTTGCCCAGGTTACACTGCCAACAGAGTAAAAATTGAGTAACATTTTATAAACTTGCTTAGGGTATCTGTTATTCGGCATCTGAATGAGTTTTATCCAATACTTCACACATGACGCCATATAGTATATAGCTAGGTAATGACGATCACATTCCCCAAGAGCACATGTAGTGGAACTGCTTTTGTGAATTCCAAGAACAGATTTACAAAATTGTGAGTGAACCGTTTCAATATCATTCCTGTATTCATAACCCCAAATAGCACTGCCATACATAAGTATTGGTTTAATCATAATTTCTAAGGATACCCCCATTTCTGAATAAACAATACCAGTAAGTTTCGTTAAAATCCGTTAAGAATTGTGCCATGTATAGTGTTTATGAGCCAAGAATCGAACGCGTTTTCAAGAACAAGGGCAATAATTCAAAGTGAATATTTTTCGATTTTGCCTATTTTCACTAGGGTTCATCCTTGGGTGATAATAAACATTGCCAGTAGTTTCGTCAAAATCCTTCCAGAAATGTGCCATGTATAGTGTTTACAAGCAATTGTGGACGGACGAACGGACGGACATGGGTGACCATATAGGCCTACTTTAACTTTTAGAAAATGTTTTTGCGTGGCAAATCTTTCGATTTGTCACGCTTTGTTTTCGTTATGTTTATTTTTTTTTTTTTTTTTTTTTTTTTTTTTTGGGAAACTTTTTAGAGAAAATTGAAAATGGTGTAGCATAATTGTATCCATCAAACATTTTTAAATGACCTGGAATCAAAAATGAATATCTGAAACTCAATTTTTGCTGAACCAGGAGTGGGCTATTGCATAATATGCAATTATTTTGCACTTAGTCTGTAGGGTTTATTTATGGACCGATTTGGCTGAAATTTTCTTTAATATCTTCATTGTAAAAAGAAGTATCAGGTGGGACTACACAAATTTAAATTTTTAAATAATTTTGTCCAAAAAATTTAAGACCAAAATTTTCAAAAAAGCTCAAAATTTCTAAATCAGCCGCTAATTATCCGATTGACCGGAAATTTACAGGACGTATACAGAATGTCCATAGAAATAAAACTACCCATCAAAATTTTTTCGTCACTTCCGGTTTTGACGTGAGAACTTCCGGTTTTTCAAAATCACGCCTAGAAGTCTCACTTCCGGTATAAATTTCGGATATTGACACAAACTATATATATTGTCTGTCAGTCATAATTAGAATGCACTTAGCATAAAAAATCCAAACCGGAAGTGATGCATAAGCTGCCGTCACAGACTGACACATTTCAGCAAAAAATCAATAAGTCCTCTATTTGTTATCCGATTTTTATGATTTTGGTGTCTATCAAAACCTTGTAACCTTGTCTACAGTTTGTTGGAACAGAATTTTGAATTTCGAATTTGAAATTTTTTTATGTTCGTTTGAATTTTTGGAAAATTCAAAAGGCCATATTATGTGACCTTGACCTTTGATGACCTTGAAAATTCCTATGAAGGAAGTCCTTGACCTCAGCTATCCATAGGTATGCTGATATTAATTGAAAAATATTAACTTCTAGTTTTATGGACATTTAAAAATTGACATTTTTGTCAACTTTGGACATCTATATCACATTCTGTAATCAACGCAGAGAATTAAATTTTTCAATTTTGTAATGCTGATTTGATTATCTTTTAAATGATATATGACAATAACCCATTAAAATATGTTCTTAACATTTTGCGTTTTTTTCTTCTGAGGGTTCTAACTTACAATGCAATTATCTAATAGCAATATGGTGTGTATATCCAGTATGTACACAATTTTCTCTTTTCAACGACATATGACATGACCAGTTTAATACAAAATCAATTAAAGTGAAAATAGGCATTGATTACCCCTTTTCTGAGAAAGAATTGAAATAGAGAGGATTAAAATGATTGACAAGGGTTATAGCAGGTTATATAACATAGTAATAAAACTATCGACATGAACTTTTCACATGGAGGTGTGAAGTATTTTAGGTCATAAACAGATTAATCTGATTATGTAATCTTTTAACACTCTAAAAAGTATAAAAAATTTATTAATTTTTTTTGCAAAATTTTCACTTACATTAATTTTACATACAATTATTTAGAGCAGTCAATTTTTGATACATTAACCTGTTCGAATTTTTTCTGTACCATTGACAGAACTCTTTCTACAAGATACACACCAATTTTCTTTTCGTCGTCTGCAAAGGTTATTAAAGGCCATAAACAAATTAGTCAGACTACATAATCGTTTAACTCTAGGGCTGGACTCTAGCAGACAGCAATTAAAACTGTTTACGCGTCTGCGCTAATCCGTTGCAATAAAAAGTAAGTGCTCAAACTGTTTTTTATCGTCTGCTAAGATTATTATAGGTCAAATAAATTAATTTCATTACACATTGTTTTAACTTTATAAAAATTAACATGTTTTTTCGAGTGTTTGCTATATTTGATATAATATCAGATTTTTTCTTATTTTGAGGGTGATTCTTACCCACGGCACTTAATTGACTAACATACAAATTCAACTGGCTACTGACTGCTCCAATCCATTGAAACAAATATGGCCATAACAGTTAAATTTGGTAAAAATGGCCATTCACTATGGCCCCTATTTTGTTCAAAAAGGACCGATCACCATGGCCCCTATCTTGGTCAAAATGGATTCTGCATTTATTCTTTGATTTCAACCAATTCTTTGGTCAAAATGACCTTTTTTGAGGATCATTTTGGATAGGGGCCCAATTGACTATAACAATATGCCTAAAGTCCCAAAAAGGCAGAAGCTAAAGAATTATCTGTAGTGATGGACTATCTAGCAGACAGCAATAAATTATTTAACTGGCAACGCGTCTGCGCTAATCCGTTGCAATAAAAAGTAAATATTTAATCTTGCCATAGTCAATTGAGCCCCTATCCTAATTGGTCCCAAGTCAAAATGGCTAGTCACCCTATGCTTGTCAAAATGGTCTCTGATATTTTTTTATAAATTGTACGTTATATGATGATAATCAAAGGAATAATTGGAAACTATTTTAACCCTAAAAAAGGTCACTTATTTGACTGAAAATTGTACTCTGTAACAACAAATTTTGAAGACATAAATTGTGTTCCTATTTATATTTTCATCAAAGCAAAGACATTCTAAGACTTACAATATTAATTTTAAGTTCCAGTTCCAGTTCTCAAAAAGATTATACAAAGAATATATTATGTAGCGCTTTATGTTTTGTTAATTTGTAACATCATAAATAAAAATATTATTTTGAGATCATTTTGACTTTTTGGAAGGACCATTTTGACCTTTTTATCGTCTGCTAAGCTTATTATTTGTTCGTAATTGTTGAATGTATTTGTAATGTATCGTCTATGCAGTCACTATTCACAAAGTAGTCGTTTTTAGCCAGCTCTTATATTTTTAACGTGCACAGCCATTCGCACACGGGGCCTTGGTTTATTGTCCCATCCAAACGACTAGACGCTTTTCCATGTCAGCCCCTCCGACCTGCATCACTGACAGGTGGAAACCGGGTTGAAAAATCCGAAGGTGTCATCTCGACCCATGTCGGGATTGAACCCTGGACCTTCAGGTTAGCGAGCAAGCGTCTAACTCGCTGAGCCACCGCGATTCCCTTATTATAAAGAAGAAAAAAATGTCTTAAATTTGGGAGTTTAAAAAATAGAACACATTACTTTGAATATTCTGGATAAGAATATTAACGTAATTGTTATCTACAGACCACCTGTTTATCGATTAGAATTATTTCTCCCAATGTTACAAAGATCACTAGTTGAATTAAAAGAATCTGGTGTATGTTATTATGGGAGATTTCAATCAAAATATCTTGGAGGGTCATTTGTCTATACTTAATTGTTTTCAAAAATTTGGTTTTCAACAACTTGTTCAGCATTACACTAACGAAGGTGAAACACTTATAGATCATATTTATATCAGTAAAGGAATTCCGTCACATAATGTTCACATTTCACACATACCTGTATATTATTATAGCTACCATGAAGCTATAAAAATTACCATACCAGAAGTTATATTGATATAATATTGAATTTACCCATTAACAAAACTTTTTTCTAAAAATAAGGGAACGAACACCAGACTTTAGGGGTTTGAAGTTCAAAAAGTCTTACAGATATCAGGCAAAGTATCACGGGCCACGCTCAGTGCTGTTCACAGCTCTAGTTTTTTCTGAATTCTGAATGCTGAATCCCAATGTCAATATTTAACAACACATTAGTTCCAAAATAATGCTTCAGTGTCTTTGGAAATTTTTATGAATCACATTTCATTAAGCCAATCTATGTTAGTGCAGACATGGTACATTTTTATAGTATTTTTTGAAGGTCTATATACCCCCGGTCTTCATCCATTTTTCTCGGCGACTCAAACCAAGCTTAGTAGCAATTCATCGACCCTGAACTATGCCAGATTTTGAATCAAGAACACTGTCAATGTGTTAAAAAAAACACTGTTTATTATCATATAAAGTTATGCAACATCAACATTATTACTTCTTAACTGTTAAAATTATCGTAAAAATCGTTATAAACGAGGACCCTACAGGTCCTACTGCACTACACGGTACTAACCCATAAATGTTCTTTCGATCCATGTGACCCTCGTCAACCCCTGCGACCCTTTCAGGTAGTGTCATTAGTACTCTTTAAGTTGATGCATGGAAGGTTTAGACCATTAAGTCTTCAAATGGCGTAGACAAGCTGGATGCCAGTATACTAAGGTGGATGTAATCAGTAACGAAGCCCAGGAATTCATCTTTTCGATTACCAAATATTATTTCGATTTCCTCTCGGAATAAATGCACTGATCACTATTACCTTATTCACTTTGACATAGAATAAACAATGGCGTCCGCAGACTTTTTTTTAAGGAGTCAGGCCCAGGGGCGAAGAAAATTTAGGAACCAGAAAGCTTAGTTTTGCACGTTTTTTTGATTTTCATCTTTTTTTCTTTTTTTCCAGGAAAAGGGGGATAACAGTAGGACACAAACACTTCAGCTAATATTGATAGCCGCCATCTCGTAATGTGTTCTTTATTTTATCGACGAAATCTGATTAGATGTGCGGGTTCTTTCCCACAAAGTCACCCTTAGGTCAAAACGAACCATGTACAAACGAAAAACGGTGACTTCCCAGGAATTTGTTCAAAAATTGGATTTTGAAAACAATAGGATTATTTTTTGTTATCTTAGCAGACGAAAGCCTTCTTAATCGGTTTAAAACCAATTAAACAAAAATGTCTTCAAATAATTTGTTTAACATTATAAAAACATATAACAAACTATATTTTAATTTTAACAAATGTGAAAAGTAATCAGAAAATACTAGAACATTTGATTTAAAAATATTTGATTGATATCAAATGGATTTAGATACAAATTTCGAAAACTTTGTAAAAAAATCCTATTCATAAAGAAATACATACAAATTATTACAGATGGAGCAGACAATATATATATATTATGAAAACAAAAATGTAAAAGGTGCACAAAACAACAAAAACACGAAGTACAATGTAGAGAATGGTCGAGAAAAGAAGTAAGAAAAGAAAATTATTAAAGATAAGATAATACCTTATCACAAAGGAAAACCACGAACTAGTTAAAAAAACGTTTCGAATTTTTAATGAATTTTCGAACGAGTAAAATTAATTCCAAAATCAGAATATCAGATAAATTAGAATCACCCCAAGGAATGCATCTAAGTAAAGGTTAAAGCAATGAGACGAATTACTAAGTAAATGCTCCCTAGAACATTTACATAGTAATTCCCTCTCAATTTCATACAGATTACCCTTAAAGAAATAATGATAGGCGCCTATCATGACTTCTTTGAGTTAAAACTGTATAAAATTGAGAGGGAATTACTAAGTAAATGTTCCCTTATACATTTAATACTCAAAAAAGTCACGATAGGCGCCTATCATGACTTCTTTGAGTGTAAACTGTACGAGGTGATATTTACTTAGTAATTCGTCTCATTGCTTAAACCTTGACCTAGATGCAGTCCTTGGGGGTGATCATAATTTATCTGATATCCTCAATTTGGAATCAATCTAAAAAACTTATTAAAAATTCGAAACGTTTTTGAACACGTTTGTGGTTTTCCTGGGTGATTAGGTATTATCTTATCTTTTAAATAATGTCCATTTCTTACTTCTATTCTCGACCATTCTCTACATTGCACTTCGTGTGTTGTTGTTCTGTGCACCTTTTACATTTTTTTTTTTTCATAATATATATTTGTTTCTGTCCCATCTGTTATAATTAGTATGTATTTCTTTATGGATAGGAAATTTTTTATTAAGTTCTCGAAACTTTTATCCAAATCCATTTGATATCAATAAAATATGCTTAAATCAAATGTTCTTGTATTTGCTGATTCCGTTTTACATTTGTTAAAATTAAAATATAGTTTGTATTATGTTTTTAAATGTTAAATAAATTGTTTGAAGAAATGTTTGTTTAATTGGCTATAACCCGATTAAGTAGGTTTTAGTCTGCTAAGATAACAAAAAATAATCCTATTGTTTTCAAAATCCAAATTTTGAACAAATTCCAGGGATATTCCCTGTTTTTCGTTCCTACATGGCTAGTTTTTGACCAAAGCGGTGACTTCGTGGGAATGAACCCGTACATCTAATCAGATTTCGTCAATAAAATAAAGAACAACACATTACTAGATGACGGCTATCAATATTAGCTGAAGTGTTTGTGCCGTACAGTAATCCCCCCTTCCCCTGAAAAAAAGATAAAGATATCAAAATCCAAAACGTGCGAAACTAAGCTTTCTGGATGCTAAATTTTGTTCGCCCATGGGCTCCTAAAAAACAAATCTGCGGACGCCCTTGTTTAGTCTGTGTTAAAGTTAGTAAGGTTATATTAATCATTGCATTTAAATTGGTGTTGCTTCTTGTAACCTTCTGGCTTTGACGATATTTTTGATTAACGGAATTGTTTTGCTAGAGAAAAAATGATACACGTCCTCAGGCCCATGCCCCTACAAAAAGTATGGTGTGGGTATGCGTTGACTCTACGTCTACAAAGGAATGGTGTGGGTACACTCCATGTCTACAAAGGGTATGATGTGGGTACACTCTATGCCTACAAAGGGTATGGTGTTGGTATGCGTTGACTTTATGCCAACAAAAGGTGTGGTGTTGGTATGCGTTGACTCTATGCCAACAAAAGGTGTGGTGTGGGTATGCGTTGACTTTATGCCAACAAAAGGTGTGGTGTGGGTATGTGTTGACTCTATGCCTACAAAAGGTGTGGTGTGGGTATGCGTTGACTTTATGCCAACAAAAGGTGTGGTGTGGGTATGTGTTGACTCTATGCCTACAAAAGGTGTGGTGTTGGTATGTGTTGACTCTATGCCTACAAAAGGTGTGGTGTGGGTATGTGTTGACTCTATGCCTACAAAAGGTGTGGTGTTGGTATGTGTTGACTCTATGCCAACAAAAGGTGTGGTGTGGGTATGTGTTGACTCTATGACTACAAAAGGTGTGGTGTTGGTATGTGTTGACTCTATGCCAACAAAAGGTGTACTGTGGGTATGTGTTGACTCTATGACTACAAAAGGTGTGGTGTTGGTATGCGTTGACTCTATGCCAACAAAAAGTGTACTGTGGGTATGTGTTGACTCTATGCCTACAAAAGGTGTGGTGTTGGTATGTGTTGACTCTATGCCTACAAAAGGTGTGGTGTTGGTATGTGTTGACTCTATGCCAACAAAAGGTGTGGTGTGGGTATGTGTTGACTCTATGACTACAAAAGGTGTGGTGTGGGTATGTGATCACCCTATGCCTACAAAAGGTGTGGTGTTGGTATGTGTTGACTCTATGACTACAAAAGGTGTGGTGTTGGTATGTGTTGACTCTATGCCAACAAAAGGTGTACTGTGGGTATGTGTTGACTCTATGCCTACAAAAGGTGTGGTGTGGGTATGTGATCACTCTATGCCTACAAAAGGTGTGGTGTGGGTATATGTTGACTTTATGCCTACAAAAGATGTGATGTGGGCATGCGTTGATGAATCAGTAAAACCTGTCATACATTCACACAAGCGGATTCCATTTTATTTCACCAAAGTTGACTAAAAGATCACATTCATTCTGTCATCCCCTCCAAACACCATAGCTCATTTAGAAACGTTGTTTTTTTTAAAATGTTCAAGATTAAAAAAAAAAATACTCTTTGGTTCTGAAATAAAAGGTCTGGCCACTTGTTTAAAGTGATACCACCAAATGAGCTTAACTTCTCAAACTTGGCCTATAATAGTATATATTCATCATTGATGTCAAAAGTATGCAAACAGAATCCAAGAAACCCATAAAACATGAACTTAATTTCCCTAAAATTACAGGTTATTGATAAAAAACGCTTAAAATATTTGTGAGCGTTTTTGAATTGTTTCTATATAACATGCTCTTTTGAATTTATGGGATTATACAGACAATGTATGATTATGACACTAGATAATAAAAATCCGTACAACCAAAACAATTTCGTTAATCAAAATCGCATTCAAAATCAAAAATAAGTTGCCTAATGAATATAAACTTATATTCACCAAGTTTGAGAATTTTGATTTTTTTATCATTCTAGAGGTAGTGTTCCCTTAAAATGGTTTATTGTGAATCATGATGCCGAACTAACCCCCAAGATGCAACAGGTTAGAACGAGAATCTTCTAAAGAACTCATGGATTGAAAGTACCTAAAAACAATGTATCATACTTTTTGACGATGCCTTTCTCAGAAACATAAAATACGCGATAAGAAAGCCTTGGCGAAATTGCAATGCCAATGTCTGGTGAATTTCAAATGGGATAATGTTGTTATTCGCTATAATTATCTAAAATAATGCTGCCTTAATATATTTTGAGTATTATGAGGGTTTCATTCCTTGTTTTTGTTTTTTTCAACAAAAGCCGTTTTCAGATTTTTCTGATGTGGAATTTTTTTTGACAATAATAGAAATACATGGGGAGCAGCCAAACAAGTGTTTTCTTTCGTTCCAACTCACTATATCACAAGATATCATTATTTATTCCAAAACCTTTCTACCTTCTGTCTATCTATTCATGAATGAATGTAATAAAAAGTTCAAAAAAGGGTTATTTTTACTAGAAAATTTGACATACCAGAATCAGTCCTTAGATGTTCCTTCATACAACAATAATACAGATAAATCCTTGATACCAATATAGTTAGTTTCTCTTGTAGAAATGAGTTAATTTGGATCTTAAAATAAAGTTTTTCTGTAACTGAGGCTGAATTTGTCTAAGAAAATTTCTTTTTAAGCCCCAGATGGTCAAGTGTAGTGACTAAAACTTTCAAGAAAGCATTGCATACAGTGACAGCATTTATTGTTCAAGCTGACAAAAATAAATAATTAATTTATAATTTGGAATGTATAAGTAAATGAAGGGAAGACATCCAAGATATAAACCAAGTTGCCAGTCCTGTCTATTCCATTCTGGAAATTTATACAAGGACTTCTAAATACAACTTGGTGATAATAATTTTTAATTCCGGACACGACTAAAGCGGGATTAGATGCTATCAACTAGGATTTGAAGTAGCTCAACTTTCCGGACAGCGTCCAAGGTAGGAGAACCTTAAGGTAGGTGTACAGCTTTCAGGACCACGTCCTAGGTAGTGGAACCAATATCTAACTAGCAATAAATGATGTTGCTTACTTCAAAGATCAAGGCCAGGAGGTCTTATTGACCATCTCTAGATACCAAGACCCAGAGCTTGTTGACTTAGCTCCTATGCCTCTTTTGGGCTTTATTATTGTTATTTTATGATCCTTATAGACTGTCCTAGATATCGTAGACTAAGACCTAGTCTACACACCTGCCTGGTTTAATCTCAACCAGAATCTATTTTCTTCCCTTCAGTGATCAATGATCAAAAGTAAATTTTTTGTTACATTCATTATAAATTCTATAATTATCAATAACGGTGAAATATTCAAATAAGGGTTGTGCATATCTTTCTTCTAAAACCTAATGTCAACTACATCTTAACTCATTCAGTCTTTAAGGTATGAATCTTAGATACATTCAGCTCAAAAACTTAAAACACTATTTTAAAACTCAAACGAACTGAAATCTTCAAGAGGAACTAAATATATTGCTATCAAGGATTTATCTCTATCAAAGACCACGAAGTATCTCAAATTCCTATATTGTAACTATACTCTCTCCTGTCCATTTTTAACTTCTCATTTCATCCAGCCGCTGGTGGATAGACAGAAGATGGTTTTGAATGAATGATAACTAGGTAATTGAAGAATGAATGAATTGTATATTGTATTAGCAGGTTTTGAAAAGCAATTTTTGTAAAAATCAATCCGACTTTTATGAAATTTAGAACAATGATATCGATATCATTTATTTCAATGGATTATTCATTTTAGTTATTTTATGGTCTTGAAATATAGGCAATTAATAGATAACAATAAAGAATAAACATTACCAGTTAAATCAGAATTAAATGGTGACAAAATTTAGAAGTTCGTATATCCACAAGTACTCTCATTTTTACAAGGGCGTGGATTTGTCCAAAAAATAATTTTGGGGACGATCTAGGATGGATGGAGTCGAAGCGCCGCAACCGCAAGCCCAAACAGCTGATACATTCTCAAAGATATTTCGGAATTTGAGTTGCAATAGGGATTTCCTACTCGGATTTTCATCTGATCGATTTTGATTCTTCAAAAAATCTTTCTTGCAAATCAAATTATGGATTCTGAGAACCTAACCTATTTTCTTCCAATCAGCGTTGGTTAAATCTCTTACAAAGTGACTCAATTATTAATCATTTGGTATTTTGATTGACAGCAAAGATGTATATAAAAGCTATTTTGATAACCTAACCATCTATATGTATTACTTAGTAATATTAAATATCATAACGGAAATTATACTTGCGGTTTTCCATTTGTCCATTTTAACTACATTGCACTCATAATGCGTTCAGACAGCTTCTTCGAAGCCTCTTGAGGTTTTTTGGGGTAGCTAAAATAGTAACCTTGCTATAAGGCAACGCCACGAAAGCACTTTTGGGGTTATCTTCAGAAAAACAGGGGTTCAGAAGGTTGTGAAATTTATTTTATGATCAAAAACATATTTTCTTTAAAAAACATTATTTCTGAAAATGTCACTCTTTCATTTCGCCATTATTAGGAAAATAACCCATCTGAAAACTTTGAAACTTGATTTTAAATGGAAGGGAGCTTTAGAAATGGGACACACAGTGTTACGTTTTTGTCAAGTTTGAAATCGATAGTTCAATGCGAACGGTTTATTAGTCATTAATGACTAATGAAATATTGTGTCATGGGAGCAACGGTTAGATCGGTGTGATCGTATACCGTTGCTACAGTAACCTGTTCTTACCATGGATATTTTTAAAACAACATGTCTAGAGTAACTCATTTCTATTTTAGTTTCTAAAGTTATATTACAAGAGCTTTACTGTCCCAGAACATTTTAAATACAACATGTTTAGAGTAACTCATTTCTATCTTAGTTTCTAGAAGTTGTATTACAAGTACTTTACTAACCCTGGACTTTTAACTAACCCTGAACATTTTAAAAACAACATATCTAGAGTAACTCATTTCTATTTTAGTTTCTAGAAGTAATATTACAAGAGCTTTACTGTCCCAGAACATTTTAAATACAACATGTCTAGAGTAACTCATTTCTATCTTAGTTTCTAGAAGTTATATTACAAGTGCTTTATTGACCCTGAACATTATAAAAACAACATATCTAGAGTAACTCATTTCTATTTTAGTTTCTAAAGTTATATTACAAGAGCTTTACTGTCCCAGAACATTTTAAATACAACATGTTTAGAGTAACTGATTTCTCTTCTAGTTTTTAGTAGTTATATTACAAGTACTTTACTAACCCTGAACATTTTAAAAACAACATGTCTAGAGTAACTCATTTCTATTCTAGTTTCTAAAGTTATATTACACGAGCTTTACTGACCCTGAACATTTTAAATACAACTTGTCTAGAGTAACCCATTTCTATCTTAGTTTCTAGAAATTATATTACAAGTGCTTTATTGACCCTGGACATTTCAAAACAACATGTCTAGAGTAACTGATTTCTCTTCTAGTTTTTAGTAGTTATATTACAAGAGCTTTACTGACCCTGAACATTTCAAAACAACATATCTTGAGTAACTCATTTCTATTCTAGTTTCTAAAATTATATTACAAGAGCTTTACTGTCCCTGAACATTTTAAATACAACATGTCTAGTTTCTAAAGTTATATTACAAGAGCTTTACTGTCCCAGAACATTTTAAATACAACATGTCTAGAGTAACTGATTTCTCTTCTAGTTTTTAGTAGTTATATTACACGAGCTTTACTGTCCCAGAACATTTTAAATACAACATGTCTAGAGTAACTGATTTCTCTTCTAGTTTTTAGTAGTTATATTACACGAGCTTTACTGTCCCAGAACATTTTAAATACAACATGTCTAGAGTAACTGATTTCTCTTCTAGTTTTTAGTAGTTATATTACACGAGCTTTATTGACCCTGGACATTTTAAATACAACATGTCTAGAGTAACTGATTTCTCTTCTAGTTTTTAGTAGTTATATTACACGAGCTTTATTGACCCTGGACATTTTAAATACAACATGTCTAGAGTAACTCATTTCTCTTCTAGTTTTTAGTAGTTATATTACACGAGCTTTATTGACCCTGGACATTTTAAATACAACATGTCTAGAGTAACTGATTTCTCTTCTAGTTTTTAGTAGTTATATTACACGAGCTTTACTGACCCTGAACATTTTAAATACAACATGTCTAGTTTCTAAAGTTATATTACAAGAGCTTTACTGTCCCAGAACATTTTAAATACAACATGTCTAGAGTAACTCATTTCTATTTTAGTTTCTAAAGTTATATTACAAGAGCTTTACTGTCCCAGAACATTTTAAATACAACATGTCTAGAGTAACTCATTTCTATTCTAGTTTTTAGTAGTTATATTACAAGTACTTTATTGACCCTGGACATTTCAAAACAAAATATACCTTAAAATAAAAAATTCACTTTCTATTTCAATATATGTTTTTTGTATGGCGTTGTCTCACTAAAATACGAGTCGTATTTTTAACTTGCTCACGCTGAATATTCTTGATGCAGATGGAATAAAAGGCTCAAAATTCGTCTATTAGTTGTTGACATTGTAACTGATAAGCTTAGCTTAAAAATAACCAAGCCAAAGTATGATTGGTCAATAATGTAGACTCTAAAAGAGACGCTGCAGTGCGGACAAATGGCTCTTATTGTACTGCATATCTTACTGGATCCTTGTATGATCGTTTCAAGTCAACTTTCTTAAAGGAACTACACCTCTTAGAATGATCAAGAATAAGAGTTTATATTCATTAGGCAATTTGTCTGTTGTCATAACTATACGGTATAATCTGATAAATACAGAAAACTACCATGTATATTATAATTTCTACTAGATAAACAAAATATTAAGCTTTTTATTAATCATTTTTCAATAATAACTTGTAGTTTTACGGAAAATTACTTAGTTTTATGGTTAATTTGATTCTGTTACTGACATATTTCAGTATTTAAGTACTAGATTTGGGTTATATATAATGAACATTTTTCTAATATTTATTTGATATATGTATAATGTGTATTTGTTTTAGAATATGTATAATATATATTTGTTTGGGTTATGTATAATTAATATTCGTTTGATATACGTATAATGTATAGTTATTTTAGATATGTATAATGTATATTTGTTTTAGATATGTATAATGTATATTTGTTTTAGATATGTATAATTGTTTGGAATATGTATATTGTATATTTGTTTGAGATGTATATAATAGATATTTGTTTTGGCTGTGTATAATAAATATTTGTTTGTGACATGTATAATGAATATTTGTTTGGGATATTTATAATAGATATTTATTTGATATATGTATAATGGAGATTTAATTCAGATATGTATATTTGTTTGGGATATGTATAATGGATATTTATTTTAGATATGTATATTTGTTTGGGATATGTATAATAAATATTTGTTTGGGATATGTAAAATGGATATTTATTTTAGATATGTGTTATGAATATTTGAATATTTGTTTAGGATAATATGTATTATAAATATTTGTTTGGGATATGTAATATGAATATTTATTTAGGACATGTATTATGAATATTTGTTTAAGATATGTAGGCTATATTCATTTATATGTATATTTGTTTGGGATGTATAATGCATATTGTTTCAAAAGAATTTTACCTCTTACCTGATTCTAGTATTCACTACTTAATGAAATTCTGTTTATTTTTTGGAATTCTTAATAAATAATCTTAGTTGAAAACAGTTGATTATAACAAGTAAACGTCTTCTTTAAGTTAACTGACATCACAGTTAATCACATTCACATGAAATTTCTAAACCTACAATTATACAAAAAATTTGGGTCTTTTTGTTTGTGGTTCAGGAACTATAAAGCTTCAATTTTTACTTTTCCAACACTGTCTTATATTCCTGCAACTCTTATAACGGACAGAGATTTAGGTCCTACTTAAAGGGATACTACCACTTAAAGAGGCACAGGCTTTATTTTCGTGGGTCGATTTTTCCAAGTCTCAGAAACGGGGACATTTTTAGCTCAGCAATTTAGTACTGGTTATCACAACTCACCATTGAAATTTGAGTCTTCAAATCCATGTGCATCCATAATTATTAGCATTTGAAAGTTATAATGCCCTACTACACATTAGCGATACTATGCAATATATAGAAAAGTCATTTATAGAAATAGAAGGAGAAATGTCTAATTTAAGATATATTTGAAGGAAATATGCAATTTTCGTACATTTCTAGTGCTTCTGAAGGATACTTAAATATATTCAAGACCCAAATCAAACAATAAAAATGAAGACTGATCCCCTTTAAAATGAACAAAAAAAAGTTCTCAAACTAAGATTATAATATATTCAGCAAAGGTGTGTACAGTAAACAAATAGAATCAAATAAACTATAAAGTAATTTTCTATAAAATTACAGGCTATTATTAAAACTGTACTGTAATGGTCGTCATCGGGCAAATGGAAAGCAACCAAGTTTTATGTCACACTATTCTGTGAAACATTGGGCAAATGGAAAGAATTCAAGTTGTCCTACTGTACTGTACTGTACCTAATTTGGCAAATGGAAAGCAACCAAGTTTTATGTCCCACTGTACTGTGAAACATTGGGCAAATGAAAAGCAACCAAGTTTTATGTCACACTGTACTATGAAACATTGGGCAAATGGAAAGAATTCAAGTTTTATGTCACACTGTACTATGAAACATTGGGCAAATGGAAAGAATTCAAGTTGTCCTACTGTACTGTACTGTACCTAATTTGGCAAATGGAAAGCAACCAAGTTGTTCCACTGATTTTTAGGCTACATTGAACGATTAATGAAATGCCATGGTTGGTGTTCTTTTTTAGATTATGAACCTACATAAGTATAACCCACATCAAAACACAAAAATATGAAACAGGCAAATATCAAAAGATTAATTATCATTATAGAATAAGAGCAAACTTACAACAACGGTAACTGTCTGTGACTTCTACTGTATTGTTGTATTTGTTTCTCACTTGTCATTTCAACTGTATCTTCTGTCTAATTTTTACTTTGATCACATTACGTAGATATGAAACAAAAATATTTGAATTGTGTATTTAAAATGAAATCTGACTTCAAACTATTTTACGGCTTCAAGGGGAATGTTCAGTATTTTCGAGGGTCGATTTGAGCCTTTAATATTATGTAAATAGCCTCCAGAAGTACTAGAACTGCACAAAAATCGCTTAGGTTTGCTACGTAAAGTAATGGTAGAAGCTCTTTTGAAATAGAGACACAATGATTAACTCGACTAAAGAAATTTTCAGGAATAAAATATCATGGTTTTATTTCAAATTAACAAAATATAATCATTCAACTTACCTCAAATTTCAATATTTGATTTTGTTGAGATCCTTAATGACCAGTTTAAACTACCTGTACACTCAAGGATTAAAATTTGAATGTGTAGAAACAAAGAACAGGTGAAAGGTGTTCAGTTATAACTCACCGGTCTGAAAAGTGTTCAGTTATAGCTTTAACTCCAGGTTACTATTTGAATGGTAGAGATTGGTGTTCAGAAAGCCTGTTTGATTCTCATAAAACGGATTCAGCTAAATTCGGATTGAAACACCGCAATTAAGATTTGAGGATATTTTTAATTTCATCCAATCAGATTTAAAACTTTGTGTACCAGGTTCAGTTTCCGAAGCAATCAATAAGGGTGCATTGAGGAAAACAGTTAAAAGATTAGAGTGCCAATTTCCCAACCAATTTTAAAGGAATACTACCCTTTAGAATGATCAATAAAGCAAAATTCTCAAAAATGGTGAATAAGAGTTTATTATATTCATTAGGCAACTTGTCATAATGATACTGTATAATATGTTAAATCCAGAAAACTACTTTATATATTTTAATTACTAAAAGATATACAACATATTAAGCGTATTATCAAGCGTTTTTCAATAATAACCTGTAATTTAATGGAAAATTAATTCCAAATTATGAATAAAAAGAAAATCGATGCGGGACAAACGATTGAAAAATTTTGTTTCATGTAAAACAAATGTCCATTACGGGTTTTACAAGTCGACGTTGTGCAGTGAGCACCATGCAGCAAGTTGGACAATGCCACCTTTGGGACCTCATGTTCGGTACTCGGTTGAAGATAAATATAAACTAGAATCGTGAGACGATACTGAGCTGTGCGCATCCAAGTTTGTGAAAGGTTGCATTAACTTCATCAAATCTATGTAAATTATATATTTTATAATCCACATCATTTATGAAGTGCAATAAGGCTAGAAGATAATTTTTAACGTATGTAATAGCTCACGTGTTATCCTTTTGAATGGTATTCGTGACAGCTGCTTACAGTTAAAATATAGTTTGTAAAATGGCTATTTAATCGGAACTAAACACCGTACAAGTAACATAATATCACTGGATAGATCTCATCAAGAGATTTATTGCATGTACCAGACCCAAGTTCGCCATTAGTCAATGTCTTGAGATTCCAGAAATTGGATTTTTTAAATAAAAAGCGCTTAAAAGCTCTAGGCTAAAAAACGCCTGAAGTCAAAACAGGAAAAAGTATGCCAAATATCGAAATTTTAAAGTTTCAAAATGCGCAATTTTAAATTGAACATAGTGTCATATATCATTGTAAATAGTAATGATAGTGAGATTCAAAACGGATTTTTGACGTATGTAAATTAGGTCACGTGACAGAGCTGTTTGAAGTTAAAAATCGATATTGTTTAATTAGAAAACAGTAACATCGGATAATAATGTTCAAAATATATATTATTATACATCGATGAAGGGGCAAATAAACTGTAATAAGGCTAAAAGAGAATTTCTTACATATATGAATTAGGTCACGTGACAGAGCTGTTTAAAGTATTTAAAATTTCAATTAATTAAAAATTTAGATTTATTTTTATCTTTTTTACTACATAATTTAAAACGTTAAAAATGCAAGTTACAATGTAAGAAAGTCATGTTAAGCATGATAGTGCAATTGTCAGTTGAAGGTAGAGAATTGCATTTAAACATACAGACAACAAACATGTCAGTTTTAATCTTATATTTTGCAAGCAAATATTTTTTCAGATCATTTGAAAAATTCTAATTGTAGTTTAGTACGATACAAAAAAAAAAAATTCATTGTTGTATTTTAATTTTGTAATATTATAAAAAAAAACATTTGAAAATACTGCGTTCGTTGTACATTATATAATATATCAAATCATTGACCAGTGAGAAGCGTTTGAAGAATCAATATGGTATCTTGTAACTTTCTACGGGCCTGTTGCCGAAAGGTTCGTAAGCCTACGATATCGTAAATTTCCTCCTAAGTTGTTAAAAGGTGTTGCCGAAAAAATCGTAAAATTACGAGAATCGTAAGTTTACGATTTTGACGCCAGAAAATCGTAAATATTTACGACTGCTCTGGACCAGTCGTAAATGCTAAAAACATCGTAACTTTACTATTTTCGTCATTATTGGTAACTGATACAAACCAAAATGGCTGCCGTAATTGCCAGAAACAGAAATGTCCGAAACAAAGTTTCGGTTATATACACGACCGAAATGCCATACACTCGTAAATCTACTATGGATTTTTTAAATGGACTTACCGACAACAAATGCATGCAAATGTTTCGGTTAAGCCGTAATTCTATCTTTCGGGTTCATGAAATTTTGGAGCCTCTTCTCGAAAGACCAACAAAAAGAAACAGATCGTTGGAAACCATTCATCAAGTAAGTTAAAAGTCGATACAAACGGTGTTTGCATGCATAGCTTTGCAAAAAATAATCCGAATCCGCATACTTAATTTTTACTGACAATTTTATAAAATGTAACACTTGCACCGATTTGTAAAGCCTTAAGCCTACGTATCAAAATGATTGAAAACCAAACAATAAGCGCAACGTATTATTTTATAGGTTTGTGCTGCATTAAAGTTTTTTGGCTATGGATGTTTCTTGAACGAGTCAGGTGAAGGCTTGGGTCTTGAAAAAAGCAGTCTTTCCAGAATTATCAGAGATGTATCCGACTACTTCTCTTCTGAAGCCGGGAAATATATTTCTTTTCCCGTACATGGACTGGATGAGGTTTGTATGATATCCGACATAATAAATCACTTTAAAAACAAATAATGTTTAACAATGATATTATTTTGATACTGTAGCTTAATATTTAATTATTTATGTATAATATATAAACAGTCTAAAATAAGACCTTTCTTTCCTTCCGTGTCCTTTTATTTTAACTAAAGTCGCTAGCCCAAACCCTACTTGAAGTTGCTATAGGCTACATTCAAAATATTTGCGGTTTTTCAGATAAAGCAAAAGTTTTATGAAATGGCTCCTTTGCCGAACATTGTCTGGGCGATAGATGGAACCCAAATCACAATAAAAGGACCAACACACCCATTTGATGAATCTGCATATGTGAACAGAAAGGGTGGTCATTCTATAAATTGTATGGTGGTAAGTTTTCAATATTAGCAGGTTCAGAAAATTCACTATAGCCTTAGTAAATATTTCCGGCAAGAAGTAATCAGTTTTTATAGCCTATACAATGTTAAATCATCCTCAGCAGAACATATACATGTATTTGAAACAGTGCGCGGACATCTCTCACCCAGACAATCCCCGCCCGAACACTTCCCACCCGGCCAATTGCTATCCGGACATTTCGCACCAGGACGATTGGCACCCAGGACGATTCACATCAAGGAAAACCGCCACCCGGATAGTTCGCACCCGTTTTTGCTCCCATTATAAACTAATACCCTGGGGCCCGTTCCAGTAAAATTCGTAAGAACAAAATTATGCGGAACTTCCATAGATACCATAGCATCTACGCATGATTTTGTACTTATTTTTTGGAATGGACCCCTTGTAGATTGCTGTATGTGTAAGAGACAGGAATGTGGTTCTTATGGTTGGATATTGGCCGGGGTGGAAGTGTCCGGGCGGGACGTGTAAAATCACCAGCGTATTGATTATCACTTATCAACACTTATATTTTCAGGTTTGCGATAATAACATGAAATTTGTAGCCTTAAAGACGGACAGCCCTGGAAGTGAACACGACAGTTGTGCTTTCAACTACTCACATTTCCATCAAAGATTTCAGGTTGGGGATTTACGCGGGGAGGGGGTTTTATTAGGCGACAGTGGATATCCACTAAAAACATATTTATTTACTCCTTTGGCAAATCCAATCTCAGCAAAAGACAAAAAATATAATAAATATCACAAGAAAATCCGTTGTATTATAGAAAGGGCAATTGGGTTATTAAAGTCAAGATTCAGATGTTTGGATAAGTCGGCTGGATATTTAAATTTTCAACCACCACGGGCGAGTAAGATTATTGTTTCTTGTGTTGTCCTCCATAACTTATGTATTGATTTAGGGGAGCCCGCTGTTGATATTGATGATGAAAACTTGGAAAGGGACGATCAACAAAATCGTGTTCTTGAAGCATATGATGGTATTGAGGCGAGGCATCGGGTAATTCAAAATTTAGAGTTATAAAATTTCTAATGTACATGTATATTCTTATAACTTAAATGTTTATATCCGGTTCGAGTAAGTAAAAATTCCACAACCTTTGTTGGGAGCTGTTGACGCAAGTTCTTGTGTGATTTATTGAAATATTTGATATTGTAATGCTTTATATATAACACGTAGATAATATTGTAAATACATTTCATCACTTGATTGTGTGTTTTCTTTATTTTTGTGTGTGTAGGCCTATGCCGTACTCGGTATGCAGACAATTAGGCACAAGCTATTCGGCGCATAATATTTAAACACGACAAAGGTCTTTCCAGCACCGTGAAATTTGGGCACTCGAATTCAAAAGGCACTGAAAATATTACTCACAGTAATCATTACAGGCATCCCAATACTAGAATACTAGAATTTCCCACTTATTTACGGCAGACCAACTCTTAAAAAAATTCATTGGAAAGAGACAAAATTTTTACCGATTTACGTGGAAGATAGCAAAATTAAAACCGATATTTTATTTTAAAATATATTTTCAATATTATACAAAACAACACTGCTCTGCTCAATTTTCATTCATAAAGGAATGCTGAAAAAGAAAATGTAATGGGTGTGAGAATGGCATTTGGTAGTGGGGTTTGTAGCATTGGCATATTATGAGTGGGGATTTTTGTTCTTTTTGGAACGTCTTAGTTGATGGTAACATAGGCACCCCTTTTGCAAATTAGTCGCACCCTATTTGTAAATGTGGCTCCCCTTTAAAAGGTGGAAGTCACGTGGAACAGCTCAGTCTGGAACTTGTCGTCTTCAATGAAGGAGTTTGTTGTCAACTAAAACATTTCTCTTGAGTATCATTTAATTATTTCCTATTGCATTTTCTAATTAATCAATATGTCTTAATTGTGGATAATCAATTTGATTGTGCTGTTAAAATTAATTTGATAATTTAGGAATTCTTCGTCAAAAATGTGGTTGAGTCAGCATTAATGCCACCTTTAACCTCTAGGTCAACTGCTAGGTCAACTATCACATGACATTTTGTTTATATCAAGAATTCGTCTGCTAAAATGTGTGAGTACAACATTGTATTTTATTATTCATATTGTATGTTGTGTCATACCTCTAGACAACATTGCTATAAGACATGAGAATGCTCAGTCTGGAACAGTTTGCTGTCAACTAAAACATTTCCTTCTCTCCCTGTAGGTTGCTCAGCCACAACCTGTAGGCCTAGTACACCCTGTCACATTATGCAGTCTTGAAAGACAAAGACACATTATTTCAAAGTAGGTACACAAGTTATAATGTTATTATTTTAAGTGCTTACAAACATGTCATCAGTATTGCTCTTCCTTTGCTCCATTAGCATTTCACTTTGCATTTTCAACCTGAAATTACAGTTTAAATATATGATAGTCTGAATCTTGTTGACTCTTTTCCCAGCCTCTGATAGATATTTGGACAGATATGGCTGGGATAGAGTCAGAAAAAGTAAGCACCTAAAAGTATATCGAGGTTTGGTGGATTCGAGGTATGTAAATGTGTTTCAAAAACCTGCTCAGTTTTTCTGACTCTACCCCAGCCATATCTGTCCAAATATCTATCAGAGGCTGGGAAAAGAGTCAGCAATTTTTGGACTAAAAATATCCAATACGTATGCAAAATTATATTTGTTTGATAATTGATATATATAATAAATGATCCCTCGTGATGGACTGACATGAAAACCAGTGTAGGTAATCATACATATGTGCCACTATTACTTTTAATTATTGGGAATATCTGTTACACTTACATGTACATCTTTCTTTCGAATTCCCTCCTATCGGCAGCATCTTGTTTTAATATTTCATTCCTGGAATTAATGAAATAGTGTTCAACGTTAACTTGTACTACCTAGAAAATTAGGTGATTAAGGGCAGTGGAAGTAAATAAAATCCTAAAATTAAAGGCTTAAGTGATCAGATCCTTCAAGTAACTTCAAGGCATAGATATTCTAAACATTTGATCTTGAACTATCTCACCTTTCCTTATCCACCTCAATTTGCTGTCTTAATATGACAATGTATGGGTCTTCTCCCGCATCCACCTTCCTTTTTCCAGGTGATTTAGTTGACTGCAATGAAAGGTATATATATAGGTATATATATTTTGTTTTGTTATAAAAGTAAAATGGTCTTACTTTTGATTATTTTTCAGGATCACTTCAATAAATAAGGCTATCTTAGGTACAGTCCTCAGGTTCTCGGGGTCAATGATTGTGTTACTATATTCCGGAGGTGAGTGCTTGACAACTGCTGGGAGTAGCTTACCTTGTCTATATTTATATTATGATAGTATGAGAGTAACACGATCATTGACCCCGAGAACCTGTGGTACAGTCAAGTTATTACTGATATTACATTAGAAAAAAATTAAAGACATTAATTACCAATTGAGATGAAGGTTTCTGCTTTTCTTTATCTACGACTACAACATGATCTACACCATGATCCTCTAAAACATTCTAAAAGAGAATGATAAATTTGGTGTTTACAATCTTATATTCAATGCAAAAATATAAAAATTATTCTATGTATAATTTTCATTTCAAGTTTATAAATCCTTATAACTATAGATAAAAGTTAAAATTGTGTTTTACCTCTATCTCTTCTCCTGCCACGACAAGATGATGTTGACCTATAATATATGAAATATGTTAATTGAGATAATCATAAGGAATTTGTTATAGAAAAAAGGAAGAAAACCTACACTGATGGGCAGAATACCATTCTGTACATAGAAGAAATGGTGTGCAACTTTTGACATAAGACGTATGGTAGAATATTGTCGGGTTTAAAATTGCTGAGAAATGTTACAAAAAACATGATCACAGTGCAGTGTTAGTAAATAATTGTGTGATGTTTCCCTTACCAGAAACTTCAATGGCACCAGATATTCCTAAAATGGACTCTTTTGGCAGCAACTGGAGTATTCTGACATCTAAAGGAGAAACCTCCTTTGGAGGGGGCCCTCCCCCCGTACCTTTCCTGTATCTGAAAACAAAACAATGAGATATTTCTAATCACACTAGTCAATTGGACATTTTAAGCTAACTATTTTGTGCCTCATTACTCTAGTTGTTATGAACGAAAGTATATTGCTAATTGGCTTATATAGCCTAAGCTAATAGGGGTGGAGAAATAGGCCTAGCCTAATGAAAACCTATGGGTAGGCCTACCAGCCAGTTTTTTCTCCATTATTAAATAAGAAAAATGAAAAATAGAAAAGAATATATAAAGAACAATTGCTCACCGAATCCTTTCTTTTTCTTTCTTTTTTGCCTCGCTTTTTAAGTGAGTCCACTTAGATTGACACTGAAAAAAAAAATTAATGACAATATGGATGGCTGTTAATGAATAATTAGAACTGTGTTAATGTTATTATCTGTTCCTGTGTAAATAATTTTAATGCATTTCATCAAATAAACTTTGTGTATAGAACTAGGCCTATTATTTTTTATATAAAAAAAAATTCAAAGGAAAACTCCTGCCTCTTAATACATGGCAATATCCAGATGAACTGACTGGATATAGGCCTCATAGGGGGACACTGGACATGGCCTAAAATGGATCAAAGGTACGGTAGGCTGTGTTGAATTGATTCCTTGTTTCTCCTGCCACCACTCTGGCAATCATGTGCGGTAGTGCGGTAAACACAACACAAAGTGGGTTTCAAAACACAAAGTGGTTTAGCATAATATCTATAGTCTGAGGGTTGTGTACCTTTACTAATATCTACCTCCTGGTCAGAAATAAACACACAGATAATATCTAATTGAATAAATTTAATAATAAACAACTAAATTTGATAACAAGTAGCCTCTTGTTTGAAAAAATAAAATAACCAGAATTTGTTATAGGCCTGTTCAATATTAAATAGAATATTTGTTAGTTCCTTTTTGTGTTACACCCCCTTGTTCGAAATCTTCTACTAGTGGCACATATTTCACAAACTGGGTGTGGTTCACTTAAATTTGTTACATTTGAATCATGACCACACCACACACATAACAGCACTTTGGAAAGTCTCTACGGAAAAGTCGGAGTGTCGGGTATAGATGACAGGTCTCTATTAAATAGTTTATGGGGAATGTATTCACTTTCTGCGTTGTAGATACTTTCGACGATATCGTCGAAAGTGAACGTGCTTGGAATGCCGACCACAGTCCAGTCTAGAACAATGAATTCTCGTAATTTATTTATCTTCAAAGATATTATTGTTGTCCCTGCATCGCTAATCATTTTGTAAAGAATGCGTGATTTAGTACACAAGATATGATTGGATAATAATGGCACGAGTGATAATTTTAGCCAATGAAAAAATTTATTATTCAGACAGGTTCGCGGCAATCAAGGTTGATTGTTACTATAAATAGAATCAAAGTGCTGACATGGAATATTAGACGACATATTGCAGATTTAATATCTGAATTCATAATGCAATGATCAAAATGAGGTTCAAATAGATCTATTTTGATTGCGTGACATTATCTCTGCTTTTGAAAAACTCAAACTTTATCGGTCAACTAAATTTATCGACTAAATTTGCCTTTTTTCAGATTTTTCAAGATTCATACGCGTGCGACCTTGAGTCATCACGGGGAGATAAAATACAAATAACATCCATATAAAAAAATTAAATTTTACTAATTTATAAAGACAATATAGGACTCTCAAAAACATTTTGAGGATAATATTACAATTCATTCAAATAAAATGGGCAAAATGTGATTCAGCAAACGATATCTTGACAATGCCTTCTTTGATGTCGTCCATGATGGGTCGTTTGGTATCCATTGATATTGATACGAGACCTCATGTTATGTAATCATTGGTTGAGTATTGTTAATTAAGACTTGGTCCGATTAAAATTAAAAAGTGGGCCGAGACGGTAGTGAGAAAAAATCATTGGGCCGAGTCAGTAGTGAGAAAAAATCATTGGGCCGAGTTTGTAATGGTCCGACCGGTCCTGATTCCCGCGGTAGATACTAGCGACTGTCTTACAGTTTATAATATGCATCCCCATTAGCCGAAATGACCACAACATGCGCCATTTTGGGAATTTCATCCAATCATGTACATTGTTACTTATTCCAGGGTACGTTGGGCCCCTACATGTGTATTATTGACATCTTCAGTTCGTAACGAGGAGTAAACAACGAGAAATGACTTCTCGGGTGTTTGGTAGAATTTTATTTATAGGTTATTTACGTAATTTATTTAAATATTTTTTTTGTGTTAAAAAGATAAGCGCACGATTTTCGGGGTTCTCGAGCTAAGCGCGCGGGCGAGGAGAAACAAGGAATCAATTCAACACTGCCTAAGCCTACTAGGCTAAGCCTAGTTTTAAAGGTAGATCATTAAGGTCTTATTTAGTTGTCCTACCTCTTCTATGGTCCTGGCATAACCCTTTACAGAATTTATCATTACTGTAATTTCCTCCCACAGTTTTGTCTTTATGGAAAAGGTGAGGGAAGCGGAGAATTTTCCACAGATGGATGAGTGATGTTTTTCAACCCCACTCATTAACTTCTCCACTTCCATTACCTCCCAGTTTGGTCTTCGGGGTTGTTTTTTCTTCTCGTTCATTTTGTCTCATGCGCAAGTAGCTAAGTGAGAAACTCAAGTAGCGGGAAATTTGCTTATGTCGTCTGCATATTTAGTAAAGATCGACCTTCACGCTTCAAGAGACCTTGACCTCCATCCATGTTGAAATTGAAAGTAGGCCTAGAGGAGAAAAGTAGAAATAGATAAATAGGCTAATTACTTACGTCTCCATTAATGTTATATTCTTCGTCCATAGAATGATCGTTTCATGGTTATGATGATCTCAGTTTTTAACAGTGTACAAAATTGAAATTAATCGACAATTTTGAGTTAAACTGCGCCAGTCATGCAAACATAGCCTAGCACAAGACTAGGCCTAAGAAGAGTCAAGACCACAACAAGCACAAGTTTCGATCCAATCCGGCCCATAGTTTTCACATTTATTTGATATATTAATAAAATTAATTGTATCATAAATATGAGTCACAATCATAGTTTGAATTTTCTTAAACATTTTGTCGAAATGGCTTGTTACGGCGATGAAAAACGTAACAAAATGTTTCTAAGTGGCCAAATTTCAGTTTTTCCACAGCATCTGCCGCCATATTGAAAACGTCACGGTCAAAGATCATGACCTCGCGTTTCTCCATAACAACAACTTACGATTCTCGTAAATCGGAAAAAGTTACGAGGGACTTACGAAATTCTTTCGGCAACACCAAAATCGTAAAGTTATGATTTTCGTAAGTGCGTCGTAACTTTTTCCAACTTACGATGTCGTATTTTACGATGTCGTAAGTTTACGAATCTTTCGGCAACAGGCCCCGGGACCCTGAACATAAATCGTATGATGAGCTGAGGGGATGATACGTTGTAATACAACAACGCAGACTCTCAGATATGGCAGTATAGTACGATCCTCTCGATGTGTGATGCACATACACGATGATTGAAGGTGATGATTTATCATCCCGATTACCCCTGTCAGTGTTGCAGGTCGGAGAGGCTGTCATGGAAAAGGCGTCTAGTCGTTCGAATGGGACAAACGCATGTTAATTCAATTACCGGTTGAAGGGGGAGAACCTCGCATTTGAATGTAAATATATTTTTAACATGTAGTTCTCTCCCTTCAACTGACAAAGTTTGAATTTAATAACTTAAAGGCAGAAGGCGCTATTTTCATTTAAATACATTGTTTTGTGTTTCTTTTGATAGAATAGATTTAGGATAGTCAGTGAGACTGAAAGAATTTGTGGCGTATGTAAAATAGGTCTAGTAACAAATTTTTAAAGTTAAAAACTTTAATTTTCAAATGACTATAAAGCCGGAAGTAAACATCGAAATGAAGTATCCGTGCAAAGATATCGTCAAGGGCAATAACTTTTGTACAGGTCAAAAGGTCATCAACGGTCATTAGATATGAGCCTTGAAAGTTTCGGCAATTACTCAAATTCTTGTTCCAGATATATAAAGAAATCGAAATTCAAAAATCAGTTGTCATAAGGTTGTTGGCCATATTATGGATATTATGCAAATTTGATCATCCCCTAAGACCCCATTTTTAGTTTTATAAAAATTAGTCACAACAACATGGCACCTGACATAGTACTTCCGGTGCGGATTTTATCAGTTATATCTTTTATGATGACCATTTCTAACATAATGCAAAAAGAAATGTTCAAATATCACCGAAGCTTTAGAAGTTAAAATTTCAAGTTTACAAACAAATGACCTCAAAACCGGAAGTGATATCAAAATTTAAGTTTTTGTTCATTATCAAATTGTCTATCTATCTGTAAGTTTTCAGATCGATCAAAATAAAATTTCAAAAAAACACGCACAGTTACCTGGAAGTTGGCACAAAATTTGCAAGTTTTAAAAAGCGCGATTTTGATTCAAATATATTGTGTTATATATCATTTGAACGAGCAGATTTAGCATAGTAAATATGTCTAAAAATTTGTGACGTATGTTAATTAGGTCACGTGACAGAGCTCTTTATTTTCAAATGGCGGTAAAACCGGAAGTAAACATCAGACATCGCAAATGAATATATAATATGATATATCTCGTCAAAGGGCAATAACTTTTGTACAGATCAAAGGTCAAGGTCACTAGATAACCTTGAAAGTTTCGGTCATTACTGAAATTCTTGTTCCGGAAATATAAAGAAATAGAAATCGAAATTCAAAAATCGACAACCTACATTTTTTTTTTGCAATCGATTGCAGAAGCCGTAGATTTCAAAATTAAAAAAATTCGATCAACCCCCGGTTCTGAATTAAAATTTTAAGAAAAATAGGTCAGTTCAAGATGGCGGCTGATCCCTTACACCTGGGTAAAATTTGATCATTTTATTTTTTATGTATGACCAACACAAATGATAACACAAAATATTGAGTTGAAAATGGAAAAACCCTGAAATACGACTTTTTAAAGGAGCACAGGCTTCATTTTCGTGGGTCGATTTTTCCAAGTCTGAGAAACGGGGACTTTTTTAGCTCAGCAATTTAGTACTGGTTATCACAACTCACCATTGAAATTTGAGTCTTCAAATCCATGTGCATCCATAATTATTAGCATTTGAAAGTTATAATGCCCTACTACACATTAGCGATACTATGCAATATATAGAAAAGTCATCTATAGAAATAAAAGGAGAAATGTCTAATTTAAGATATATTTGAAGGAAATATGCAATTTTCGTACATTTCTAGTGCTTCTGAAGGATACTTAAGTATATTCAAGACCCAAATCAACCAATAAAAATGAAGACTGGTCCCCTTTAATATACATCATACATCGGTAGGCAAAAATGTGTCATTTTACATTTAAGCAACACCGAGCAGTTAATCATCGCAGGAAATGCTGTTAGGTTATGTGTGGTATGTGTAGTTTTGGCTGGGTAGCGTGACCAGAAATAGACAAAAAAAATATAGTCATTTGCAAACCAAATCATTGCGTTCGACAAATCGAACGCACTGCAAAAAAAATCAACTCGTCTGTTAAGGCTAGCGCACACGAGAGCTCCCAGCTCGCAGCTTTTGTCGGTTTCCGCGCACACGCTAAGCTTAGAGCTTTCAGAGACATGGTGTCGAGTCATAAGCCTCTAAAAAATAACTAGATCACGTGACATTTTAACGTGACAAAATATCGGACATCAAAAAAACCCTTCGAATGATTCAGAATATGAAAGTTGAAAGCTAAGAGCTTTCGGCTGCGCACACGGTAAGGTAATTTTCATTCGAGGAAAAAATTATCAAACACAACAGATAATTTCCTTAACGCCTCGAATAAAAATAAACTTACGTAAACACCGCGCACACGAGAGCTATGAGCTGAGCTGACAGCCACGAATGAAATTTTGCTGACCATTGTTTGCCCTAGAGAATTTTATGATGGTTTCTGATAGAGGGGGTCCTAATGAAGATTTTTGGAGGTTGCAACCTCTCAAAGCTTTGGGCTAAGGTCAGGAGAGCCAAAAATCCAAAATGGCGGACAGAAATAGGTCAGAATTTAGGAATCGGTTTATCATTCACAACCATAGCCTTGAAACATATGATTTCATATGTTTTCGGGACCAGTAAATCCATTTCTGGCAGTTCCGAACCGACAGCGCCACCTATAGGAGAGATTTGGCTCCAAAATGCCAAAATGGCGGACGAAATTTGAAACCAAGGCATTTGCATCAACCATGACCTTGTGATATGTCTTTTCACATGTTTTGTGGTACGCTAGGTTCATTTGTGACACTTGCAGAACGATATCGATGACTATTAGTCCGATTCGGAAGCAAATATTGAAATTGATGGTCCGAATCTAGAGCCGAAATATATGTCATCACCTCAATAATCGTATAATAATGCCCACAATTCTTTTAGTGGTTCTAACAGATCGATAAAACGCAGTTCAGGCACACAGATACTGTTTATCATGGTCCATCCATGGCCGAGCGGATTTGGAGGGTCGCTATTTTTATAGTCCATGTATAGGAATGCTTGGTAGTTGGCCCCCTTCGTCTTCTGAATCAAGCTGTCCTTATCTGGAGGGATTCGCCGTGTACATTTGTATTTCATTTTGAGCCACTTGTTTGCTCTTCCCCGGGCAATAGCACTGATGCATCGAAATTCTCTCTCTTCCTCCTAAATTGCCAAACAGCCCGGTACTGTTTGAGAGATGTAGGCAGCCATCGTGTCCGCTTCAAACTGATTGCACTCGTAGTTTGCAATCCTTTGCCCAGTCGTCAGATTCTCGCATCGATCATTGACAGAATAGATCACGGTAGCATTCGCGATGTGATTTGCTCGCTCACTGAATTCAAGTCGGAGGAATTCCTGCAGCCTCATCTTATTCCTGTCGTTGCGTAGAAAATTCAATAAGTCCTTTTGACATGGGAAGTTTTCCCGAGATTTGATGAAGACATTTTTAGTACCACCCACATAATTTGCACGCGTTGCTCTTTCACAATCTTTCGTAGAGATCTGGAGATCGTACAATTGCCCACATAGCAATAATCGATATGGGACTATATTTCCACTTGGCCATTCTATCGAGCGAAGGCAGAGAAAAACCCGACGGATCACAGTTCACTTGGCATGACTATGCTGGTAAAATGCTCAATATAGCCGTCTCTCGACATCCCAAAGCGACTTCCATCATCTTCGTCAATGATCCGTACGATCTCCAGGTCTCTACTAAAGATTGTTAAAGAGCAGCGCGTGCAAATTATGTGGGTGGTACTAAAATGTCTTCATCAAATCTCTGGAAAACTTCCCATGCCAAAAGGACTTCGTGCATTTTCTACGCAACGACAGGAATAAGATGAGGCTGCAGGAATTCCTCCGACTTGAATTCAGTGAGCGAGCAAATCACATTGCGAATGCTACCGTGATCTATTCTGTCAATGATCGATGCGAGAATCTGACGACTGGGCAAAGGATTGCAAACTACGAGTGCAATCAGTTTGAAGCGGACACGATAATGTTCTATATCTACTCGAAAATACGAACCGCTGGTTCCATCGAGCTAGTTGTGATTGACTCAGAAAACACCAAGTAGTCGTGTTGGCTGCCTACATCTCTCAAACAGTACCGGGCTGTTTGGCAATTGGGGGGAAGAGAGAAAATTTCGATGCATCAGTGCTATTGCCCGGGGAAGAGCAAACAAGTGGCTCAAAATGAAAAACAAATGTACACGGCGAATCCCTCCAGATAAGGACAGCTTGATTCAGAAGACGAGGGGGGCCAACTACCAAGCATTCCTATACATGGACTATAAAAATAGCGACCCTCCAACTCCGTTCGGCCATGGATGGACCATGATAAACGGCATATGTGTGCCTAGTCGGTACACAAGACTGTCTCTACTAGACTCTTGCGCTGATTTATTTTGTAAAAAGTGACTGGCTAGCAGATGAAACTGACTGGCTGGCCATTTGTTATCGGTTAGCTGGTTTTGAACTGGCTGAATTGGCTAGCAAAAATAATCGGCGGTTTTCGGCGGCTTAAACGGATTTCCTTCATTAAACATTTGAGTTATAATGAAGGAACATACATTATGCACTGCAGGCATCATAAACAACTGGTGTTTGTTATCAAGTTATTTATTTCTGAATAATCAACTCACAATTCAAAATTTTAATCAAACTGCAATAGTTTTAAATTATCATGGCTGAAAGTTATCATGTTCAGCATGGTAGGTCTAAGTGACGATCGTCTTGAATTCATTTACAAAGTGGCCGAAATCGGCTACCTTAAATCGGCGGCGCTTTGTTTTCACAACTGGCAGATTATGGCTGTAAAGAAATCGGCGGCAGCGGCGGCTAATGGCGGCGGCGCAAGGGTCTAGTCTCTACCCATGAAGTTCAGAACTGCTGATTCAGTGGGAGGTGATGAGGACTTGCTATCACTATCGGAATCTACCTCTTCCTCAGATTCCAATGAAGAATAACTGTTACGCAGGTGAGATTGTTACTATAATGTACCTAATATGATCCAATTGTTCACTCAACTTTATTGGTTTTTGATATCGAAAATAGATTCCTGAACACCATCGTCACCTGATTTTGGCGTTGATTCAGGCCTGAATTGCATTTTATCGATCTGTAAATGCCCACAATTCTTTTAGTGGTTCTATTATACGATTATTGAGGTGATGACATATATTTCGGCTCTAGATTCGGACCATCAATTTCAATATTTGGTACCGAATCGGACTAATAGTCATCGATATCGTTTTGCAAGTGTCACAAATGAACCTAGCGTACCACAAAACATGTGAAAAGACATATCACAAGGTCATGGTTGATGCAAATGCCTTGGTTTCAAATTTCGGCCGCCATTTTGGCATTTTGGCGCCAAATCTCTCCTATAGGTGGCGCTGTCGGTTCGGAACTGCCAGAAATGGATTTACTGGTCCCGAAAACATATGAAATCATATATTTCAAGGCTATGGTTGTGAATGATAAACTGATTCCTAAATTCTGACCTATTTCTGGCCGCCATTTTGGATTTTTGGCTCTCCTGACCTTAGCCCAAAGCTTTGAGAGGTTGCAACCTCCAAAAATCTTCATTAGGACCCCTTCTATCAGAAACCATCATAAAATTCTCTAGGGCAAACAATGGTCACGGGACTTGGGATCTACAGCCTACTTGTGTGTAGCCTTTAAGTAGTCCACTGAATTGTTGACAATTTATACGTTCAATCGAATTTATTTCACGTTTCCAGTGAAGATTAGTTTCGATTTTTGTCAAGCCCTTGAAGAATAACCATTTTTACGTCTTTTAAAGACGATCCCAATAAATTTCATCTTCAATTATCATTGTTCTTACCAATTTAAACAACTCTTATCGTGATCTGTCAGAATTCTCGGCCATTTTATCGAAGACTGGTTCGCAGAAAAGTCATTCTGAAAAGTTAAATCTGATTGGTCAAAAATAAAAATAGTCACTTGAAAATAAAAGGAAAAATAGCAATGGCCATCGTAATGCGCCAACTTTTCTAATGGCAACCAATTTGTCCGGGAGGTTGACGAGAGTGACAGTAAATGAAAGATTTTGAGTGACATTTTCATTTTACAGGAGTTTTGTTACAGTTTGTTTTCTTTATGTTTATGAACTTAAAATGTTAAGTTTCATTGTGATAAGTCACTGAAATATACAAAAATACAAAACAAGGGCAATAACGCATGTAATGAAGAGTTTTCGATTTTACTAAATTGATTACGAACTCTCACACCAAGTTTCATCACAATTAGGGTTTGTACCCGGGATTCCCGTTCCCGGGAATTCCCTGGGTTTCTGGTGAGTATTCATTCCCGGGAACAGCACTCCATTCCCGGGAATGGGAACATATATTTTTTCACGTTTATTTCACCATTGACAGTGGTAAATTCTGTCACCTGGAGGGATACAAATCACCAAAATTTCCTCCATCCAAGCCTCAGAGCCCTAATCCGCCCCTGACGGCAGTGATGGTGAATGATACCTGAGACATCTGTTGAAATTTCTTTGGAAATAGAACTTATAAAAACTATCGACGAGGAACTCAAGTAATGTCGGAAAGAGAATACATGTATTACCACTTTCATTTGTGAATTTAGGTTATTTAAGCAGATAAGACTTTGACATCGAATCTGGACTTTATACATAATGCTCTGAAGTCAATCAATCCGTAATCAGTCGCAGCGGAATAAGGTTTTCTGTTGTAGGCAATTTTGCTCTCGCCTAAGGGTGAAATCATTGTGCGCGTTGGTCTTCCTAAAACATTGGTTAGATTCGTCGGTAACATAATCAACTTCCACCTCCACTAATCAATACTAAAACCTATTTGCATAGAGGTATTTTGGGTTCAAAAGTTGTTCTTAAATATTGCGAATTATATGAAAATAAAATTTGATATGAATCTACATAGATAGCTTTAGCTATTATGTCCTATATTTTTGTAACGGTTGCTAGTTTGACTAGCTCTTATATGTTGAAATTGGGAATCCCGGGAATAGCATAAATTTCATTCCCATTCCCGGGAATGAGATATCCGGGAATGCTGCAAACCCTAATCACAATCCATCATATCACCAGCTCCCTATATTGCGTTCACAACTTTGAGAATGTTAACGTGCTAAAAAAATTAACACGCTTTAAAGAGGCAATAACTCATAATATATTTTTCTATGGTTCTGATTTTCAATATGGTTTCTTTCAAGGTCAATACAAAGTTTCATCAAAATCCATCAAGAAACCAGCTCTCTATCGTGTTCACAACATATTTTCAAAAAACAAGGGCAATAACCCATCAAATATTTTCCGATCGTATTCACAACTTTGAGAGTATTATGGCTATAAAATGAACTCATTTTAAAGAACAAGGGCAATAACTCATAAAATATCTATGGTTCTGATTTTCAATATGGTTTATCTCAAGGTCAATACAAAGTTTCATCCAAATCCATCAAGAAACCAGTAATGTTCCACTAAACAACTTTCTAAATTATTAACATCTATTTTAACCACTGTAAAGGAAGGCCTTCAAAAATATTGTGATACTGTTTATTCACGTAACGGTATTAATCAAATGTGGATATTAAAAAATTCCAAAGAACTTCTGGAATATTTTCAACATCATTCACTTTCAACTATTCACTCTATTAAGACTTATGACTTTTCAACTCTGTATACTACAATACCCCATTCTAAATTGAAATCCAGATTAAAAGATATTATATATCAGGCCTTCTTATCCAAAACCGGTAACAGAAGATATAAATATATTGTTGTAAATTATAATTACACCTATTTCGTCAAAAATCACTCTGATGCTATAAACAAATACACAGAGGAGGATGTTGTGAAAATGTTGGATTTTTTGATAGATAATATATTTGTCGAATTTGGCGGAGAAATATTTCAGCTGGTTATTGGTATTCCTATGGGTACTAATTGTGCTCCTTTGCTTGCTGACATATTCCTCTATTCTTATGAGGCAGAATTTATTCAAGGCCTCCAAAGCAAGGGAAATAAACAACTAGCTCGTTCTTTCAATTCCACTTTCCGATATATAGATGACGTATTGTCACTGAATGACTCCGCTTTTGGAGACTTCGTAGATATAATCTACCCTGGAGAGTTGGAAATAAAAGACACTACTGATTCTAAGACTAAAGCATCCTATTTGGATTTGCTTCTCGAAATTGAAAACAACCATGATCTTTGTGTCAGATTGTATGACAAACGTGACGACTTTGATTTTCCTATTGTTAATTTTCCATTCATGTGCAGTAACATACCACAATCGCCTGCTAATGGCACGTACATTTCACAATTGATCCGCTATGCTAGAGCTTGTTCTCTTTATAAGGACTTTCTTGCAAGTGGTCGAATATTAACCGTGAAATTACTGAAACAGGGTTATTTGACACACAAACTTAAAATATCTTTTAGAAAATTTTATGGTCGTTACGGAGAACTCCTTGTCAAATACGACAAATCTGTTACTTGCATTTTGTTTAGTCAGGCATGAATTGATCTCGTTGCACCTCATGATTTTGACCTTTATAGTAGTGGCCGGTGTCGCGCGTGAAACAGACCATGTTTACTCTTTTCGAAACACCTGATGGTACTTCTCGTATGGAAAGTCCACTACTATATAATTATTGCACTCGATTTTGTCATGCTCTGGACGAGATTTTTGATTAACGGAATTGTTTTGCTTGTACGGATTTTTATTATCTCTATTGTGTTATTAATATATTTTCAAAAACAAGGGCAATAACCCATCAAATATTTTTCAATTTGTCTGATTTTCAGTAAGATTCTTCCTTGGATTGATTATAAACACTCACAACAAGTTTTATCAAAATCCATCAAGAAACAAGCTCTCTATTGTGTTCACAACTTTGAGAGTGTTACGGGCTATAAAATTAACATATTTTTAAAGAACAAGGGCAATAACTCATAAAATATTTATCGATGTTTCTGATTTTCAATAGGCTTAATCCCATGTTTATGACAAACACTCACACCAAGTTTCATCAAAATCCATCAAGAAACCAGCTCTGTCGTGTTCACAAAGTATTTTAAAAAACAAGGGCAATTACCCATCAAATATTTTTCGATTTGTCAGATTTTCAATAGGCTTCTTCCTTGGATGATTATAAACACCCACAGCAAGTTGTATCAAAATCCATCAAGAAACCAGCTCTCTATCGTGTTCACAACAATTGTGGACAGACAGACAGACAGACGGACAGACAGACAGGGGCGACTACAATATACGCCCACATTTATGTGTGGGCGTATAAAAATGTTAAAGAACATGATGGATTTTATTTATTATGTAGATTATATCTTAGTGCAACTTGCAATCAATGCCAATGTTCCAAAATGTGTTGTGATTTTTTATTACAGCTTTATTATAAATTGTCGGCGCATCCAGGACGGGTGGTTATAACATGAAACCACAGGGGCACGAAACCTTTTCTTTTTCTTGTAATACAAAACCCCACTGTTAGTTGATTTAAACAAGATTTTATTTCTACATTACATATATTGTTTTGCTGTAATTAACTAAGGTTTCGGAAACAAGCCGAAGCTTATGCTAATCCGGCACCGGATACAAATAAAAGATATAATATAGAAAATAAGAACTATGTCAATAAAAATAAATAAATGGTTATCAATATTCGATAATTATTCAATAAAGTAGGTATACACGACCAACAACAGGTGTAAGCAAGCAAGATCAGCAACTAGAGTAGGTATACAAACTAGAGTAGGTATACACGATCAACAAGCAAGATCAGCAACTAGAGTAGGTATTCACGATCGACAGCAGGTGTAAGCAAGCAAGATCAGCAACTAGAGTAGGTATACAAACCAGAGTAGGTATACACGATCAACAACAGGGGTAAGCAAGCAAGATCAACAACTAGAATAGGTATATATACAAACTAGAGTAGTTTCAGGCCCGTAACCATCCCAAGGTGCCAAGAGGGGCGGATGCATTTGCATGCGGGCTGGAATAGCTGATATATACGGATTTCCGCCTCAATTTAGAATGTTTTGAATATTGCAGGGGGGAGGGGGCGGTTGGGGCTGTGCCCCCCTAGTTACGGGCCTGGTTAGTTGCATAGACATAGCACACAATATTTAATGTCCCTGTGGTGACGAAAATAAAATCATACCAAATTAAAATAAGACATTCAGTTTTAGGGTCTATATTTAACTCAAGTTAAAGTGAATGCAATGGCAGTTGTGACTTGGTGAGATAAGAAACTGGAAGGTCAGGGACATGAAACATGGGCATACCTTATATTTTGAAACAAAAATGCACTCCTAAGACAGCATGAGGGGGATGGAGTAGTGGGCGCTCACAATGCCCATGAGAAACTTTAATGTCAATGGGTAGTTTGGGTGACAGGGGATTATCATTTGTTTCAGTGAGGATAGGACATTTTGAAGTGAAGGGGGATGAACAACCTCATTTCTAGGGTGGTGAGCATATAGACTGTAGACTATTCTATGGCTATATTAATGCTTACTGGTATCATATCCCTGCGGTTTGTAGGGAACTTACAGCCAGCATATCATTTAATTGGGGTGTGGTGGAACATACTAATAGAATTTCAACATAATATTATATTTAGTAAGAAATTCAATTGGTTGTTTATCAAAGGACGCTTATGACATAGAATTACATACATTCTGGACAACAATATTTTGCACTTTTGCGAGCGACTTTTTTTTAATTTTTTAGTATTTCTTAGGCCAATGCAGTTCCTGTGATACTACTTGTTGCAATAATCACAGGAGATCCAATCATCATTATGATGACGTTGTTTACATTTAGAACATGCAACTACATCTTCACTATGTTCATGTTCCTCACTGAAACCTGCTTCTGGTTTCAAAGATATCGCACAACCAGATTGGTCAACAGATTCAACAGGTGGTGATGATTGTTTCTTGGAAGATGTCCTTTCGGCATTGGCTGGTGAATCATAATCCTGAAACAAACCATCTAAAACACTTTCTTCCAATTGTAAAGACTCACCCTCCATGTCTATAGATGATGGAGCTACAAGTGTCACATCTGTTTCAATCTCTGGATTCAGAGCATTGGGATTAAGCATATTGTCTTCATTTATTATACATTGTGTTAACTGATCTATGATAATTTTTTTTCTTTCCTTTGGCAGAACAGTTATAAGCTTTACACAACAGTAAAAAATAATTCTTTGTAAACTTTTGCAACACAGGTTTTTTTTTTACTTAATGCAGCTTTTAGCAAACAGTGGGATGTAATCTTGTTAAGTGGATGGTCTTGTATGTATCCTAAATTCCTACAATATTTTTCTGCAACCTGGATCGGATTTCTGTGTTCCATTTTTTTTTAGTGAGGGACAATGAAGTCATAGTGTCTGATGTAAATTGCTTTGTCAATACAGACAAAATTTTGTGTAGAATTTCATTGAACAAGTCCTCTATAATAGTGACTTTAGAAATAAGATTGTCCAAAAGTGATGAAATGATACCTATATCATTTCCTATTTCTGGTATTTCAGATGTATTGCATTCACACAATCCTAAAAACTGACTAAACAAATCTTTTATCATTTGAGAGTGACTTATGTATATATTCATACAAAAAACTATCGTGTTTGGAAAAATTGTACCCAGTTAACATGGTTCAGCATCCGTTAACAGCTTGCAGGAAAAAGTGGAATTCCAAATCACTTATGTTAGTAAGGGACATTTTGTTTTCTGGAGGTTTCCAACAAACTTCCAGAGTCCTCGGAAAAGGCATTTAATCCATGCTCTGATTGCTTAATGCAGTCTAAAATTTCTAGAGATGATCGAATGCCGAGTTCGGAAATAAGGCAACTATAATAATAAGCCTTGCATATAAAAACTATATTGTTGAAAGCTTTATCAGTAGGAACAATAACATATTTGTCATGTAGTTGATTCAGATTTTCAGCGACACGAATACCATTAAAAATGGACGTAGGCTTTGTATCGATTAACTGGGAAGTACAGATCCATACGAAACTTCGCGTCTTGCCTAGCTCCGTATGTGTCGCAGATAAAGACACGAACCTAATCACCAGACATGACACCAACGATAATAGTTGAACGATAAAGTATGCATCAAATTTAATATTAAAATGTCTATAGGATATCAATAAGTTCTTAAATGTATGGAATAGGTCTATCCATATTAGTAATATTTATGGTGCATTTAACTGTAGTCTTAAAATTATATTGTATTGAAGGGAAATAACTCATTATTGTTTTGTTTATTAGCCAATCAGTGATTTGCTCATTTGATGCTACCCCTGTAAGTAAGATTAATAAAAATGTCTAGATAAAAATGACCACGTTTTTCCTTTTTAACGACAAATCGTCTAGATTTGTCAATAGGTGGCTATAATTATACGCCACAAATGCTACAAATATTCCCAATTTTAACAGTGTGTATTTACTGAAGAAGTTGCAGTTTAGAACTATTTTTATACGCCCACACCTAAATGTGGGCGTATATTGTAGTCGCCTCGTCCGTCCGTCCGTCCGCAATTGTTGTGAACACAATAGAGAGCTGGTTTCTTGATGGATTTTGATCAAACTTGCTGTGAGTGTTTATAATCATCCAAGGAAGAAGCCTATTGAAAATCAGAAAAATCGAAAAATATTTGATGGGTAATTGCCCTTGTTTTTGAAAATACTTTGTGAACACGATAGAGAGCTGGTTTCTTGATGGATTTTGATGAAACTTGGTGTGAGTGTTTGTCATGACCTTGGGATTAACCCTATTGAAAATCAGAAACATCGATAAATATTTTATCAGTTATTGCCCTTGTTCCTTAAAACGTGTTAATATTATAGCCCGTAACACTCTCAAACTTGTGAACACAATAGGGAGCTGGTTTCTTAATGGATTTTGATAAAACTTACTGTGAGTGTTTATAATCAACCAAGGAAGAAGCCTATTGAAAATCAGAAAAATCGAAAAATATTTGATGGGTTATTGCCCTTGTTTTTGAAAATACTTTGTGAACACGATCGAGAGCTGGTTTCTTGATGGATTTTGATGAAACTTGGTGTGAGTGTTTGTCATGACCTTGGGATTAACCCTATTGAAAATCAGAAACATCGATTAATATTTTATGAGTTATTGCCCTTGTTCCTTAAAACGTGTTAGTTTTGTAGCCCATAACACTCTCAAAGTTGTGAACACAACAGAGAGCTGGTTTCTCGATGGAATTTGATAAAAATTATTGTGAGTGTTTATAATCATCCAAGGAAGAAGCCTATTGAAAATCAGACAAATCGAAAAATATTTAATGGGTTATTGCCCTTGTTTTTGAAAATACTTTGTGAACACGATAGAGGGCTGGTTTCTTGATGGATGTTGATGAAACTTGGTGTGAGTGTTTGTCATGACCTTGGAATTAACCCTATTGAAAAACAGAAACATCGATAAATATTTTATTTTGTCATTGCCCTTGTTCTTTAAAATGTGTTAATTGTATAGCCCGTAACACTCTCAAAGTTGTGAACACAATAGAGAGCTGGTTTCTCGATGGAATTTGATAATAATTATTGTGTGTGTTTATAATCGTCCAAGGATGAAGCCTATTGAAAATCTGACAAATCAAAAAATATTTGATGGGTTATTTCCCTTGTTTTTGAAAATACTTTGTGAACACGATAGAGAGCTGGTTTCTTGATGGATTTTGATGAAACTTGGTTTGAGTGTTTATAATCACCTAAGGATGAACCCTATTGAAAATTAGAAGAATTGAAAAATATTTCATGGGTTATTGCCCTTGTTAACTTGTAGTTGTAAACACTCAAAAATCGTTCAATTTTGTAAACATTCTTGATGGCATGGTTTTCGACATATGTTTCATTTACTGATAGTTCTTGTCGACCTCCCGGACGACTTGGTTGCCATTACAAAAGTGGGCGTATTACGATGGGGCATCGCTATTTTTGATAGTAAAGGCGTATTTGATTTCAGGGAAGGGAGAGTTTGAGTCTACCAAATGTACAGGCCTAGGATGGAACAAATACTTTATTGAGAAAATGGGAATAAGGGTCTGGATTCAGGCTTTTCATCGCCCGTTGGGCGAGTGGTATAGTATCTGCTAATTAATGATTGGTTTTAGTTTGCTATGAACCAGATTGTCATTAAAGTTCTGATTTTTTGAGTAGGCAACTATCATTTTCTGTTTATAAACATGGGGAAATTTCTCTTGAAGACTCTTGTAGTGGGTATGAACTATCTTGCTTGCTCGATTACTGGTTGTATTAAACGGGACAACAAAGGGTGCTATGCCTGCAAAATGATGAATATTGAGTCCTATAGGTCTTGCTGTATTCAATGTCTCAATCCAGTAGGCTTCTCTGGATTGTCTGAATTTGGTGGTTTCATCTTCCGGTAAATCAATTTCTATACGTTCAATTGGGGTTAGGGTGAGATCGTTTATTGAATGGTCATCGAGGTTGAAATGATAAGAAACGGGCTTGTCTTTCTTTAATTTTATATCTGATCTATGGGCATTGAATCGAGTGCGTAAATTATTCTTAGTTTCTCCTACATATTGTTTGGGGCATTTCTTACATGAAATTAAATAAATTACATTTGAGCTATCACATGATAAATGCTCCTGGATCGGATATCTTTTATTAGTAAAGCTACTCATGAAATAATGTGTTTCAGCTACAAAGGGGCATGTTTTGCATCTATTTGACAAACATGGGGCACACCTTAAACCTGGAGGAACTTCGGCATATAGTCTAGTCTTCGCTGCTATTTGCGCTAAAGTGGAGTTTTTTATGTTTCGTAAAAATCGTTTTGAGTATCCACGCTCTTTCAGTTTTGAGAAAACAATCGTACAGGCTTGGTTGAAATCAGTAGATCTTGTGCAAATTCGGTGAAATCGTAAAACTTGTGATTTAATAATACCGGAAAAGGTATGTTTTGGGTGAAATGAGCTTTTGTGCAGGAGTTGATGAGTATCAGTTTCTTTGAAATATACCTTAATGTCCAGTTTATTGGTTTCTGCTATGGAATCTCCTTTGAAAACAGTGGTATCGAGAAAATCTATGCTTTTAGTACTGACGTTGGCGGTTAGTTTGATGGATGGATGGTGGTTGTTGAGAATTTCAAAGAATTCCCAGAACTGCTCAATGGAATAAGTCCAAACCATAAAAATGTCATCTAAAAATCGTCCATAAAAAAGTGGATCAAAGGGACAAAGGGGTAATACCTCACGTTCCCACTCTGCCATAAAAAGATTTGCGTATGAAGGGGCGAATCGTTTACCCATAGCTGTTCCTGAAGTTTGTAGATACGTTTTACCATTAAATGTGAAATCGTTGCGACTGAGACAAATCTCTAAAAGCTGTAAAATTGCATCGTCGGGTCTGTTCGGATCTGGGTTTCTACTAAAAGCTTTACGAACTGCCATTAACCCGGCAGTGTTATCAATATTGGTATACATAGAAGACACGTCAATAGAAATCAGAATGGCATTCGGAGGAACTCGAAGATTTTTAATTTTATTTACAAAATCAGTTGTGTCCTTAAGATAGGCTTTATGTTGACAAGCTAGAGGTAGTAAGAAATGGTCAATGTATTCTGACACCGCATATGACTCACTACCACAGTCAGATATGATCGGACGGCCTTTAGGTATTTTATTAGGGATGAACCACTCCTTTGTAGGATTTTTATGAATCTTAGGCAAAGTATATAAATGTCTCTCACGACAATCGGGTTTGGCAGATAGATAGTCATATTGTTTCTGTTTGAGATAACTTTCTTTGACTAAATTTCCAAGAATAGTGTTAATCATATTAGAAGTTTCATTAAAAATTGGGTTTGGCAAAATGGCATAATGTTTAGGATTATTCAATTGATTCTCTGCTTCTAAAATATAATCTTCCCTATTTAGAATGACACAGCATGAACCTTTGTCACTTTTTTTAATAATAATGCTATCGTCTTTCTTAAGTAAGTTTAAAGCTTCACGTTCTACCCGTGTGAGATTAGGTTTTTCATTTGTAATAGAAAGATTTGTTGTTTGGCTATTCATACTATTAAATACTTCTAAAATGTCAGGATGGATGGCGGCCTTGGGCGGTTTCCACGTGGATTTAGGAATAAACATTGTTCTAGCACCACGTGGGGGTGGTTTCGAAAAAAATAAGTACAGCTGAGATTGCGTTGAAATCGTTCAATAGATGGTCGAAGATAGTCAATGTTAGCTACCTTCGGGGTCGGGATAAATTTAAGTCCACGGTCTAAGATTGAATGCTGAAGGGGTGTGAGAATTTTACGGCTCAAGTTAACAACGGTTTGGCCTAGTGGTGGCCTCTCAGTATTTTTATCCCCAGTTATTAGTTTAAAGACAACGTACTCGATGCTTGAAGCTGGTGTATCCAAAATAAATAAATGCTGTTTGCTGTATTCGGAGACCAGTGTAGATCATCAACTGGTTCGAATTCTTCTTCGTATGGAGGTAGGATTGTGGCGTCGTTGGTGTTGAAATCCATCATCATTTTGTTGAAGGTCTTCAGATTACGTTGCGCGTTCTTCGTGATTTTATTGGAAACTGGTATACATGTGAAGATAATCTTTGAATTTGGAAAGGTAAGTTTGGCGGTCGCGATTAATTTTTGGGCTTGTTCTAATGATGACTTTGGTAGCTGGTATCGGTTGTTGAGACCCACGTGAAGGATGACGGTAGCTGGTTTAAAATCTTGGTCGTAACTTTCAATGATGGACTGGATGTGATGGATTTGGGCACCAGGGTATGAATGAATTTCGGTGTCTGAAGCAGTTTTGGTAATTCTGTTCAGGTTAGAGGATCCAATAATTAAGGTTGATTTCTGCAGAGTGGGTAGAGTCCATGATGATTTGTCAGTTGTTCGATGATAGAAGGGCTTGGTAACGGAGATAATGGTTGTCGATGGGGTGATTGGAACTGGTACAGAAGTGGAAGGTGGAAGATTAGATAGTGATCGGGACCTGGTACGAGGAGGGGATGGTTTGGATGTATGGCTTGACTTGGTCGGAGAATTCGGGGTTTCCTGTTGGTCAAGATATTTACAGAAGGCAGATAGATTTACGGAACCAGAGTCCCTAGGTGAAGATTCAGATGGAGTGGTAGAGGAGGAATCTGAAAGAGAAAAGAGAAGAGGGGTGCCCTCTCTACGCGAACGTTTACCAACGTCTGCTGGACTAGGTGTAGGTGAACTTCGGGCACGTTTAGGGGTTTGGTTCAATACGGCGGTGACCCTAGTAGGTGCAGGTGTATTCAGGTCAACATCCATTGCAGTTGGTATAGATATGGTGACTCTGGCCTTGGTACTGTTAATCGTTTGGTAAAATTGGGTAATTACGGATTGGGTAAGGCGTTTCCCATAGGACCGACGTGCCCAGGACAGGGCATGGGATATGATACGGTCGACGGCTGCTGGAGAAAAAGACTTTGCGCGGATAGTAGCTAGCTTCTCTTGAAGGGTGGTTTGGTAGTGGTCGATCAGGGCCTGCGTCACCTTAGAGAGCCATGTCCGATTGAGGGATCTAATATTTGTGTCAACAGCTGAAGTTCTCATTGCTGGACGAATAAAACTATCCAGCTGATGGATTTTGCGCTTAAAGGTAAAGGCAGGTTGACCTTCCTGTTGAAGTCTAAGGGTGGCCAAATGATGAAGACACTGCATAACTTGGAAGAACACCTTAACAAAGGGCTCTTCCTCCTTATGAGTGGGAACTGGTTGGCGTCTGTGGGCTGGTGGTCGTTTCTGTTGTTGGTTAGGTCGTTGATAATTTCTGGGTGGGTAAGAGTCGTTGTAGTTAGGTCGGTGATGGGGTGGAACATAACTGGTTGGATTGGTAGGCGGTCGGCGATTAGTAGGTGGTAGAGGTAGATGGAAAACAGGACCATTGTAGGGTACTTGATGTTGGTTTGGTTGACGATTAGTGTTACGATATCTGGCTTCTTGCCAGTGGTTGTTGTAGTTTCGGAACATAATGAAAATGAATGGAGGTTAGATGTGGAATGTTCAGGGAATGTAATTGGGTGAAAGCTGTATATGCTAGCGTAAAGTGTGGGGATCAGGTTATGCAGATAAATCAAACTGGGCGGGAGAAATGATGCAGAATAAAAGCTAGGTGATTATGCAAAAATATATATATTTGGTATTAAAAACGCTAACAATAATGTAAAAAATAGACAAAAAAAAATAACAAAAACTTACACAATAGACACGAACCGGTTTTCGAAATATTTTTCTTTATCAAGTGTCGATAAATTGTGAAGACTGACAATTTTGATGGTAATTTATAGTTCTAGAATGATTAGTTAATCAGTGTTTTGATTTTCTAATTAATTGAGTGAATCGTGTCATATCTTTGATCAATTGAGGATTAGTCATTAAATATAGATATTGGATTAGACTGAATTTTGATCATACCTGAGGATTAGATTATCTCAGAGTACAATTTACATAAAAGAAAAACATAAATATGGCATGAACAAAATAAATGAGAACTAATTATGAATTTTGATTATACCTGAGTGACAAGGATAAGATTATCTCAGAGTATAATTTACATAAAAGAAAAACATAAACATGGCATGAACAAAATAAATGAGAACTAATTATGGATTTTGATTATACCTGAGTTACAAGGATAAGATTATCTCAGAGTATAATTTACATTAAAGAAAAACATGGATAATCGTAAAATAGTTAATGGTTGAAGTAAAAAAATATATATATATTTGGACTAAAGTAATTAATGTGTTAAATGTACAGATAAACAAGTGTCATAATACTAACATATACAAAATATACATAAAATATTTAAAAACAAAATGAAAATGAGAATATATAAATACAAAAGGACCCATAGTCAAAATAAATTATCAGGTCTGGCCTGGCACGGACAGTATTAGATTTCGGTGGAGGGAGGGTTTGAATCTCCCAAATGTACAGGCCTAGGATGGAACAAATACTTTATTGAGAAAATGGGATTAAGGGTCTGGATTCAGGCTTTTCTTCTGTTGTGATCTGAAAGTAGAAAAAATAAAGACTCGCCCGTTGGGCGAGTAGTATAGTATCTGCTAATTAATAATTGGTTTTTAGTTTGCTATGAACCAGATTGTCATTAAAGTTCTGATTTTTTGAGTAGGCAACTATCATTTTCTGCTTATAAACATGGGGAAATTTCTCTTGAAGACTCTTGTAGTGGGTATGAACTATCTTGCTTGCTCGATTACTGGTTGTATTAAACGGGACAACAAAGGGTGCTATGCCTGCAAAATGATGAATATTGAGTCCTATAGGTCTTGCTGTATTCAATGTCTCAATCCAGTAGGCTTCTCTGGATTGTCTGAATTTGGTGGTTTCATCTTCCGGTAAATCAATTTCTATACGTTCAATTGGGGTTAGGGTGAGATCGTTTATTGAATGGTCATCGAGGTTGAAATGATTAGAAACGGGCTTGTCTTTCTTTAATTTTATATCTGATCTATGGGCATTGAATCGAGTGCGTAAATTATTCTTAGTTTCTCCTACATATTGTTTGGGGCATTTCTTACATGAAATTAAATAAATTACATTTGAGCTATCACATGATAAATGCTCCTGGATCGGATACCTTTTATTAGTAAAGCTACTCATAAAATAATGTGTTTCAGCTACAAAGGGGCATGTTTTGCATCTATTTGACAAACATGGGGCACACCTTAAACCTGGAGGAACTTCGGCATATAGTCTAGTCTTCGCTGCTATTTGCGCTAAAGTGGAGTTTTTTATGTTTCGTAAAAATCGTTTTGAGTATCCACGCTCTTTCAGTTTTGAGAAAACAATCGTACAGGCTTGGTTGAAATCAGTAGATCTTGTGCAAATTCGGTGAAATCGTAAAACTTGTGATTTAATAATACCGGAAAAGGTATGTTTTGGGTGAAATGAGCTTTTGTGCAGGAGTTGATGAGTATCAGTTTCTTTGAAATATACCTTAATGTCCAGTTTATTGGTTTCTGCTATGGAATCTCCTTTGAAGGTACTGACGTTGGCGGTTAGTTTGATGGACGGATGGTGGTTGTTGAGAATTTAAAAGAATTCCCAGAACTGCTCAATGGAATAAGTCCAAACCATAAAAATGTCATCTAAAAATCGTCCATAAAAAAGTGGATCAAAGGGACAAAGGGGTAATACCTCACGTTCCCACTCTGCCATAAAAAGATTTGCGTATGAAGGGGCGAATCGTTTACCCATAGCTGTTCCTGAAGTTTGTAGATACGTTTTACCATTAAATGTGAAATCGTTGCGACTGAGACAAATCTCTAAAAGCTGTAAAATTGCATCGTCGGGTCTGTTCGGATCTGGGTTTCTACTAAAAGCTTTACGAACTGCCATTAACCCGGCAGTGTTATCAATATTGGTATACATAGAAGACACGTCAATAGAAATCAGAATGGCATTCGGAGGAACTCGAAGATATTTTATTTTATTCACAAAATCAGTTGTGTCCTTAAGATAGGCTTTATGTTGGCAAGCTAGAGGTAGTAAGAACTTGTCAATGTATTCTGACACCGCACATGACTCACTACCACAGTCAGATATGATCGGACGGCCTTTAGGTATTTTATTAGGGATGAACCACTCCTTTGTAGGATTCTTATGGATCTTAGGCAAAGTGTATAAATGTCTCTCACGACAATCGGGTTTGGCAGACAGATAGTCATATTGTTTCTGTTTGAGATAACTTTCTTTGACTAAATTTCCAAGAATATTGTTAATCATTTTAGAAGTTTCCTTAAAAATTGGATCTGGCAAAATGGACTAATGTTTAGGATTATTCAATTGATTCTCTGCTTCTAAAATATAATCTTCCCTATTTAGAATGACACAACATGAACCTTTTTTGTCACTTTTTTTTTTAATAATAATGCTACCGTCTTTCTTAAGTAAGTTTAAAGCTTCACGTTCTACCCGTGTGAGATTAGGTTTTTCATTTGTAATAGAAAGATTTGTTGTTTGGCTATTCATACTATTAAATACTTCTAAAATGTCAGGATGGATGGCGGCCTTGGGCGGTTTCCACTTGGATTTAGGAATAAACATTGTTCTAGCACCACGTGGGGGTGGTTTCGGAAAAAATAAGTACAGCTGAGATTGCGTTGAAATCGTTCAATAGATGGTCGAAGATAGTCAATGTTGGCTACCTTCGGGGTCGGGATAAGATTGAATGCTGAAGGGGTCATCAACTGGTTATAATTCTTCTTCGTAGGGTGGTAAAACTGTTGCTTCGTTGGTTTTGGAGTCCATCCTCATTTTGTTCAAGGTATTTAGGTTCTGTTAGGCTTTCTTCGTGATTTTGAGAGATAGGTATACAGGTGAGGAAAATTCTGGATTTAGGAAAGGTTCGGTTGGCGGCGGCGATTAATTTCTGGCTTTGGTCAAATGAGGTTTTGGCTAACTGGTAACGGTTGTTGAGACCTACGTGAAGGATAACGGTAACTGGTTTGAAAACATAGTCGTACATATCAATGATGGACTGGATGTGATGGATTTGGGCACCAGGGTACGAATGAATTTCGGTGTCTGAAGCAGTTTTGATAATTCTGTTCAGGTTAGAAGATCAAATAATTAAGGTTGATTTATGTAGAGCAGGTAGAGTCCATGATGAGGGGTGTGGAATCCATCTTGAAACTTTCAGTTTCTTTGCATGAAGTCGTTTCGTCTCACTTCTGATCTCCGAGAGAAAAATGTCTACGCGTGAACTATTTAAAACATGGCTGGTCAATAGGGTCAGAGTAATATCTCCGATAGGTAGAATTTCTCTGTTGTTCAGAATAGTACAGATCATATAAAGCCTAAGTTTTATAAATCTCCTGACAGATTTTAACCATTCTGACAAGACATCATTTGTAACACTCGAGACTAACAGTGTTGAAAATGAGAAAATAACCTGTACTTTTATTTCAACAGATTATTTCTGTCTATAAATCTTAACATTTTCAAACATACGGCAAGATAATTATAACTGTATATGCTCATGATAATATTTAACACAATGATCAAGTCAATCATGCATAGGCTTACAAATTTATTGACATACAAACATACAAATACTAACAATGACATATACCAGGCAATACTTGTCATGTTTATTTAAATATGGTTTAAACTCATCCCTTTCTTCCGTTTAATTAATAGTATTCAAATCAGACTAAATTGTTCAATTGTTCCCTTTGGCCCAATTAGATCTTTTTACACTTTGTCGTTGATCTGGTCAATTTGAGACCGCCATTGGAACTTTCTCCAACGATTTTGTGTTTATTTAATTACAGACATTTAATTGTTGAAAGGAATGAATGAATTGAATGAATGTTAATTTATCGTCTTTAAAACCATGACTACATATATGTGTCAATAGAGCATATACGGTTTTGTCAAAGGGTTAAATTTTTACTCATATGGAAAGATTTTGTAGAAACTTGGTATGCTTAATGATGGGCTTCTATGTAAAAAAATGAAAAAGAGCTCATGAACATTGCCTATATATGAATTTAGAATATCCATCACGAATTCAACTTCAAACTTGCGGTCCCCTTAGAAATTCGAATTTTTTAAAATATTAACAGCCATAGAGACAGTTGTAAGCACACCGATAATGAATGTCATACCACGGACAGGTTGTGGAATAGGTATTAAGTAAGCGAGGGTATGACATATTCTAGCTCCAGTAAAGATTCGGAAGTGAAGTTTAGCTAAGAAAAGATCTGGTCCCGTTAATGTATACAGCAATCCAATCAAGACAAATGGTACAATATTCTCAAGATCATTCAAATGGCACCTGAAATAAAAATAGAGTAAATATAAACAACGATATAACCATACGGCCCACCGTGATCGTATTGTATTGTTTTTATACGCCCACACATTAATGTGGGCGTATATTGTAGTCGCCCCTGTCTGTCTGTCTGTCCGTCTGTCCGTCTGTCTGTCCACAATTGTTGTGGACACGATAGAGAGCTGGTTTCTTGATGGATTTTGATGAAACTTGCTGTGAGTGTTTGTTATCACCCAAGGATGAACCCTATTGAAAATCAGACGAATCGAATAATATTTCATGGGTTATTGCCCTTGCTTTTGAACATATCTTGTGGACACCATAGAGAGCTGGTTTCTTGATGGATTTTGATGAAACTTAATATGAGTGTTTGTATTGACATTAGGATAAACCCTATTGAATATCAGAAACATCGAACAAATATTTTATGAGTTATTGCCCTTGTTCTTTAAAACACGTTAATTTTTCAGCCGTCTCAAAGTTGTGGACACGATAGAGAGCTGGTTTCTAGATGGATTTTGATGAAACTTGCTGTGAGTGTTCATAAACATCCAAGGATGAACCCTATTGAAAATCAGACTAATCGAAAAATATTTCATGGGTTATTGCCCTTGCTTTTGAAAATATGTTGTGGACACGATAGAGAGCTGGTTTCTTGATGGATTTTGATGAAACTTGGTATGAGTGATTGTATTCACCTTGGGTTATACCCTATTGAAAATCAGAAACATCGAAAAATATTTGATGAGTAATTGCCCTTGTCTTTAAAACGCGTTAATTTTTCAGCCGTTAACAAAGTTGTGGACATGATGGAGAGCTGGTTTCTTGATGGATTTTGATGAAACTTGCTGTGAGTGTTCATAAACACCCAAGGATGAACCCTATTGAAAATCAGACTAATCGAAAACTATTTCATGGGTTATTGCCCTTGCTTTTGAAAATATGTTGTGGACACGATAGAAAGCTGGTTTCTTGATGGATTTTGATGAAACTTGGTATGAGTGTTTGTATTGACCTTGGGTTAAACCCTATTAAAAGTCAGAAGCATCGAAAAATATTTGATGAGTTATTGCCCTTGTTCTTTAAAACGCGTTAATTTTTCAGCCGCTAACAAAGTTGTGGACACGATAGAGAGCTGGTTTCTTGAAGGATTTTGATGAAACTTGCTGTGAGTTTTCATAAACACCCAAGGATGAACCCTATTGAAAATCAGACTAATCGAAAAATATTTCATGGGTTATTGCCCTTGCTTTTGAAAAAATGATGTGGACACGATAAAGAGCTGGTTTCTTGATGGATTTTGATGAAACTTGGTATGAGTGTTTGTATTAACCTTGGGATAAACCCTATTGAAAATCAGAAACATCGATAAATATTTCATGAGTTATTGCCCTTGTTCTTTAAAACACGTTAATTTTTCAGCCTTTAACAAAGTTGTGGACACGATAGAGAGCTGGTTTCTTGATGGATTTTGATGAAACTTGCTGTGAGTGTTCATAAACACCCAAGGATGAACCCTATTGAAAATCAGACTAATCGAAAAATATTTGATGGGTTATTGCCCTTGCTTTTGAAAATATGTTGCGGACATGATAGAAAGCTGGTTTCTTGATGGATTTTGATGAAACTTGGTATGAGTGTTCATAATCACCCAAGAATGAACCCTATTGAAAATCAGATTAATCAAAAAATATTTCATGGGTTATTGCCCTTGTAGAACTTGTAAACACTCAAAAATCGTTCAATTTTGTAAACATTCTTGATGGCACGGTTTTCGACAGATGTTTCATTTACTGATAGTTCTTGTCGACCTCCCAAACGACTTGGATGCCATTACAAAAGTGGGCGTATTACGATGGGGCATCGCTATTTTTAGATTTTAAATTGGAGTACGGAAATTTTTACGGAAATAGCCGAACGGTTACAGAATGCGATATAACATCAACATGAAACAACTTGATAAACCCCCTAAACTGTCTTAAATAATGTCTTTATTGGTTATTTATTTCTAAAATTAATATATGAAGCATCTTATTGAAATACTCCAGGAAGGCCTCACAACTTCTCCATATGACTTACAACACCAATAGTTTATCAAATTTGTCAAATAGACCAATATATTTCGAATGGCTAATGTAAAGCTAGGAGTGGATACGGAACGAAAATTTGGTTAATTTGTATAAGATTGATTCAACTGTTGTGATTAATCGATACGTTCCCATTATCACACAATTCGGTACATTTCATAAACATCAGTTGGAAGCCACAGACTTTCGAAGAGCACAAAGCGAATTAAAAAAAAAATTAACACGTTTTACAGAACAAAGGCAATATCAAATATCTTTCTACGGTTCTGATTTCCAATAGTGTTTATTCGACGGTCACTACAGACACTCACACCAAGTTTCATCAAAACCCATCAATAAATACATATTTTCAAAAGCAAGAACAATAATGCATCATTTATTTTTTTTCTTTTTTGCTGATTTTCAATAGGTTTCATCCTTAGGGGATTACGAACATTATCATCAGGTTTCATCAAAATCCACAAGAAACCAGCTCTCTATCGTGTCCACAACTTTGAGAGTGTTTCGGGCTAAAATAAACACCACGTTTCGTCATAATTCATCAAGAAATTAGCTCCCTATCGTGTCCACAACTTTGAGAGTGTTTCGGGCTAAAATAAACACCAAGTTTCATCAAAAATCATCAAGAAATCAGCTCTCTGTTGTGCTAAGAAACCAGCTCTTAATCGTGTTCACGACAATATTGTGGACAGACAGGCGGATAGACCGACAGAAGCGACTACAATATTAATGGGTGTGCGTATAAAACAGACCTTCTGACTCGTTCAACATCAGGATCATTCATGACTGGTGTCAGACGTTTTCCAGTTTTCTCAAACCCTTTACAATCTTCTGCATTAGAGAAAACCTAAAAAGAGAGATGTATATGAATTGTACTTTATTTTGTCATTTAAAGATAGTCGATAGTAACCCATTCAATAGTAAAAGTCGCAGTTGGGGATTTACTTTCATTTATTATTCTATAATAACTAGCATTAAGGTGTACCTGTTTCCGTCAACATGCCATAAACTATAAACTACATGTATACTACTTTCAAAGCCTAATGGGTACAAATATATCGCAGACTAATTAACAGAGTCGCACGTCAACAAGTCCTGGTGGTCCAATCAACAGCCCGCCGGAGACGTACAGTACCACCATGGCAGATTATTTGTCCAACTCACGATCTTTCTGAGGAAAAATTATCTCTATGCTTGATAAAATACTAAAACTTCCATTCCAACTTTATGTTTCAGGGATTCCACAGAATGCAGCAATGAGGGAAAAATCAAGTTGTTAGCCAGGTGTTTTACTGACGTCAATTCTGACAACAACAACTTCGGCATTAGCTACTCTTATTTTCGATTCCCAACTGTCGAGGGTTTATTGTCCCATCTGAACGAGGAGACGCTTTTTCATGTCAGCCCCTCCGAACTACACCAATGACAGGGAAAAATTGGTTGAAAACTCCGAAAGTATTATCTCGACCCAAGTTGCTTAATTGGAAAACGACTGGAACTTGATTATTTCGAAAAGTAAAACCGTCGAGCTGTTTTGTAACAGAAGGAAAGATCACAACGGTATAGACCTAAGTCTGAAAATTAAGCAAGATAAATCAGTCAAGTTTCATGGCATGTACTTTGGTGACAAGCTTAGCTGGAATTTATTATCTTCTACGAGAATCTAAAATATTATGTTTCAGGTACCACATGGGGAGCAAACAGAGAAGCTTTAATGATGATGTGCGGGTCATTGGTTCGTTCAGTTATTGACTATGGTTGTATTGCTTATGGTACGGCCTGCGATACCAAACTAAAGAATATGGTCGTCATACGAATGAAAGCTATATGAATTGGCACAAAGAATGAAATTCGGGGGTAAACTTCAGCATTTGTCCGAAAGTTGCCGAACGTATATCAGCATCATAAGATTCACTCATGTCGGTAAGAAAATGAACAGCACCGGTGTCAGTATTGGTAAAAGAATCCTTTTTCACTGTTCAGTGTCACTGTTCCTGCCACACAGTAACTTGACAATGCTGTAAAAGGATTAAGATCGATGAGTCTGAATTAAGGATGGCACAATAATCTTTAAGTAATTACGACACGTTACACAACTAAGTGAAGCCCGAGAAGAAATTCACCAAAAGTTAGATCCAACATCGTGCTCTCTAGACACTATTCCAACACATTTTCTGTTGAAAATTCTTGATACCATTCTGCCAATTATAACCAAGGTTATTAACATTAGTTTAAAATCTGGAAAAGTTCAAAACAGCAGTAGTTAAACCTCTGATTAAGAAGACATCACTTGATCCGCAACTTCTCAAAAACTATCGACCTGTTTCAAATCTGACATTTATTTCAAAATTCTGGAGAAGGTAGTCAAACAGCAACTTATTGACTATCTTGATGAGTTTGAACTTTTTGATGGATTTCAATCAGCCTATCGTTGCGCACATAGCACAGAAACAGCTTTACTTTGTGTCCTTGATGCCATAAAATCGTCTGTTGACTTAGGCAACATTGGAGTTCTTGTCCTTCTGGATCTTTCTGTGGCATTTGACACGATTGACCACAATAACCTATTGAATAGACTGGCAGCTGATTATGGAATAACAGGATCAACCTTGAAATGGTTTTCGTCATATCTGACTGATCGATTTCAATATGTTGAGGTTAACAACGCTTCGTTAAATCATCAGAAATTACCCTGTGGTGTACCCCAAGAATCAGTTTTTGGGAACCATAATATTTACTATGTATACCAAATCTTTGGGCAACTTCATTAAACAGCATAACCTACAGCACCATTTCCTTATTATTTGTTTTCAACCACACTAAATTTTCATGGCAGTCTAGCTAGATAAAAAAAAATACGTTTTGACCTTTTTGATTGGCCACTCAGCCTGTACATTTTGGAGATTTAAACCCTCCCTTACCCGCAATGTAAAACGAAACTCAAAATCAATATAAACATAGGCCTATTGGAAATACATAGGAAACATCTTAAGGGTAAGGGAGGGTTTGAATCTCCAAAATGTACAGGCTGAGTGGCCAATCAAAAAGGTCAAAACGTATTTTTTTTTATCTAGCTAGACTGCCATGAAAATTTAGTGTGGTTGAAAAAATAATAATAAGGAAACCCATGTTTAAACAATTTGGCTTTAAATGGTTAATTACTAACAAAGCGAAACTAACTGTGTTTTAATTATTAAAAATGCAGATTTCATACCGTTTGGAAAGTATTTTGAAAGATGTTTCTATTCGTGTAGTCATAATGTATAGTTGACAGAAATATGATTATATCTCTAGATGTATATGTTGACCCGAAGTTGAAGAGTATTCTACATTATCAATAGTCCTCATAACTGTCCTAGTTTTTAACCCCGTGTAAATCTTGAATATGTTTAATACGTTTGTCGTCTATTGTATAGTATTTGTAACAAAACCACGAAAGGAATCAAGAGAAATAAGCGCAGTGTGAACTTCAGGAGGATTTCTCTTACCTTTTTAGTTAATCTATAGAAAGCAGTAACAAAACTCATTAACATCATTTTCAAAATAACAACAGTGGCATAAAACAGGAATGAAGACAAGACTGGATCAGAACTGGATACAATAGCCATGTTGAACTTCTCTTTAGATCTCAAAACACACAGAAAAACGTCAACACAAATATAAAAATGGTCCAGATAGTTAGTATGAAGTATTATTTATCACGTGATTTTCTAGATAATACAAATTGTCGGGTCACTAAAGAACAGTGAAAACTATTTATCTTTACAAACTACAGCAAACTACACGTATAATAACTTGTTATATTTAGGAGAAGGTGAAGGTCGCTTTGACAATGGAACTGTATCATGGATGGGGTATAGGGAATGTTTTACATTTTAATTTAACAAATATTTAGGTGTTAGTAGCTTTTCAGCTAATATTTATAGTGTGTGTTTCGGATTGTAAAGTCAATTGTGCATAAGTTATAAGTATTTTGTATTAGAGATTTCTTGTATTTATGGCATTTGCATTAGATTTTAGGTATTTGGTATTGCATTGGTTTGCATTTGTGTTTTGACGCAGACATTTCTACATAGTTTTAGTTAGAATTTGGACGTTTTATTGTGAAATAGTTACGGGAGTTAATCTCCCTTGTTTACAGTCTTGATTTTCCAGTTACTGGTACAAGTTTACGAGTTCACATCGGCAATTTCCGCCGATTTACGAAGACTGGTATCAGAACGAGACCAAACCCGTGCAGTAGTTGTTATGAATGCACGTGCGTGCTCAACCAATCAGCAGCCGATGACTAGCTATATAAACCAAACCACGCGCGTAGTTCAACACAACAAATTTAGAAGCCGCATTGAATGTACACGACCTGATTTTCTATGTAACCTGATTGTATTTAAGTGTACATAACGTTTTACTTATTACTTGTTGTCATTTCCAACACTATACTTTACCCACAGCAGATTTGAGTAGTTACTCTCTGCCATGTAGCGATTCAGCTACAAAATAAGGTTTGCCGCGTCGTGTATTTAATTTTCGGTCAGATGACAAATATTTTTTGTTTTCGATATCCAAATATCGAGAGATCGAGAGATCTGTATTTGTCCCAGTCGAACTTCCAGACGCGTTTTCCATGTCAATTCCTCCGACTTGTATCACTGGCAAGTCTGAGTTGGCTGTTTGGATTAGTTTCTAGGCTTGTGTCACTGACTTACATGTAAAACAAATGTAGCTGGAATTGGATTGTCATCTTACTGTGATCGTTGCATTTAAAAATGATGAATTTTGGTATCATACCTTCTTGGTGATGCGATTTTTTTCCGTGATCAACGCAGACTTCAATACAGCGAGGTCAAAATGGTTGTCGATGGAATTATAGACATTGATTTGGTTATTATTTATTGATACAGAATGTTGTATCTCTTTAGGATGGTTTAAGTTTACGACTGGGCTTTGCTGTTGTGGAGTGATATGTTAAAGGTACAGTCTGAATTTCTTTTAGGTCAACAATTTTTTTTTCCTCAAATTTGTGAAAACTTTACACCAAAATCTGTAACTATGTGCCCCTATATGTATCTGAATGTTTTAACTAAAAAAAATCCAGCCATTAATTTTTAAACGCTCAAAACATGCTTAAATTTTTAAAAACCTTACGTAATAGTGGAGCGGCATAGCAACTTGTTTGTGCATTTTTTGATGCAAGCACCAAATTTGGCACACATATACTTTGATATACATGTATTGTGAACATATTTGGATATGGAGCCACTCGAAATTCACTTGTGCAAGCCGCCATTTTGAATTTCAAATGAGCCACTCTCAGACATAAATAATTGTTAATATTTTCGGATCTATGTCAGCCATTATCTTGTTCAAAATGGCTAATTGTACATTTTTTGTATCAGGGAATTCAACTATTCAAACTACAAGTGGCTACAACAATTGGCCATGTTAAATTTTAAAATGGCGTCTATATAGATATATGATTTGCGATATTTTTCGATCGAATTTTTTTAAAATCTGTTTTGGTTGGTATTTGTATGTTTTGGGGGGCTTAATGATCGACTGGTTCAATTTACAAGTGGTAACAACTGCTGCCATATTGAATATCAAAATGGCGACAAAAAAAAACAAAAAAACGTTAGAGTATCAGTATTTTTTTAATCTTTGTCACCTATGAAAGCATTCTTGATGACCTGAGATTCTGAACTGAAATAATGCATGTGGAATTCTATGTTATCTTTCCACGTCTGAGCAGTACTCTAAAGCTGTCTGAGTTGGAGGTTGTGCTCCAAGGGATCTCCCTTTTCTTTAAATTATAAACCCAAGCACGAACGATCACATCCGTAAGACAAATCTCGAAATCCATGTATACACATTGGCAATACTTTGGTAGCAGCTAATGAACTTTTCATTTGAGAAAGTATATCAATAAATGAGTAAATTTGGTTGACACATGTACACATACTTGTACGATCACAGAGTAAGAGAGATCTTTTAATAGTTGACATGACATCTTCAGACTGGTGTAGAGGCCAACTGGAAGAAGGCAGCTGTAACGCATCTCACATCCTGTAACAGCATCAAATACTGGAAGCGCCATTGACCTATCAGGTGCCAGGCCTACAAGAACTTCATGTGCTGGTACAGATTTTCTTGCCTGTCCTGAATGAAAGCCAAAGTTCAGCTAGTCGTTGCTGTCGGCCTTAAGCTAGTGTAATGGCTAGAATGACAGCGTCCACTGTTGGGATATGTATCCTTCGATGACCACATCCCATGGTATTTGCTGCAAGTACCATCATTCAGGTATCGGCATCTTCATGCTTGCATGTGACCAAGATGGTAATGTTACCAGGAGGTGAGTAAGTGAGTATCTGTTCTGTGTCAGGTCAGTTGCTACCAACCCTTTGCCTTGTGTGTCGATGGATCTAATAAGCAATCCCGACAAGAAACTGAACAACTCATCCTTATTTTCACCAACTCTGCCATTAATGTGGGCGTATATTGTAGTCGCCCCTGTCTGTCCGCCTGTCCGCCTGTCTGTCTGTCCACAATTGTTGTGGTCACGATAGAGAGCTGGTTTCTTGATGGATTTTGATAAAACTTGCTGTGAGTGTTTGTTATCACCCAAGGATGAACCCTAATGAAAATCAGACGAATCGAAAAATATTTCATGGGTTATTGCCCTTGCTTTTGAAAATATCTTGTGGACACCATAGAGAGCTAATTTCTTGATTGATTTTGATGAAACTTGGTATGAGTGTTTGTATTGACATTAGGATAAACCCTATTGAAAATGAGAAACATCGAAAAAATATTTGAGTTATTGCCCTTGTTCTTTAAAACGCGTTAATTTGTCAGCCTTTAACAAAGTTGTGGAGACGTTAGAGAGCTGGTTTCTTGGTGGATTTTGATGAAACTTGCTGTGAGTGTTTGTTATCACCCAAGGATGAACCCTATTGAAAATCAGACGAATCGAAAAATATTTCATGGGTTATTGCCCTTGCTTTTGAAAATATCTTGTGGACACCATAGAGAGCTCGTTTCTTGATGGATTTTGATGAAACTTGGTATGAGTGTTTGTAGTGATATTAGGATAATCCCTATTGAAAATCGGAATCATCGAAAAAATATTTGATGAGTTATTGCCCTTGTTCTTTAAAACGCGTTAATTTTTCACCCTTTTACAAAGTTGTGGACACGTTAGAGAGCTGGTTTCTTGGTGGATTTTTATGAAACTTGCTGTGAGTGTTTGTTATCACCCAAGGATGAACCCTATTGAAAATCAGACGAATCGAAAAATATTTCATGGGTTATTGCCCTTGCTTTTAAAAATATCTTGTGGACACCATAGAGAGCTCGTTTCTTGATGGATGTTGATGAAACTTGCTGTGAGTGTTTGTTATCACCCAAGGATGAACCCTATTGAAAATCAGACGAATCGAAAAATATTTCATGGGTTATTGCCCTTGCTTTTGAAAATATCTTGTGGACACCATAGAGAGCTCGTTTCTTGATGGATTTTGATGAAACTTGGTATGAGTGTTTGTATTGACATTAGGATAAACCCTATTGAAAATCAGAAACATCGAAATAATATTTGATGAGTTATTGCCCTTGTTCTTTAAAACGCGTTAATTTTTCAGCCTTTTACAAAGTTGTGGTCATGTTAGAGAGTTGGTTTCTTGATGGATTTTTATGAAACTTGCTGTGGTGAGTGTTTGTAATCACCCAAGGATGAACCCTATTGAAAATCAGACGAATCGACAAATATTTTCTGGGTTATTGCCCTTGCTTTTGAAAATATGTTGTGGACACCATAGAGAGCTGGTTTCTTGATGGATTTTGATGAAACTTGGTATGAGTGTTTGTATTGACATTAGGATAAATCCTATTGAATATCAGAAACCTCGAAAAAATATTTGAGTTATTGCCCTTGTTCTTTAAAACACGTTAATTTTTCAGCCCGTTACTCTCTCAAAGTTGTGGACACGATAGAGAGCTGGTTTCTTGGTGGATTTTTATGAAACTTGCTGTGAGTGTTTGTAATCACCCAAGGATGAACCCTATTGAAAATCAGACGAATTGAAAACTATTTCATGGGTTATTGCACTTGTTAACTTGTAGTTGTAAACACTCAAAAATCGTTCAATTTTGTAAACATTCTTGATGGCACGGTTTTCGACAGATGTTTCATTTACTGATAGTTCTTGTCGACCTCCCGGACGACTTGGCTGCCATTACAAAAGTGGGCGTATTACGATGGGGCATCGCTATTTTTAAGTGTGTTATGTTTTTTGGACGCTGATAGGAAACTACTGAATGGATTTGAGTAAAATAAACGCCTAATTGTAGAAAGCCATTTAAAGGGCAAACACCAAAACTAGGTCAAATTTATTAATTAACAATAAGTACTCCCTGTTTGTAATTAGCCCTTTAAAACCAAATTCAGTTTGATCAAGAAGATATAGAGATACAATAAGCATACTTTAAATATACTCTCAGGTAGCATTTGCGATTTTTATACGCCCACACATTAATGTGGGCGTATATTGTAGTCGCCCCTGTCCGTCTGTCCGTCTGTCTGTCCACAATTGTTGTGGACACGATAGAGAGCTGGTTTCTTGATGGATTTTGATTAAACTTGCTGTGAGTGTTTGTTATCACCTAAGGATGAACCCTATTGAAAATCAGACGAATCGAAAAATATTTTATGGGTTATTTGCCCTTGCTTTTGAAAATATCTTGTGGACACCATAGAGAGCTGGTTTCTAGATGGATTTTGATGAAACTTGGTATGAGTGTTTGTATTGACATTATGATAAACCCTATTGAAAATCAGAAACATCGAAAAAATATTTGATGAGTTATTGCCCTTGTTCTTTAAAACGCGTTAATTTTTCAGCCTTTAACAAAGTTGTGGACACGTTAGAGAGCTGGTTTCTTGGTGGATTTTTATGAAACTTGCTGTGAGTGTTTGTTATCACCCAAGGATGAACCCTATTGAAAATCAGACGAATCGAAAAATATTTCATGGGTTATTGCCCTTGCTTTTGAAAATATCTTGTGAACACCATAGAGAGCTCGTTTCTTGATGGATTTTGATGAAACTTGGTATGAGTGTTTGTATTGACATTAGGATAAACCCTATTGAAAATCAGAAACATCGAAAAAATATTTGATGAGTTATTGCCCTTGTTCTTTAAAACGTGTTAATTTTTCAGCCTTTAACAAAGTTGTGGACACGTTAGAGAGCTGGTTTCTTGGTGGATTTTTATGAAACTTGCTGTGAGTGTTTGTTATCACCCAAGGATGAACCCTATTGAAATTCAGACGAATCGAAAAATATTTCATGGGTTATTGTCCTTGCTTTTGAAAATATCTTGTGGACACCATAGAGAGCTCGTTTCTTGATGGATTTTGATGAAACTCGGTATGAGTGTTTGTATTGACATTAGGATAAACCATATTGAAAATCAGAAACATCGAAATAATATTTGATGAGTTATTGCCCTTGTTTTCGACAGATGTTTCATTTACTGATAGTTCTTGTCGACCTCCCGGGCGACTTGGCTGCCATTACAAAAGTGGGCGTATTACGATGGGGCATTGCTATTTTTTGGATATTGGAAACGTTTTTCAAAAAAAGCAGAATGGCCCTTTAAAGGATGTGGTATAAGAAAAATCACGCGGAGTGAGGAGTGATCGAAGAATTAGAACCAGGGGTGTGTTATAATATTAATAATGAACTCTTTATTTTACATGGGTCAGAATTCGGCCCAATACCACGGTGATACGGTCATGTCTCACACTCTGTCCATGGGGACAAAGATAGATACAATAGACAAAAAAAAAAAAAAAAAAAAAAAATAAAAAATTTAGATTTCGGGGAAGGGAGGGTTTGAATGGATGGAACAAATACTTTATTGAGAAAATGGGATTAAGGGTCTGGATTCAGGCTTTTCTTCTGTAACTGGGACGTTTATCTTAAGCCCAGTTTCTATCATTCAACTGTAGTTTTGGTAATGGAAATCTAGACCTAATTCATAATATTTTGATTTCAGGAAAGGGAGGGTTTGACTCTCCCAAATGTACAGGCCTGGGATGGAACAAATACGTTATTGAGAAAAAGGGATTAAGGGTCTGGATTCAGGCTTTTCTTCTGTTCTGATCTGAAAATAGAAAAAATAAGAATAGATAAGAGAGGTATAGTATCTACTAATAAATGACTGGTTTTAGTTTGCTATGAACCAGATTGTCATTAAAATTCTGATTGAACACAGGTTGACCTTCCTTCTGAAGTCTAAGGGTGGCCAAATGATGAAGACACTGCATAACTTGGAAGAATATCTTAACAAAGGGCTCTTCCTCCTTATGAGTGGGAACTGGTTGGCGTCTGTGGGCTGGTGGTCGTTTCTGTTGTTGGTTAGGTCGTTGAGTATTTCTGGATGGGTAGGAGTCGTTGTAGTTAGGTCGGTGATGGGGTGGAACATAACTTTATAGTAGGCAACTATCATTTTCTGCTTATAAACATGGGGAAATTTCTCTTGAAGACTCTTGTAGTGGGCATGAACTATCTTGCTTGCTCGATTATTGGTTGTATTAAACGGGACAACAAAGGGTGCTATGCCTGCATAATGATGAATATTGAGTCCTATAGGCCTTGCTGTATTCAATGTCTCAATCCAGTAGGCTTCTCTAGATTGTCGGTATTTGGTGGTTTCATCTTCCGGTAAATCAATTTCTATACGTTCAATTGGGGTTCGGGGGAGGGAGGGATTGATTCTACCAAATGTACAGGCCTAGGGTGGAACAAATACTTTATTGAGAGATTGGAGTAAGTGGTCTGGATCTTCTGGAGTTTTTTCTTCTGTTATGATCTGAAATTAGAAAAAGTGGTCTGGATCTTCTGGAGTTTTTTCTTCTGTTATGATCTGAAATTAGAAAAATATAGTTCGCCCGAAGGGCGAGAAATATAGTACCTGTTATGTATCGATGGTTTTTTGCTATGAACAAGATTGTCATTAAAGTTCTTATTTTTAGAATAAGCAACTATCATTTTCTGCTTATAGACATGAGGGAATTTCTCAATGACTCGTGTAGTGGGCATGAACTATCTTGCTTACTCGATTGCTGGTTGTATTGAACGTGACAACAAAGGGGGCTATGCCTGCAGTATGGTGAATATTTAGTCCTATAGGTCTTGCTGTATTCAATGTCTCAATCCAATGGGCTTCCCTAGATTGACGGAATTTCGTAGTTTCATCTTCTGGCAAATCAATTGCTATGCGCTCAATTGGGGTTAAGGTGAGATCGTCTATTGAATGGTCGTCAAGATTAAAATGATTAGATACAGGCTTGTCTTTCTTTAATTTGATATCTGATCTGTGGCCATTAAAACGAGTGCGTAAATTATTCTTAGTTTCTCCTACATATTGTTTGGGGCATTTCTTACAAGAGATTAAATATATTACATTCGAGTTTTGACATGTTAGATGCTCCTGGATCGGGTACCTTTTATTCGTAAAGTTACTTAAAAAATAGTGAGTTTCTGATATAAAGGGACATGTTTTGCATCTACTTGACAAACATGGGGCACACCTTAAACCTGGAGGAACTTCGGCATATAGCCTAGTCTTCGCTGCCATTTGCGCTAAAGTGGAGTTTTTTATGTTTCGTAAAAATCGCTTTGAGTATCCACGCTCTTTCAGTTTTGAGAAAACAATCGTACAGGCTTGGTTGAAATCAGAGGACGTTGTGCAAATTCGGTGAAATCGTAAAACTTGTGATTTAATAATACCGGAAAAGGTATGTTTTGGGTGAAACGAGCTTTTGTGCAGGAGTTGATGAGTATCAGTTTCTTTGAAATATACCTTAATGTCCAGTTTATTGGTTTCTGCTATGGAATCTCCTTTGAAAACAGTGGTATCGAGAAAATCTATGCTTTTATGACTGACGTTAGCGGTTAGTTTGATGGACGGATGGTGGTTATTGAGAATTTCAAAGAATTCCCAGAACTGCTCAATGGAATAAGTCCAAACCATAAAAATGTCATCTAAAAATCGTCCATAAAATAATGGATCAAAGTGACAAAGGGGTAATACCTCACGTTCCCACTCTGCCATGAAAAGATTTGCGTATGAAGGGGCGAATCGTTTACCCATAGCTGTTCCTGAAGTTTGTAGATACGTTTTACCATTAAATGTGAAATCATTGCGACTGAGACAAAGCTCTAAAAGCTCTAAAATTGCATCGTCGGGTCTTTACGAACTGCCATTAACCCGGCAGTGTTATCAATATTGGTATACATAGAAGACACGTCAATAGAAATCAGAATGGCATTCGGAGGAACTCGAAGATTTTTAATTGTATTTACAAAATCAGTTGTGTCCTTAAGATAGGCTTTATGTTGGCAAGCTAGAGGTAGTAAGAAATGGTCAATGTATTCTGACACCGCATATGACTCACTACCACAGTAAGATATGATCGGACGGCCTTTAGGGATTTTATTAGGGACGAACCACTCCTTTGTAGGATTCTTATGGATCTTAGGCAAAGTATATAAATGTCTCTCACGACAATCGGGTTTGGCAGACAGATAATCATATTGTTTCTGTTTGAGATAACTGTCTTTGACTAAATTTCCAAGAATATTGTTTATCATTTTAGAAGTTTCCTTAAAAATTGGATCTGGCAAAATGGCATAATGTTTAAGATTATTCAATTGATTCTCTGCTTCTAAAATATAATCTTCCCAATTTAGATTTCGGTGGAGGGAGGGTTTGAATCTCCCAAATGTACAGGCCTAGGATGGAACAAATACTTTATTGAGAAAATGGGATTAAGGGTCTGGATTCAGGCTTTTCTTCTGCTGTGATCTGAAAGTAGAAAAAATAAGAACTCGCCCGTTGGGCGAGTAGTATAGTATCTGCTAATTAATAATTGGTTTTAGTTTGCTATGAACCAGATTGTCATTAAAGTTCTGATTTTTTGAGTAGGCAACTATCATTTTCTGCTTATAAACATGGGGAAATTTCTCTTGAAGACTCTTGTAGTGGGTATGAACTATCTTGCTTGCTCGATTACTGGTTGTATTAAACGGGACAACAAAGGGTGCTATGCTTGCAAAATGATGAATATTGAGTCCTATAGGTCTTGCTGTATTCAATGTCTCAATCCAGTAGGCTTCTCTGGATTGTCTGAATTTGGTGGTTTCATCTTCCGGTAAATCAATTTCTATACGTCCATTAGGGTGAGATCGTTTAATGAATGGTCATCGAGGTTGAAATGATTAGAAACGGGCTTGTCTTTCTTTAATTTTATATCTGATCTATGGGCATTTAATCGAGTGCGTAAATTATTCTTAGTTTCTCCTACATATTGTTTGGGGCATTTCTTACATGAAATTAAATAAATTACATTTGAGCTATCACATGATAAATGCTCCTGGATCGGATACCTTTTTTAGTAAAGCTACTCATAAAATAATGTGTTTCAGTCAGCTACAAAGGGACATGTTTTGCATCTATTTGACATGGGGCACACCTTAAACCTGGAGGAACTTCGGCATATAGTCTAGTCTTCGCTGTTATTTGCGCTAAAGTGGAGTTTTTTTATGTTTCGTAAAAATCGTTTTGAGTATCCACGCTCTTTCAATTTTGAGAAAACAATCGTACAGGCTTGGTTGAAATCAGAGGATCTTGTGCAAATTCGGTGAAATCGTAAAACGTGTGATTTAATAGGGTGAAATATACCTTAGTGACCAGTTTATTGGTTTCTGCTATGGAATCTCCTTTGAAAACAGTGGTATCGAGAAAATCTATGCTTTTAGTACTGACGTTGGCGGTTAGTTTGATGGACGGATGGTGGTTGTTGAGAATTTCAAAGAATTCCCAGAACTGCTCAATGGAATAAGTCCAAACCATAAAAATGTCATCTAGAAATCGTCCATAAAAAAGTGGATCAAAGGGACAAAGGGGTAATACCTATGAAGGGGCGAATCGTTTACTAGTACCCATAGCTGTTCCCGAAGTTTGTAGATACGTTTTACCATTAAATGTGAAATCGTTGCGACTGAGACAAATCTCTAAAAGCTGTAAAATTGCATCGTCGGGTCTGATCGGATCTGGGTTTCTACTAAAAGCTATCAATATTGGTATACATAGAAGACACGTCAATAGAAATCAGAATGGCATTCGGAGGAACTCGAAGATTTTTAATTTTATTTACAAAATCAGTTGTGTCCTTAAGATAGGCTTTATGTTGACAAGCTAGAGGTAGCAAGAAATGGTCAATGTATTCTGACACCGCATATGACTCACTACCACAGTCAGATATGATAGGACGGCCTTTAGGTATTTTATTAGGGATGAACCACTCCTTTGTAGGATTTTTATGGATCTTAGGCAAAGTATATAAATTTCTCTCACGACCATCGGGTTTGGCAGATAGATAGTCATATTGTTTCTGTTTGAGATAACTTTCTTTGACTAAATTTCCAAGAATAGTGTTAATCATTTTTGAAGTTTCCTTAAAAATTGGGTCTGGCAAAATGGCATAATGTTTAGGATTATTCAATTGATTCTCTGCTTCTAAAATATAATCTTCCCTATTTAGAATGGCACAGCATGAACCTTTGTCACCTTTTTTAAATAATAATGCTACCGTCTTTCTTAAGTAAGTTTAAAGCTTCACGTTCTACCCGTGTGAGATTAGGTTTTTCATTTGTAATAAAAAGATTTGTTGTTTGGCTATTCATACTATTAAATACTTCTAAAATTTCAGGATGGATGGCGGCCTTAAGCGGTTTCCACGTGGATTTAGGAATAAACATTGTTCTAGCACCACGTGGGGGTGGTTTCGAAAAAAATAAGTACAGCTGAGATTGCGTTGAAATCGTTCAATAGATGGTCGAAGATAGTCAATGTTGGCTACCTTCGGGGTCGGGATAAATTTAAGTCCACGGTCTAAGATTGAATGCTGAAGGGGTGTGAGAATTTTACGGCTCAAGTTAACAACGGTTTGGCCTAGTGGTGGCCTCTCAGTATTTTTATCCCCAGTAATTAGTTTAAAGACAACTTACTCGATGCTTGAAGCTGATGTATCCAAAATAAATAAATGATGTTTGCTGTACTCGGAGACCAGTGTAGATCATCAACTGGTTCGAATTCTTCTTCGTATGGAGGTAGGATTGTGGCGTCGTTGGTGTTGAAATCCATCATCATTTTGTTGAAGGTCTTAAGATTACGTTGCGCGTTCTTCGTGATTTTATTGGAAACTGGTATACATGTGAAGATAATCTTTGAATTTGGAAAGGAAAGTTTGGCGGTCGCGATTAATTTCTGGGCTTGTTCTAATGATGACTTTGGTAGCTGGTTGATTTCTACAGAGCGGGTAGAGTCTATGATGATTTGTCAGTTGTTCGATGATGGAAGGGTTTGGTAACGGAGATAATGGTTGTCGATGGGGTGATTGGAACTGGTACACAAGTGGAAGATGGAATATTAGATAGTGATCGGGACCTGGTACGAGGAGGGGATGATTTGGATGTATGGCTTGACTTGGTCGGAGAATTCGGGGTTTCCTGTTGGTCCAGATATTTGCAGAAGGCAGATAGGTTTACAGAACCGGAGTCCCTAGGTGAAAATTCAGATGGAGTGGTAGAGGAGGAATCTGAAAGAGAAAAGAGAAGAGGGGTGCCCTCTCTACGCGAACGTTTACCAACGTCTGCTGGACTAGGTGTAGGTAAACTACGGGCAAGTTTAGGGGTTTGGTTCACTATTGTGGTGACCCTAGTAGGTGCAGGTGTATTCGGGTCAACTTCCATTGCAGTTGGTATAGATATGGTGACTCTGGCCTTGGTACTGTTAATCGTTTGGTAAAATTGGGTAATTACGGATTGGGTAAGGCGTTTCCTATAGGAGCGACGTGCCCAGGACAGGGCATGGGATATGATACGGTCGACGGCAGCTAAAGAAAAAGACTTTGCGCGGATAGTGGCTAGCTTCTCTTGAAGGGTGGTTTGGTAGTGGTCTATCAGGGAAGCCATGTCCGATTGAGGGATCTAATATTTGTGTCAACAGCTGAAGTTCTCATTGCTGGACGAATAAAACTATCCAGCTCATGGATTTTGCGCTTAAAGGTAAAAGCAGGTTGACCTTCTTGCTGAAGTCGAAGGGTGGCCAAATGATGAAGACACTGCATAACTTGGAAGAATATCTTAACAAAGGGCTCTTCCTCCTTATGAGTGGGAACTGGTTGGCGTCTGTGGGCTGGTGGTCGTTTCTGTTGTTGGTTAGGTCGTTGATAATTTCTGGGTGGTAGGAGTCGTTGTAGTTAGGTCGGTGATGGGGTGGAAAATAACTGGTTGGATTGGTAGGCGGTCGGCGATTAGTAGGTGGTAGAGGTCGATGGAAAACAGGACCATTGTAGGGTACTTGATGTTGGTTTGGTTGACGATTAGTGTTACGATATCTGGCTTCTTGCCAGTGGTTGTTGTAGTTTCGGAACATAATGAAAATGAATGGATGTGGAATGTTCAGGGAATGTAATTGGGTGAAAACTGTATATGCTAGCGTAAAATGTGGGGATCAGGTTATGCAGATAAATCAAACTGGGCGGGAGAAATGATGCAGAATAAAAGCTAGGTGATAATGCAAAAATATATATATTTGGTATTAAAAACAGTAACAATAATGTAAAAAATAAAAAAAAAAAAAAAAATAACAAAAACTTACACAATAGACACGAACCGGTTTTCGAAATATTATTCAAGTGTCGATATCTGATCTATGAGCATTGAAACGAGTGCGTAAATTATTCTTAGTTTCTCCTACATATTGTTTGGGGCATTTCTTACATGAAATTAAATATATTACATTTGAGCTTTTACATGATAAATGCTCGTGGATCGGATACCTTTTATTAGTAAAGCTACTCATAAAATAATGTGTTTCAGATACAAAGGGACATGTTTTGCATCTACTTGACAAACTTGGAGCACTCCTTAAACCCGGAGGTACTGCGGCATAGAGTCTAGTCTAGCCTCCATAAACTTATTGTGTGCAGCACAGCGTAAGGTAACTAAATGCTCCTCTTCTGATGACTTCCAAATATGGATGGAAGGTTGGACTGATTCACTACATGTACTTGTTTTTGACTCGGGTACTACACTATCATTAGGTATAGTAGCAGGAGACACTGATACATTACTATTAGTACCTGTACTTTTCTTGTGAGGATCGACCATTTGTTGGTATATGTCCATTTTCAATTTCTTATCTGAATAAAAAGAAAAGGTATTGTTGAAAGCAAAAAATGTTTTTCAGGCATACATTTACCTTCTGATGCACATTTACCTTCGGATGCATACATGTACAGTGAAACCCCTCAAAACCAAAACTTGTGTGGGACCAGGTAATAATGTCGGTTTAGAGGGGATGTCGGTTTACCGTTGATCCGCATTTTCGTTAATTTGAGTTACTTCCCTTTGTTATAAAATTCAATTACTTCCGGTTATCAACTCCATCGATGTATGCAGTCTATCCGTACCCCAGCGATGTTTAAAGAGAGAAATTTAATAAAATATTTTATATTGACATTTATTTAGACATATATAATAACAATAACAATACAACGATTTATTTCTTACTATCTCGAAATATCGTAGGCCTAAAACAAAAATTACAGACACATAAAATCAGGATCATAATTTACATGAAAAATTTAATAATCTGATATATCTATATACTATGTTATACATGATGTTGAAATGTTGAAATAATGATTCATAGGAGTATTCTATTAATATACATGGTTATATTATCATTTAACTACATTTTTCACAAATTAAAGGAAGCTATTTCTTTTGATACCATGACAGTCAAAGGCTGGTGACATCCCCATTAATTGAACCTGATCTTAGAGTTATTTTAATCCTGAAATGGAATAAATGGTATTAGCCTAATTTGGTGAGGTTGACTATGACTAATATGCAATGATAAGAGTCTTTCTAGAAATAGGCCCAGAACTATAATTAGTTTTATATTTTATGTGTTTTAGAAGATACTCTCCTACTCTATATATGCACTTACAAGTTTGGGTCGGTCATCTTAACTCTCCAAAATAGGGCCAATTCTATTATGAAATACGGATCGTCCGGATTCTCCATTTCTATTCTATTATCCATCACGTGACTGTTTTAGGAGAGTTTGGAGAGTCCAGTCTCTCCATCCTGTCGACCGGTGCGATCGCGGAGAGATGACGACATTGACGTCACAAAATTGCTGTATTATTACTGTAGCAGTCGGTTACCGCTCGGCTACTTCCGTAAAAATTTCCGTTACTGCAATTTAGTTAAAATACATAAAATATGATCACGGTGGACCGTGTGTTACCGTTGTAAGAAGTTTTTTTTTCCGGATTGTTGGGAGAATGCATAATAGATTAGGTCAATGACGTAATTGGATTCGACTCATGAAAAGCAAACCCACATCGGCCAGCTTGATTCTCCATTTGTGATCTATTTGCGTTTTTATCCGGATTATTGGGAGAGAAAATCCGGACGATCCGGGTTTCATAATAGAATCGGCCCCTAGTGAGTGTCGGACTATCTAGGTCAAATATTACGTCACAAAATATTACAATTCGATTGTGACTCGAGTCGAACCCGGGCTCCAATCGAAGTCACCCGAGAGTGACGAATCAATACCATAATACCTTACATTCTACACTATCGTTAATAATTAGTGAGGTTGACTCGGGACAATAAAAAATATAATAGTAGAACTGCACATACGTGTCTATAGGAATTCAATATTACATGAGGGGCTTGGCATAGGGATATCACGAGTGTGCGTAGCACACGAGTGATATCATGCCGCCAAGCCCCGAGTGCAATATTGAATTCCTATAGACACGTATGTGCAGTTCTACTTTTATTACATACACTATCGTTGATTGTTTTGAATGGAATGTAGGTTTTTCATGTACACTAAAATTTGTCATATTTATGAAAATTTGTTTCGAAATAATGACCTGAGGTCATGTACTCGACTGTGGGATACCCCCTGTAATGTAATGTTTACAAACAAATCGTGATGTCATAGGGAATTCCCAATGCCGTTCAACACGTAACCAAGGCTATTTTGCTTTCAAAAACATTAATTACGGTGCTCTTTATGGGGTTAGTAGACTATTTTTGTTTGGACATGTTTTAAATTAAGAATTTATTTTAATTCATCATCATTTGTTTAAATTGAAACTTGTAATGCAACTGGGAATATTCTTAGTGAGATAAAAAAAAAACTAGATGGCGTCATTCGCGAGTCAGTAGAAAAAATAGTTCCGACCGTATTCAATGACCGTTGAATATGGATTCAATTATTACATGGGCTTGTATTCAATGATTGGCTGTCATAGTATTACACATGTATGTAATAAACAGTGTTATTCTCTTGTCTACGTGATACAATCGTGTATCCGGTTTGATGGTAAACTATTACACCAATAAACAATTGAAACATTTATCTGTTAACGAATCTACATTGTTCAAGTCAATTACATGTATATAAATTGAAGGGAAGTTGTTTGCCTTTCCTTATTGTACAATATATTGAACAAACTATAGAAATTATTGTCACATCAATAAATTAAAGTACTCAACATTTACTTCCAATAAATTCGTGGCGGCTCGAGGCACTCGTCACCTACAGCCACCGTCAAGGGAATGAATGAGTTGGTAACTAGAGGGGTTAATCCTGGCTGTTACTCCTGTTCAGCGGGAATCTTATATATATAACCCGCATTTCTTTGTTTGTGTTAAATTTTTTCGGACCGTACTATAATATGGACAAGATATTAACAGGTGTGGCCATGTGGGGTGGATAATAACATGTACTTCAACAGTTCGGATATAAAATCGTATGATTTCGGGTCAGAATCATTTTGTTCAAGTCCAATGCAGCAGCTAGCAGCGAGCATTTTATAAAGTACACATTTTCATAGGATATTCGTCGGTATCTGGGCGACTGTGTGTAACAGTGAATGTTTCTCTAATACTTAATTTTGTAAGCAACTGGATTACACTTATTATAATAGCTTGATGGCGAATATAGGGACAATTTTTTTCCGAAAATACTGCATGCTTTTGTGTTAAACTTAAAGCAAAAGTCCACTCTAAAACTCACTAGAGCTCACTTAATCCTATTTCGATTACAAAAATGCTCCTTACTTAAAAAGGGGGGCAAACCCCCCTTCCACCCACGCCCCTCCCTGCCGTAGGCGTCGGGATGCTCCGCACACATAGGCATAATAGGGGCGCTGAAATTTACATTGCCCCCGGGCGCCCAAATACCGAGAGCCGCCACTGTTTTTATATTCAATCTATATTGATCTTTACAAAGATTTTGTTAATTCTGTATTTAAAAACCTAAATTATGAGCATATTACGGTATTTCGTATACGACATCATTTACTTTTTATACGCCCACGCGTAAGTATTGGCGAATATTGTGGTTGCCCTTGTCGGTCCGTTCACATTAACTCACAAGCTCACACTACAGGCTACAATTCTTTACGGATCCTTTTGATATTTTGTATGTGTGTCCACATCATTATGAAGATGTGCACTATTGAATTTGGTGATGATTCGATGATTTTCTTCAGAGATATTGCGTAAAACTCTGTAATTGTTTTCTACAAATCTCCATGGATTCATTTGATCTTAGCCTATTTTTGATTTAAAAAACGGAATATAATTATTAGATATAATTTTGAATTAAAAACTTATTTTCCATAACAAGATTGGTAAATGTTGGATGGAAACTGTAACCTCTCTCGTAATCAAAATCAGTCGAGTAGAAGATGATAAAGAAGATTATAGGGTGGCATTATGATACTACATAATATTTTTCTCTCTCCATATTCTTTTTTATTGATCGAGTTTAACAATATAGCTTTTAAAACACATTAACTGTAAACCACTGTATTGAACACCATCCTTATCATTTTACCAAGTTTCTACAATTATCAATCAGTACACCATGTAGAGAAACCACTTTATCTTCTCTCGAGCGAAATAATAGCAATTTCCACATTAATCGATGTATATTAAAAAATCAATTCCTGCAACTCTATGAAATAAAATTGGGTAATTTTAAAATGATCTTCAGCAGTTGCCTAGATATTGTCCTTGACTTAACCAAAAAAACATCAAGTTGGTTATAGAGCCCGATAAAGATTAATTTTGATCGGATTAAATTAAACAAAGCATTTTTATGCAGGCCTAAATCAGCGTTTTTTTCATTTTTTCATAAGTAGTAAAAAATGTTGGGATTGGCTTGATATAGAGGCCAGAACTTGAATATGATTAAAATAAATTTGTATGCTTAAGTCGACGCTGTCCATCTCTTTTGCGTTAAAAATAAGCTACTCTGCTTGAAGTAAATATTGTCTTTTAATGCTTTTTTCTCAGGGTTTTGAAGAGAGGTTCTTCGTTGAAGGGTCAACCTCGTTCCTGCTATAAAACGCATCAGAAATGTTACGGCACCGGAACAGTTTGCAAGAATGTCAAAGGACAAGAAAACTGAAGATTTGGAATTGACTGAAATTGAAGGAATTATTGAAAATATGTCAGATGAAACCCTTCAAGATGTTTTGGAAATGTCTGGTCATGACAAGACTGCTTTGTATCGCGATACATCATATATCACGATACAAATGGCTGACAACTATAAAGACTGAAATATTTCTGTTTTGTGTCATTTATTATGAATAGGAAGCATATTTTAACAGTTGTTCAGTTTGCCAGTCAGCTAAACTTTGATAATATATACCTATGACGAATACTTTACAGTATTTTCAGTTTTTAATATTTTGCAATTGGAACTAAAACTTTGATAATCCTATACCACATACTCCTGGTTAGTTTTCAAAAACATTGTAAAACATATTTAACAATAAAACAACATCATATTTTAGGCAATTATTTTAAATTCAGTCATAGGAACAACAGCTTATTAACATTTTCTAGAGGCAATCTGTTTCTGTGGGGGTTACTGTTTGTCCGCAACCACTGAAGAGTCTCTCACTTGGGACACTTGTTGCTGGGATACAGAGATATTTCCTCGCGACAATGGATACATTCGGATACATCAGTTGTCCAATATGGTTTTCCACCAGTGGAGAGGATTATCATAATCAACTGTTTCAGCTTCCAATTATTTCTTTAATTCATTTTTAATTTATTGCAGGGCGTACTTCGTACGCCCTGCTTTGTTTTCGTATTGATTATTTTTTTTATTTTGTTTTTTTCGTCCACGGCCCGGCCTATTACTCGGAAATGGTAATATGTATGGAAAAACAGATTTCATGACGTTTTCTAACTCGCTTCCAAAAAACTAGTGAATGTAAAACGAAATTGATCTGAGCAACATAAAGCGACAAGAGCAACAAACATAAAATGGACTCTAGAGACCGTATTTATCAACCGATTTTGCTCAAATTACTTTCATCGTATTTCTTGTAACAAAGGACACATAATAGAACTTTAAAATATTCGATTACATGAAAATCGTTCGTCACTTTTCTTGGCGTAATTAATCGAAGTATGATTTTTTGTTTGATTTTTAACGGATCAATATGAAACTTCTATGATGTAGACCTACGGCAAGTGAAAATAATTCCCCACACTCAAAATTTTTGCATCACTTCCGGTTACATCACTTCCGGTAAAACTTATTTATGATAAAATTAGGATATGCATAATCTTAATGTTATTATTACTAACTGTTATGACCAAAAAAATATTTTATAGTTTCTTGGGAGCCGAATTTCGATTTTCGATTTTAACTTTTTTGTAAAACGTAATGTTTTTTTCCAAAGTTTAGAGGCTTGTTTCACATGACCTTGCAGGGGTTCAGATTAAGAACAATGAGTCAGGAGCCCACTGGGCCCCTGACATAGACTATCCCAGTAAAATTTTAAGGGGCCCAGAAAAAAATAGCCATGTTTAATTGAACTAGATCTTTAATAATTGTTCAAAAACAAAGTCTTCTTCTTCATCACTATCATAATGATCTTCATCCTCAGTGTCCTCAGTGGTTACTTCAAACAGAACGTCGTTTAATGTTTCAGCTACCGGTACATCTTTGAAAGTAGGTCTTCTGGACCTCTTTCCAGAATTGTTCCATATCTCTATTGCTGGAAGAGGGTCACATTTTGTTATTTGAGGGGAATGTAGACGTATTGATAAGCAATGATTTAAGAGCTCTTGCTTGAGCTTACTTCTGTTGCTAGTTTTGATTAGTTTTAACTGGGAAAACCCTCTTTCAGCTTCGGCACTGGAAGGTGACAAAGTGAAAATAAGATCTATTCAACTGAGAATGTCACTGAATCCGACCATTTGTGAATTAATTTCTTGCAAATCTGGAACGTCTTTAACTTTCGAAAAGTACCTGAAATATAAAATGACACCATAAAATATAATACAAAATATATTATATTCCTCATTCTGAGTTCATTTTCAGGTCATATTATTTGTGAATGATGTTACGATGTGGCACTTCCTTCTTATAATGTTTAGTCATCTAAGAAATAACAGTACAAGATTTTATTTATAAATGGTCTATACTATGGATAATATGATCTAACTAAATTGTTAGATGTAAATTTCAATTGTTACGTAGCAAATTTAAAATAAGACAATAAACTTGTGAAAAGAATTAAGAACAAGAGTACAAAAATATTAATATTTAACAAAGTACAGTAGCCTACTCACATGTCAAACAATTGTTTTTTCAAGAGAAGCCATTCCATTTCAATGGCATTAAAATCCTTCCCCCCTCTTAATAATAAATTTTCAAAATGTTGTATTAACTTCTGAACTTCTTCATCGCCATGATCTGCAAAATATCACATCTAATATTACTAAAAATACTGTTACTCATAAACAAAATGGTTTCATTTCAAGTAAATAGAAGATTAACTATTGCAATAACCTTTCATTCTTTGTAAATAATATATCAAAATAATATCAATTATGATATGAATTAATGAGTAATATAAATTAATAAAGTTCCAGAATTGAACCAATGTTTGAGTACCAGTATAACAGTATTCATTTCTTAAACTAAATGATAATACTTACAAAAATATATGTCAACAGAAACAAAACTAAATTTCAAAACAAAACTCTCACCATAGAATAACTAAAATAAATAATTAATTAACAAATTTAAATATAAAAACCTCAAAATTAATGCAATAAAACAACACCACCAAAACCACAATGCACCTTTGAGAAGTTCCCAACTTTTCGGCCAGGACAAAATATCTGCTATCTTGGTGGATGAAATTACAGTTTGAGAGTCTGTTGCGTTAAATTCATTGAATCGTTTCATGAGTTCCTTTTCTGTTTGATCCAGAAACTTAACTTTTGCTGCTTGGAACTCACAAACAGGAACATGTGTCAAATTGATCCCATCAATGTCCGAGATATCTATTACCTTTCTGAGTTGTGGCCCATCACTATGATTTAAAAAAAAATTTAAACTGTAAAAAAATCTATTTTAAAGAGGCACAGGCTTCATTTTTGCGGGTCGATTTGGATAAGTCTCAGAAACAAGGATTTTTAAGCTCAGCAATTTAGTACTGGTTATCACAACTTACCATTGAAATTTGAGCCTTCAAATCCATGTGCATCCATAATTATTAGCATTTGAAAGTTATAATGCCCTACTACACATTAGCGATACTATGCAATATATCGAAAAGTCATCTATAGAAATAGAAGGAGAAATGTCTAATTTAAGGTATATTTGAAGGAAATACGCAATTTTCGTGCATTTCTAGTGCTTCTGAAGGATACTTAAACATATTCAAGACCCAAATCAACCAATAAAAATGAAGACTGGAATCAAAATATTAATTATTAGATTTATATCATATGAATATTATTCTATTGAACCTACTATTTCTGTATGTTTAAAACAAGTAATGAATCAAAATATTAATTATTAGACTTATATCATATGAATATTACTCTATTGAACCTACTATTTCTGTATGTTCATAAAAAGTGGAGATCAAAATATTAATTATTAGACTTATATCATATGAATATTATTCTATTGAACCTACTATTTCTGTATGTCTAAAACAAGTAATGAAACAAAATATTAATTATTAGACTTATATCATATGAATATTACTCTATTGAACCCACTATTTCTGTATGTTTAAAACAAGTAATGAATCAAAATATTAATTATTAGACTTATATATATCATATGAATATTATTCTATTGAACCTACTATTTCTGTATGCTTAAAACAAGTAATGAATCAAAATAATAATTATTAGACTTATATCATATGAATATTACTCTATTGAACCTACTATTTCTCTATGTCTAAAACAAGTAATGAATCAAAATATTAATTATTAGACTTATATCATATGAATATTACTCTATTGAACCTACTATTTCTGTATGTTTAAAACAAGTAATGAATCAACATATTAATTATTAGACTTATATCATATGAATATTACTCTATTGAACCTACTATTTCTGTATGTTCATAAAAAGTGATGAATCAAAATATTAAGTATTAGACTTATATCATATGAATATTATTCTATTGAACCTACCATTTCTGTATGTTTAAAACAAGTAATGAATCAAAATATTAATTATTAGACTTATATCATATAATATTACTCTATTGAACCTACTATTTCTGTATGTTCAAAACAAGTAATGAATCAAAATATTAAGTATTAGACTTATATCATATGAATATTATTCTATTGAACCTACTATTTCTGTATGTCTAAAACAAGTAATGAATCAAAATATTAATTATTAGACTTATATCATATGAATATTATTCTATTGAACCTACTATTTCTGTGTGTTTAAAACAAGTAATGAAACAAAATATTAATTATTAGAATTATATCATATGAATGTTACTCTATTGAACCTACTATTTCTGTATGTTTAAAACAAGTAATGAATCAAAATATTAAGTATTAGACTTATATCATATGAATATTACTCTATTGAACCTACTATTTCTCTATGTCTAAAACAAGTAATGAAACAAAATAATAATTATTAGACGTGTATCATATGAATATTATTCTATTGAACCTACCATTTCTGTATGTTCAAAACAAGTAATGAATCAAAATATTAATTATTACACTTATATCATATGAATATTACTCTATTGAACCTACTATTTCTCTATGTTTAAAACAAGTAATGAAACAAAATATTAATTATTAGACTTATATCATATGAATATTATTCTATTGAACCTACTATTTCTCAATGTCTAAAACAAGTAATGAATCAAAATATTAATTATTAGACTTATATCATATGAATATTACTCTATTGAACCTACTATTTCTGTATGTTTAAAACAAGTAATGAATCAAAATATTAATTATTAGACTTATATCATATGAATATTATTCTATTGAACCTACTATTTCTGTATGTTCAAAACAAGTAATGAATCAAAATATTAATTATTAGATTTATATCATATGAATATTATTCTATTGAACCTACTATTTCTGTATGTTCAAAACAAGTAATGAATCAAAATATTAATTATTAGATTTATATTATGCAAATATTATTTTAATGAACCCTATTTCCTAGCTCCAAAATCGACTTCTCCTACAACTAAATTTCAACCAGTATTTTATTTTTCACTATATATAATATGTTTATTGTATATAGTTATTTTATGTATATATATTCATATTTGGCATACCTATATCAAGCATTTATGGGAAATCTATGCACGTATATTAGTCCCAACCTATGTATATCTCTGATCTCTTGCTGTTTTTCTGTTCCATTGTATGACTCATTCTTTAAATTTATAATTCTACTTTCAGGTGATATCAAACAAAATCCTGGTCCGTCACGCAATGTTTCGTTGGTGCATCTAAATGTAAGGAGTTTACGTAAGAAAATCTCAAAAGACATAACATCTCTTGATCTTATCAAAGCTGAATATTCTGAAAATTTTGATTTTATACTTTTAACAGAGACATGGCTTGACAAAAATGCACACTCCGACACCCTTTCTATCTTTAATTTCCACCCACCAATTCGAAAAGACAGACTGGACGGACATGGGGGCAGGGTGGCTCTATATATACGGGACAATTATCTAATTCATCGTAGGCATGATCTTGAGACTGACAATATAGAGGGTATTTGGATAGAAACGGTAATAAACAACACTAAATTTCTTATTGGCACTTTTTACAGACCTCCACACTCAAATAAAGAATCAAATAAATCTATTTTCGACTCAATTTCATTGGCAGCCACTTCAAATATACAAAACATTTTTATTTTTGGTGATTTTAATATCGACTTCTTAACTAAACAAAAATCGATTTTACATGATGCTATACATTTATTCGACTTTCAGCAGCTTATTATAGATTCCACACGAATCGATTCTAACGGAACAAAAACTCTTATTGATGTTATTTTAACAAATTGTTCAAATTATGTTTCTTCATCTGGCTGTTTAGATAATCTTTGTAGTGACCATAACCCTGTATATTGTCAGTTGACCTTCAAATCTCCAAAACTATCCTCTTTCAAACGTACTATCTGGAATTATAGGGACGCTAATTATGACCAACTGCGACAAGACGTTAGGAGTACTGACTGGAGTACCCTTGTTGATAAATCTGATATTGAAAATGCGTCTACATCTTTCACAGCCGAGTTGATAAGAATTGCTAAACGAAACATTGAAAACAAAACCGTAACTATTAGACCACGTGACCGACCATGGATGAACAATCAAATTAGAAACATGAGCAGACGAAAAAATAAAATTCACAAAAAAGCAGTAAGATCGAATTCTGAAACTGATTGGCAAACCTTTAGAAAAATCCGAAACGACTATATATCATTGATTCGAAAATGTAAAAAGGAATATTTTGACAACATTGATTCTAAAATTAACGAGAATGAAAGTTTTGGTAACAAAGAATGGTGGCAGCTTGTCAACTCGTATGTGAAAAAGCAGAACAACCCTAAAAACAATCTACCCCCACTTATCAACAACGGTATTCCATTCTTTACTCCTGAAGACAAAGCCAATTGTTTAAATAACTTTTTCATTAACCAGTCACAGTTGGACCCCAACAATGCACCACTTCCTGAACTTTCTCAAAACGAAAACTCACTTACTCACATCCTACTAATACCCGAAGAAGTTGAAGACCTTATCTCCTGCATTGATACAACAAAAGCAAGTGGCCCAGACCAAATCAGCGGAAAACTCTTGAAAAATATCAAATCTGAAATTAGCTCACCTCTCTGTACTTTGTTTAACTTATCTCTTTCAACACATCATGTACCTTTTATTTGGAAAACAGCGAACGTCACAGCCATCCTTAAGAAAGGAGAACCTTCAAACTGTAGTAATTATAGACCCGTATCACTTCTCAGCATTGTAGTTAAAATATTCGAAAAATGTATCTATAAACATGTCTTCAACTTCTTCAGGGCCAACACTATAATAACTCATTTGCAAAGCGGTTTCTTGCACGGCGAATCCACTACCTATCAACTAATAGACCTTGCGCACTTTTTTTGTCAAGCCATCGACCAAGGAAAATACACAAGGGCAGTGTTCTGTGACATCAGTAAAGCTTTTGATAGAGTCTGGCATGCTGGACTCTGTCATAAGCTTCGGGCTGCTGGGATCAGAGGGGACCTCCTCCTTTGGTTCTGTCCTTGGTCCATTACTATTTCTTATCTATATAAATGACATTGTTGAAAATATCCAATCCAATATCCGCCTCTTTGCCGACGATACAAGCCTATATATTAAAATTGGTGACCCAAACTCATGCGCGGATGTTCTGAATCGTGACCTTGAAACTATTAATAATTGGTCAAAAACGTGGCTGGTTTCCTTCAACCCGCTGAAGACTGAAACACTCGCACTTGCTACTAAAAGGAACCTGCTTCTACCAACTTTAAAACTTGATGATACACCTATTCAAGAAGTTATTTCACATAAACATCTAGGGCTCACTTTTCAAACAAACTGTCAATGGGATAAACATATTTTGTCGATTATAACAAAAACTAGTAAACTTGTAAATTGCTTAAGATCTCTGAAACATCGTCTTGGTAGAAAATCTCTCCATACTATCTATACGTCTTTCATTCTTCCTCATTTTGACTATTGCGATATTATATGGGATGGGAGCACAGCAGAACTAACTACAAAACTAGAACATATTCAACTTGATGCACTCAGGACAATATGCGGTGCTGTGAGGGGAACCAGTCACCACTTACTTTATAAAGAAACTGGATTTACCACCTTGCAGGAAAGGCGGAGACGGCACAAACTCATAATGATGTACAAAATTTTGAACGATCTTACCCCACCTTATTTATCAGACCTTATTGAATTCAAATTTACTAATTATAATCTCAGAAACAATGGACACCTACTAGAATATAATTGCAGAACCAACCTATTTTACAATTCATTTATTCCATCATCAATCCGTGATTGGAATATGTTACTAGAAACTCAGAAATCTATCGAATCTGTATCAACCTTCAAAATTTCACTAAAAACTTCTGACCATATAGTTCCATCACATTTTTACTTAGGATCTCGAAAAAATCAAATACTACATTGCCGTTTGCGTCTTTCCTGTAGTGATCTGAATGGCCATAAAGTTTTACGTCACGTTTCGGAGCAGCCTGTATGTGTTTGTGGCCACTATTTCGAAGACGCCGAACACTACCTCATCCACTGCTCTTTACATTTGGATGCCCGAAACAAGTCGATACATAAATTACCACCAAAACTTTTAACTATAGATATTTTACTTAATGGAACAGACTCTCAGCTAGAGTCAGATGAAATTTTTAAAAATGTTCATACTTTTATTTCCCTATCAAAACGATTCTGAATTATTATTTATTATTTATAAACCTTTTATTATATTATTATTCCCATCAAAACAGCTTAACCATTCCCATAGATATCTTTAAAAATATTGTAAATACGTTTATTTTAGTAAAAACATTCCCTATTTATTTATTTTTCTAACTTATATTATTGTATATAAATTGTATATGGAGAGGGGTCATATAGGCGTAAGCCTGTTCCCTAATCCCTTTGAATTATCAATAAAATATTGTTTATAAAAAAAAAAGACTGGTCCCCTTTAAGTTGCTTTTGTCGCTTACATCAGAATATTTTCAGTCCACTGAAGACTCTTGTGTTTGATTAGCTGCTAAAAATAAAAGCTGGAAGCAAATTAAAGTATATAAGCTTTGCAAGAAAGAAATTTTACAAAAAATCAATCCGTACTACGGAAGCTCAAATACGACATATTTTTGGTTTTTTTAATTTCTAATTTGTAAAAATAATTTTGAATTTATAAAAATAATTTTGAGTTTGTAAAAATAATTTCGAATTTGTAAAAATAATTTTGAATTTATAAAAATAATTTTGAGTTTGTAAAAATAATTTCGAATTTGTAAAAATAATTTTGAGTCTGTAAAAATAATTTCGATTTTGTAAAAATAATTTTGAATTTGTAAAATAATATTGAATTTGTAAAAATAATTTTGAATTTGTAAAATAATTTCGAATTTGTAAAAATAATTTTGAATTTGTAAAAATAATTTTGAATTTGTAAAATAATTTCGAATTTGTAAAAAATCGTTTGAATTTTCACTGCAGACTATTAAAGGGGACCAGTCTTCATTTTTATTGGTTGATTTGGGTCTTGAATATATTTAAGTATCCTTCAGAAGCACTAGAAATGTACGAAAATTGCAAATTTCCTTCTAATATACGTTAAATTAGAAATTTCTCCTTCTATTTCAATATATGACTTTTCTATTATATTGCATAGTATCGCTAATGTGTAGTACACATTATAACTTTCAAATGCTAATAATTATGGATGCACATAGATTTCAAGGCTCAAATTTCAATGGCGAGTTGTGATAACCAGTACTAAATTGATGAGCTAAAAAAAAATCCCGTTTCTGAGACTTACCCAAATCGACCCACGAAAATGAAGCCTGTGCCCCTTTAATATAATTCTAATGTATTGGGTATGAAGCACCATATTAACATCATCAAACATTGGCTTTCGGAAGGGGTGGGGACAGGGGAAGGGAGTCTTTAGTAAGTGAAATATATTTCCACTTGTCAGATCAAATCTTACGCTGTAAAATGTCTCAATGCACCATATTCAAAACCCCCAGACCCCCCCCCCCCCCAACTATTTTACAACCCCCACCTCCCTTTGTCATTTTTATGCGGACGCCCTTGGCTTGGTTACTTAAAGGTGCTCAGTCAAGTAGCTGGATCTACACCTGACATGTACATAATATATACCATCTTGATGATACCCAAGGAACAAGGCAAGTTTGTGTGAATATAGCCTTATCCTATAGCTATTGACAGCCCAATGAAATTAGGGATGCTAGGGTTCACCCTCTGTAGGCCTGATCGTGGTAAATTATTTTACAAAATTCAAAATTATTTTTACAAATTCAAAATTATTTTTACAAATTCAAAATTATTTTTACAAATTCGAAATTATTTTACAAATTCAATATTATTTTACAAATTCAAAATTATTTTTACAAATTCGAAATTATTTTTACAAACTCAAAATTATTTTTACAAATTCAAAATTATTTTTACAAATTCGAAATTATTTTTACAAACTCAAAATTATTTTTACAAATTAGAAATTAAAAAAACAAAAATATGTCGTATTTGAGCTTCCGTACTTTACCATGTTATATTTACCTATATTTTAATTTTCTAATTACTTCCAGAGTAGACGATATTTCTGTATGTTGTTTTGATATGACACATGCTTTTGTTTGAAGTATCTTCGATAACCTTTTTAATGGTAATAATACATCTAACATAAAATGTAAGAAGCAGACGATATCTTTGGAAAGGAGAAGTTTCCGGAAAGCAACAGCTTTAGCTTTGGAATCAATGGATACTCGTTCTGTAGATTCAGTCAACTGGAAAAAACAAGTTAAATAAAATAAGATGTAAATGTACTCTAAATCATATTACTGTAAAATAGTTTGAATTCACAATCATACAATAAATAGCTCAGCAAAAGAAATCATTTTTCAGGTGTATATACAAGGCAAGCTGGGGCATGTTCATCCTTCTGTAACATTTTTCTTCCATGTCACTCATTACTAGGTCTATAAACTAATAGCTTTTATAAAAAGAATAAAAACCCAGTTCTATACCTGACCAAGATGTTGAACAATATAAGGATATGAAGATGTCAAATTTATCACGGCATTCATGGTGTGACCAATCCATCTAGTGCCTCCCACTAAGTAGATGTTCTGATGAGGCTTTACCACTTAGAGCTTTATAACTTCTAATTAACATAGATCTATTTAAAGGACTATTATGATAAAAATAATATATTCCCATTAATAAAATCATAACTGATTTCTCATATAGTTTTATTGTCTTGCTAGCATCTTTCAATGCCAACTCTAATCGATGCGCCATACAATGAATAGAGATTAGACTTGGTTGCTCATTTTGCAAAAGTTTACCTACACCGGCTCTGCATCCTAACATGACACTGGCTCCATCACATGACAGTACAGCTAGTTTAGATACGAAAGATTCCCAGTCAAGTTGAAGATAAGTAGTCACAGTTTCCTTTAAGACTAAAACAATATTTTCGGCATTGGCTTTTTCAGCACAATAAACTCCAATAAATTTCACAAAAATTTCACCGTTAATCACAAACCGTACATACCACATTTCCTGTTCCTTTACAGAAGAATCTGTGCTACCATCACCAATAACACAAAGAAATGTAGCTTGTTCTATCATGTCTTTCAATTTCAACATTTCCACATCTGCAATTGCCTTAACAAATATCTTGGCAGATTCAGTGTTTCTGTATGTCTTTCCAATTGACAAACCTTTTGCTTCATCTAAATCACAAAGCCACAGAAAATCAGTAAATGGGCGATTTTTCAAAACTAATCCATGACAGTTTCTAAACATTTTATCAAGCTTAGCAATGATTTCAGAGTTCATTTTATGCAGCATAATTCCAGCTTCTGAATTGGCATCATTTTTTGATTTTGCTTATGCAATCAATCTACATTTTTCATGCTGCTTTGATTTTTCGTGCTTATGAATACTATCAAGTTTATAAGAGGAACATCCTACCACACAAATTTGTGACCTATCGAGAGAGAAGTCTGTGCATATATTGCAGACCATACCTGATTCTGTGTCGTGAAGCCATGGGTGATCAGTTCCCATTCTTTATTATATTTTCTCATTCGTTTGTTTTCTTCATAATTTTTAGAGTAGTTATCCACGTCACTCTTTCTCTTTCCGGAGGCCGGTGCCGGTTTATTGACACCATCCAAAAATCTCCACATGATTAATTAGTAAAATATGTTTAGAAAGATTTATTTAGAAAATTCGCGAATAATTGAAGCGGAAGCCAATGGCGACTGTGCGAGTGTTAATTTGAACCCCCGCCTTGACCTTGGATGACCTTAATATGACACACAATGATACCTTGTGACCTTGACCTTCTGATGACCTTTTGACCTTTGGGGTCAGACAATTATAACCTATTTTATAGGGCTCCAAACATGGCTTTTTTTTTTAGCGTATTGCCAGTGCTGTAGCGCAAAACCTAACTGGAATAACACCCTAATGTTTGCTGATTTTTAATGTACTCTTTAAAAGGTTTCAAATAATATCAGATTTGGCGATGTCAAAATTCAATTTAAGAAAATGTTGTGATTTTGATCAAACTTTAAAGGCTTCTATCTCGAGAACTTGACCTCAGATCATCTTGATATTTACAGATCTCATAAAGATTTATGACGTATTCATTTTTTATGTCCGACACGTGCTTTCTGTTTTAGAGGTGTGACTCAAAGGTGATTTTGCATCTTTAAAGCGTTTTTACGAAGGCCCTAATATAGATAGAGCAACATTTTTTTCGGATCCGTAATGCTGAGTTTTTCAGGTTTCCAAAAATATGCAACACTGATATGTTACTTGCATATTTAAAAAAAATAGCATTCTCCTATATTACACTATATAGAGAATAATAGGTATGTCGGTTAATTGACTGTAATAAACGTGTCACTTTTGATTGAGTCACTGAGTTTGACATGGTCAAGTTAAAGGCTCTCTACCTCGGTTTTTGTTAGATATTATTATATCCAGTTTACGCAGTTTAGGGAGGTCTAGGATAGACTAAACTACGTCATGCTGAAAATTTAACTTACTGAAGCACCCTATAGCCACGCCCACTGCTTAATTGGCCCACTTTCTTATTTATGAACCGATTTTCTTCAAAATTGCATATACCTTCATGTTAGAATAGTGATTTGAAAGAAATACAAAATTTGTGTTGTGCGCATGCGCGGTGCTAACTTTTTTGTTTGTTATTCGATTTTTACGAAATTTGGTATGTACATGTATAATCAGTTTCAGAATCCATGGGAAATGTTAAATTGGAGTACTGCGCATGCATACATTCATGACGAGGTTCTAAAAGTGTAAATATATGTATAAACACTGGCAAAATAGCAGATACTGTAACATATTCTTCCCCACTAACCATATCAGTAAATGACAATAACGAATTCAGTGTTTCATTTATGTTTTCTAAAGATTTATAATCTTTACCACTAGGATTTAAATGCCACAGTTGGCGGTTTTCCATAAACACTGCACAGACAACTAATTGTTGTTCAATGAACCTATCGATCATCGAAATTGTTGATCCCATCTCGTACTAACATCCTGACAGAATAAATAATGAAACACAATTTAATTATAACAGATTTTAATGAAAAAGATGTATAAAGTATGGGTCAGGTATGACCGGTGATGAATTTGGGATAAACACATTCCAGGTTTGGGCAATATTCTGAGGGTGAATTTGCAAGGACAGTGGCATTAAGGTCATCAAAGAAAGGCTGAGAACTGTGGAGTGTAGACTAATTTGTCTAGTATATTGTTAGGTGAACTTACCCACCATTATTAACTGGTGAATTGGTATATCTAACTTTATCTGTTGCTTTTTTAAATCTCGTCTTCGCTTAAAACTTCTTGAGAAAGTTTCAAGTGTCTTCTTACACACTATGACGGCTCTCTGAAGTTCAGTTCCCTTATTTACAGCCAAATCAAGGTTGTGACCAAAACAACTTAGTCTAAAAATTTTCAGTGTGCTGAAGGCTTTGGTATTACTTGCCGTTAAGTCTGTAGTGGCAGCCACAACGTTACAGGTTTCCAAGCCCTAATCGCCCAGGACTGATGTCAAGGCAGCTGCTATATTATCTCCTGTGTGATCATCCATCATGGGAAATACTCCAAGATTAATGGCTTCCAGCTCCCATTCACTTGTTATAAAATGGATTGTCAATGGCATGTAGGCTTCTATATTCCTGTGAAGGAATAATAATCAGCTCCTTGCAATTTTGTAACAACAGTTTCATTCAGATCAGTTGTCATTTTATCTATCACTTTTTCTTTCATATATCTTCTTGATGGTATTTTATACAAAACCGGTTCTTTCAATTGTATATAAGGGTTGCATATCTTTGCATATGTAGTAGGCAATTGCCTTATTGGTGGCTTGGGCTTGATTAAAGTTGGGATTATAAGGTTAACCTGTCTTCTATCATTTCAAGGAACAACAGTAATATAATAACTGGAGCATATAAGAACTTAACAAGAGCATATAAGAGCTTAGCGGTAAAATAAATAACAACGACAGAAACGTCAACTGTTATACATAGACATCCTATAAATAACTAGATCGATCACGTCACCATTTCGGCTCGTAATAAGACTTGACTTCCGGGTAAGGGCAAAACAAACAAAATGGCGGTAGGTTCGTTTCGCCGCATTGCCCAACTTGCCGCATTTTGCCTAACTGCACAAAAATGATTTGTAAAACGAAACTAAAGGTTTATGAAGTCTTGAAACTTACTTTCTGGGATACCGCCATGTACGTTTATGTGTTTTGTATTACGGTGCTGATCGTATAAACTTGGTTATTTATTTTATTCCAGATTTTACCATACAACTATATAGTTTATGTTCACCAAATAGCTCAAAATTATAAATAAAAAGAAAATCGATTCGGGACAACAGATTAAAATATTTTAGGGCCATTCCGGATTTTATGAGAAATCTTTTGTTACTGTTTACCAGTCGTTTTTGTGCAGTTTGGCACGATGCGGTGAGTTAGACAATGCGGCAAAACGAACTCACCCACAAAATGGTGGCATCTTGTTCTGCCTTTGCTTGTACACAACGAAATAATCCAGGATCGTCAGTCACATTTCATCGATTAGTATGATATCAAAAGGTTGTAAAGATATAGTGGGCATGCCGATATAGTGTATGATGGACGTACATAGGCTATAGTTGTAGTATTTTCGAGTTTATTTTGGGTCATAAAAATAGCCGCCAGAAGAAGTAATAAAACTGTAGAAAAATCACACAATTCCACCTATTAAACCCTTCCTTTAAAATTTTTCTTTAATTTTCTGTATATTATGTGTTTTCTATATAAGGCATAGCCTAGTTCAAAGTCTCATCGAAATACGATACAAATCATATTTTTGACTTTCAAACACTGATAATTATGCAATAGACCATAATAGATACAGTACACTGGGATTTCAACTTCAAGGGAAAGTTGTGAATATAATTATTACGCATTAGATTAACAAAATAGCCTAGCCTATTTACTCTTCTTCCACCAGTTCTTCTAATTTTCCAACATCTACCAGATAATCTAACCAAACCAACAACAACCATTCAACTACCAGCATCAAGAAGAATAACCATGATCACAATGAGTTTTGAAGTACGATATAGACCGAGTTTACTCATTTAACACTACTCATAGCCGAGTTTCACTGCCATGTCATTCGACCCGACCAGATCTTCTGAATTTGCGAATTACCAAACCAACATCACAGTACCATCTAATTGAACCAATCCAACTACTGTACCTGTTTTGTGATATCAGCATCTGCTGAAAGCGAACGTTAACTTATCATCCACCAACCAATAGCTCTATCACTCTTTTTCTAACTTATCTCTAGTAGTAGTAGTCAGGATGATTTTTTGTATTTGATAGGTTCCCGAAAGATGAGGCTTTAAGAAAGAAATGGGTTCAAAATATGAAAAGAGATAATTTTCAACCATCAAACTCTGCAGTTGTTTGCTCTCTTCACTTTGCTCCAAGTTGCTTTGAAAGAAAGTGGAATATGATACTAAAACAGGATCAGTATCAAAGATATTTAATTTTCCATCTCATTTAGTACAAAAGGTAAGTTTAGTTGACTGAATATTGATCAAGGCTACGTGCACTAAATGCTGTGTTTATTGTGGACCTCTAATTGAAAATTGAAAAATTTCCCTCATTGCACACTGTCGTGTCTTCAGTAGGACATAAAACTTCATTTCATTCACATTCATATTGTTATTTTGACTTGCCTACTTTCATCTATTATCTCTTTGGAGTTGTCCACCACTATACAACTATTACTCTCAATTTTGTTATGTTTTGTTTGTGTACAGATTTTTTTTTACAACTTTTTGTAGGCGGTAGGCCTACTTCTTATTTCAGAGTTATATGATGGAATGAATTAACTACTACCCACAATGGAACCTGTTCTTTGAAATGATACAATGATTTTATTTTACTTTTATTCTAGCAAACAGTTCTTGAGATTACCCAAGACGCTCCTTATGAGTTGGATAAAGAGCATTCATATTCTGTAAATTATGACAGTTTCAATACAAAATATGACCAAACCTTATCAACTTTAAATGAAACCAGAAAAGAACTGAGAAATTGCAAAGAGAGGGAAACAAGAGCAAGAGTGACAATTGGTTCATTGATGGAAAAAGTAAAGTTATCAGACAATGCTTATAAAAGGGCTGAATCTTAAAAAGGTATGCATTACAAATTATTAATGTTTCAAACAACTTAGTAGGCATTGTCTGGCTACAGTCAAGTATTTTTGGTTGATTCATAGGTACATAAAAATAGTCTTCAAAAGTTCAAAAACTCCACAAACAAGCATACAATACAAATGTATTGTTTTCAGATATTCCTGTTGATCTATTTTCTAAACCCGAGAAAGAGTACACTGATGGACAGAAGCAATTTGCTACAACTCTATATTTTTAAGGACCTAAGGCCTACCGGTTCCTGAAGGAAAAAGTTAATTTGCCGCATCCATCTACAATTCGAAGGTGTGTTTTTGTTCTGAAAGAAGTTTCCTTGCATGTAGTTTGAATTTAGTGGTTTATTGTGCTTATTTCGAGTTATTTTGCCGAAGCTGTTCTTCCAAATAAGAAATCGGCGGATGTCATTAGAAGTGCAATTGTATAATGTAACATTACCAGGCAACAAACTAAGGTTCACAATACAACAATAGAAAAAATCAGCCAAAAAACCCCCCAAAAAACTGGTATATTTAAGTAACCATGCCGTGGTATATAGACAGTGCCATAACTACACACATATTCTTTTTTATTTTATTTAAAGGTATGTTGATCCTATTAATCATAGCATTGAGTCTTTAATCATAATTCATTGTAGTCTATAATAACAGCTTCCAATTTGGAAATTGTGCAAGACATGAAAAAGAAATCAAACAATTAAAAGAAAAAAAGAGTCAAGTCGTCGATAGAAAACCCACTATGACATTTATAAAATGACGAAATATAAAGCATTGTGTGAATCAATAATTAAGTTAATTGATTGTTTATTCTAAAAAAACTTAATTTAGAATAATAATTGTTTTCATCTTTCTAGTCTGTAACGTGCATTTGTTTAGATTTTATCTTGAACATATTTGTCATTTAAGTGTTTAATAAATGTTAAGGTTGACGGATTCGCATTGAGACAATGATAAAACAACCATTCTGAATGCTTAATCCCCCTATAGACAACTACAACAATCCGATAATTATTTTCACACTCTAAATGAAATGGAACAATAAATATTGCCATTTTTCATCATGAAATTTAGTACGGTAATTGTTTTTTTTTTTATCGTTAGCAATTTATTATTTTTTTATCGTTAGCAATTTATTATTTTTTTGAGTAAAATGTCAGTTTATACCGCACCTGACTATTTGAATGTCATGCTTATTATTATTACAATAATAGGCCACTTCATACATTATCAGGACATTTTTATGGCATGCTTATTATTATTACAATTAGAGCCCACTTCATACATTATCGGGACAATTTTATGGCATGCTTATTATTGTTACAATTAGAGCCCACTTCATACATTATCAGGACATTTTTATGGCATGCTTATTATTGTTACAATTAGAGCCCACTTCATACATTATCAGGACAATTTTATGGCATGCTTATTATTGTTACAATTAGAGCCCACTTCATACATTATCAGGACAATTTTATGGCATGCTTATTTTATGGCATGCTTATTATTGTTACAATTAGAGCCCACTTCATACATTATCAGGACAATTTTATGGCATGCTTATTATTGTTACAATTAGAGCCCACTGCATACATTATCAGGACAATTTTATGGCATGCTTATTATTGTTACAATTAGAGCCCACTTCATACATTATCAGGACAATTTTATGGCATGCTTATTATTGTTACAATTAGAGCCCACTTCATACATTATCAGGACAATTTTATGGCATGCTTATTATTGTTACAATTAGAGCCCACTGCATATATTATCAGAACAATTTTATGGCATGCTTATTATTATTACAATTAGAGCCCACTTCATACATTATCAGGACAATTTTATGGCATGCTTATTATTGTTACAATTAGAGCCCACTTCATACATTATCAGGACAATTTTATGGCATGCTTATTATTGTTACAATTAGAGCCCACTTCATACATTATCAGGACAATTTTATGGCATGCTTATTATTGTTACAATTAGAGCCCACTTCATACATTATCAGGACAATTTTATGGCATGCTTATTATTGTTACAATTAGAGCCCACTTCATACATTATCAGGACAATTTTATGGCATGCTTATTATTGTTACAATTAGAGCCCACTTCATACATTATCAGGACAATTTTATGGCATGCTTATTATTGTTACAATTAGAGCCCACTTCATACATTATCAGGACAATTTTATGGCATGCTTATTATTGTTACAATTAGAGCCCACTTCATACATTATCAGGACAATTTTATGGCATGCTTATTATTGTTACAATTAGAGCCCACTTCATACATTATCAGGACAATTTTATGGCATGCTTATTATTGTTACAATTAGAGCCCACTTCATACATTATCAGGACTATCTTTACAAAACCGAACCAAAAGTTAACAGTTAATTTAATCTGGATTTAACAACAACTATTTCTAAATCAATCATATAAATTATCAATTACAATGACAGCATAAATTAGATAGATAGAACAGATATTCTTCAACATGTCCTTGTTCAACCCTGAAAATCCAAAAATCATCCAATAAGAATTGTACAAGTGCTGCTCTGAAGAAAAAAGCATGTTACAAAATTTAATATCAGAGCAAATTACATATTTCAACCTGTGTTCATTGTGATTACATTACACCGACTACCAATATCAACAGTTTTTCAATCCCGAGATGCTGTCATGGACCTCAATTAAAGCTGCCTTCTCCCAAAAACCACCACCCTGCCTTTCAGTTAAGTCTCTTGGTCATATGAGATTCGTTCAAGGTATTGGGGTTAACAGGGCACACTGACTGAACTGGACATGACAGCAACTCAGGAAAGAAAAATGGTTGATATTGGTGATCGAAATGTACGTGGTACCATAGAACACATGTTGAAATAGGTAATTTGCTCTGATATTGATTTTTGTTCGACCAATAAATATTTTGTCTCAAAACCTGGAATTGTTTAGCTATTCCATAATAATATCTGTCCAAGTAGCTTTCGGACTACAAATGAGCTTGTATAGTGATATGTAGCACTAATACATTTTATATCCCCCCTTTCCCTCCCCTCCTCAAACACTTTTCATGCTTTGCAGCGGTGCCCTCCATTGGGTTACCTTCATTGCTTCTAAGACGCCCATTAGAATTGGAAATATGGTCTGGGGACACCCTCTAGCAAAATTATTATCCTGAAACGTTATTTCCTGACGAATTCAAAGCGATACCACCTATTATAGTTAAAAAAAGTTCTCAAACATGGCCAATAAGTGAATATATGTGTTCTTCGCCTCTACATGTCGTTCAAATCTTATAAAAGTTAATCAGATTTTACATGATCCACGGTGCTTACATGAGATGTTACGTAAATGTGCTGGTTTTATCATAATAAAATTTATATATATATATATCGGGTGTCCCAATAAAAACGTCCCCAAGTTTGACGGTAAGTATCTCAGCTGTAGGTGAACCGATCTCTTTCAAAATTTTCACAGATTTACTTCAACATGTCCATGTCAGACCCTGAAAATATGACAGTCATCTAATAAAAATTGTTCAAGTACTGCCTCGAACGAAAAAGCATGTACAAAAATTCAATATCAGAGCAAACTACACATTTCAACCTGTGTCTATTGTGCTTTCACCACATCGACCACCAATATTATTCATTTTCCATACTGAAATGCTTTCACTGATCTCATCTTAAGATATTTCTCCTAAAAAGCAACCTTTCTGCCTTTCAGTTCCTGTTCAGCCATTTTGTTCCATTGTTGATGGTAATGACTCTGGGCAGTATGGGATTCTATTTAAGTGCACTGCATGGGGGTTAGAGGGACACACTGATTAAACAGGAACTGAAATGTAGGATGGTCGCTTCTTGAGTGGTGCCTTTAGATGAGATCCTTGAGAGTTTATCAGGATGGAAAATGTTTGATGTTGGTAGTTGATGTGGTGATTGCACAATAAACACAAATTAGAATATGTAATTTGCTCTGATATTGAATTTTTTGACATACAATTTTATTCGCGGCAGTTCTTGTAAAATTTTTGTTTGATGACTTTCATATTTTCAGGGTCTGACAAGGTCATGTTGAAGTAAATATTTGAGAATTTTTAAAGAGATCGGCTCATTAGAAGCTGAGATACTTTGCGTCAAAGTTGGGGACGTTTTTTTTTGAGACACCCGATATATGTAAAATGAACATGTAGTTACGTTTTCGGGCTCTCCCGAAAAAAGCAATTTTATACATACAGGGTTTCATCAAAACACCGACTCTATGTTCAACAATCTACCTTCATATGTTTTTTCGCAGTTGGGCCGAACTCTATAATCTTATTTTTTTAGACCAATTGAACGATTTAATGGTGATGACAGTTCTTCATCAAGATCAAGGTCAAGATCACCACTGGTAACCAACGTACCAAAACCCGTATCTTCATGAGAAGATGAATGTGAGGAAGTAACTTCCGACATCTTGTGCACACCACCACCAATTCCACCCCCAGCAACGCCTGTTACTCGTATGTACCGTTTCCTATGTCGTGCCTTTAAAACAGAAGCTGATTAACCTCTAGGCAAAGTAGGCGGCGGCCTTCATCCATAGAAAATTCGGCCAATATAAACTGGACCCATGAAAAATCTAGTCACAGTAAAAAATATCAATCAGTAACTAAAAGTTATTCAACAAGAAAGAAGTCTAGAAAGGTCAAAGATACAAGGCACTCTACTTTAATTTTAACGAGAATGCCTGAGATGCAAGGAAATTTTACCCTAATTTTCTATATTTGTATGAGGTATATTACCCCGAAACAGGCCGCAGATGCAAGAAAATCAGTCCGAAAAAGTAATTAAACCAAAAAAAAAACCAGCAACCCACTCTTACTAAAATTTAAAAAAAATAGTCCTTCTACCATTTTCTGCCTACAATCCTTATTCCACCACTGCAGTTTCAACCTATGCTAACCCTTTTCTTTCAATTTTTGATGATACTGTACTGAATACTGTAAAGTGACTATTTTATTAGTGTATGCACATGCTTGCATTTTTGGGACATTAACTTCATGCCAACTATTGGAAGCAAAAAACCTTGTATACTACTACATTCATTTGATCATAGCTTCTTTTTGCTTTTTCAGTGCAAGTTCGAAACCAAACCAGCTTCAGACGGACCATTTCTTACAATTCACCTCGCAATGCTACCTCTTCTACCACTAATGGTTATTTATTTCTTCTACTCTGTAATGATTTTTTATAATTTCATTCTGTTTTAGGTTGTGTTCAAATCCCCAATCTCATCCAATGTACCCCTTGTCCTAAACCCTTCGCTTCCCTGAACAATAAATGAAACTTACTAATTTAAAACGCAGATAAAGGAGATAAATTAAGCAGATGTTAAGATGTCCAGAAAAAAAAAAAAATAAATAAAAGATCCAGTCTCAATATGTCGTGATAATACCTACACGAACATCAAAGATTCAACGTTGAAAGCTGTTTAGGACGGTCTTCTGGATAAACTGAAATCTGAGAAACACAAAAAAAACTAGAAATACTCACTGCCAAAAAAAAAAAACCCCAGGCAATGATGAAAATGCAAATTCATTCTCTCATTTTTTCTCCTTTATAGCTAGTACAAGATCTACCGCAGTTGACAACCCTGCTCTTCCGTATGGAGTATTGGAGCCCAAAATCAGCATTAAAATGGTTATAAATTATACTTGAAAAATATTTATAAAATATGGGTAATTAATAAGTAAGGGGTATAAATTACTTCTTTGATAAATATAATTAACTTTATTAGAATAAATGATACATCGCTATCAATTCTAGATAAGGGCAATATGACAGGAGTGGTTTACCTTGATTTCAGTAAAGAATTTGACATGATCGAACATCAGTTATTATCATGATTTTATTCAAGTTTAATTAAAATTTCATCTGATTAATTCAAAATTAGTTGGCATACAGAAAACAAAAAGGTAGCCTTTAGAAATAACAATGTGGTGTACCACAGGGTTTCATTCTGGAGCCTCTTTTCTTCCTCATATTTATAAATGACTAACTCCAATTAAAAAAAAAAATTGAATGGTTCTTGATTAAAAAATAAATAATAATTCTAGAAACAATTGTAAACGCTACTTTCTCTTAGACTAAAAAATGAATTGATTGCAAATGTAATGACACAGTTCTTATTTGAGTAGAGGTAGATGAACACTAAGACAGGGGAAAAAACATTACTAAACTATGCTCAAATTTAACTTCTAAAATCTTTTTTTAATGTTATAGTTAATTTCCGTATGTGTAGCTTTTTTTCAATATGTATAATTCAATTCAGTATGTGTAGCTTATTTTTCAATGTGTATAATTCATTTCTGTTTGTGTAGCTTATTTTTCAATATATATTGTTCATTTCTGTATGTGTAGCTTATTTTCTAATGTGTATAGTTCATTTCTGTATGTGTAGTTTATTTTTCAATATGTATAGTTAATTTTTTTATGTGTAGATTTTCCAATCTCTACAGTTCATTTCTGTATGTGTAGCTTATTTTTCAATATGTATAGTTCATTTCTGTATGTGTAATTTTAGGAGGATACCATTTGGCTCTGGTAAACTGTTTTTTTTATTCAGTCAAATAAAATATTATTTTTATTTAACTTTTTAAATGTTGGTTGCCAATTTTATCAGGTCGAATCTTCACGGAACTTGAGCAAATAAAATCAGAACAGAAAATCATAAAAAAGGATATTACGCCAACAGAGGCGAGGGGCGAATGAACCAGAAGCTGAAATTCACGAGGGAACCTTTCCTCTCCAATCCCTGGAGCCGGCTGATGTATTGGAGAGAGAGTTGCTTTCCAATGAAGGCTTGAGAACTCTGGTGGTGAATTTTTCTTTCATTTAAGTTGGCCCCTAACTCAACTCCCTCATGGTAGACTGAAAGTATACAATTTAAAAAAATATCTATGATGCAAGATCGGCAAACTTGTTTAACACTCTTAATTGGCTTACATTCTATTACTAGGTGAGTTCTCAGATCTGGGCCAGGACTTGGTCAGATGTGGAAAACTGTTATTAAATCTGGATGCCAGATTTGAGCCAGATCTGGCTAAGCCAAACTCGGATGAGCACGCCCAGATTAATGATCATGTCAGATCTGGCACGCCCAGATTAATGATCATGTCAGATCTGGACCAGATCTTGGCCAGATGCGTATTGCTATCTGGGCCTGGTTGGGAACCGAGGGTGTAGAGGGATAATAATGGTATGATTGAACTAGAAAAAACATTCATCTTTCTAAATATATCGAGGTTCGGTGGATTCAAGGCTATGCACAGCCTTCGATAGATATTTGGATAGATATATATGGCTGGGGAGAGTCAGAAAAACTAGGCCCTAAAAATTGGACATTTTCCACGCCTTGTGCATGCAGCTTTCAATGGCGATCGACCGATTGAAGTTCTTGAGAAAGAAAACTTTGTTGGAGCCGCAGGTGAGTCAGTAAAGGGATAATAATGGTATGAACTACAAAAAACAAATATACCAAGGTTTGGTGGATTCAAGGTTATTCCCGGACTTCGATAGCTATTGGACAGATATATATGGCTGGGTGAGGGTCAGAAAAACTAGGCCCCAAAAATTTGAGATTTTCTGCCTGTTTTTTTTAAACGTATTTATATACCTTGAATCCACCAAACCTCCATATATTTGGAAAGATATTTGTAGTTCAATCATACCAATATTATCCCTCTACACCATTCATGACACGCCTGCGGTTCCAACAAAATTTCTTTTTAAAGAAATTCAATCAGTCGATAAAACATGTTTGCTAATGCAATGTAGAAGATATTAAGACGAAGATGTAATGCAACTATTTGCAATGTAAAAGACAATTATGCTTTGTTCAATGTACAATGTCTAAAGCTAAAAGACATTGCGCGTATCATTTTAGGTGGTGGTTTTATGTAATTTAACATTTGCATTATGAATTAGACGTATTATGACATAAGTAAAGGAGGTATTTTGTCTTTGAACCGTGTACAGATGTATCGAGTCGTATGTATTAGACATAAGTACATAGCATCTAATTCTGAATACGATTGACCCAGCACCCTTCCGCGAAATATAACATTAAGAATGACATTAACAGTAAGAATGTAATGACGTCAGTTTAGTACATACAACTTTTATATAAACCAACCAGGGAATACGTTTGTCACGAAGTTCTATAGAAATAATATAATATAATATAATCAAAGACATCTATTAGAGTAGACATAATAAATATAACTTTCTCTGGGAGCCATTCCCACATTCTCTTGACGATTTGATGATAGCACGTGTAATTATTAATTCATTGATCAATGAATAACAATTTATCACCCAATAAGGTATTCTACAGTAGATATCGCTTGTATGATAAAAAGCAGTATCTACTGCACTATATCTACTAGGAGATACTGCTTTTCTGAATCATTGATTGGCCAATATGGTCACGTGATAAACAATTCGCCCAATGACGTCTTAATAACAATGACGTCATATTGATTTCGCCCTTCGAAAGTTCTTTCAATAATCTGCAGTTCACCCCTCGAAAGTTGTTGTTTCGCATATTTCGATTTTAGAATGATATTGGATGATAAATAAAATCTCACCCTTGTGTCTTTTGATATCAGATATATCAACACTCGTTGATAAAAGTGGAAAAACTCCTCGGCAAGCCTCGGAGTTTTTCCACTTTATCAACTTGTGTTGATATATCTGATATCAAAAGACACTCGGGTGAGATTCTCTATATAACACTATTAAATATTGATCTTTTTATCAATGTTCTTTACATTTTGATTCCACAAACGATTAAACACAATACTGCAACCTTTTCAACGCTTACTTAAACATGGGTTTCTTTTATTCTTTCATTTATGATGATGCTATGTACCTATTTGAATATAATTTACCAGAAGAATCTTAATTACTTGTTACAAGATTACATGATTCAGAATTAAGCTTAATTCATTAGAAACGCCAATTAAAACAATTAGTATACAATATGTCGCTAAAGATAAAGAAACTCATCTTTCAAAGACATTAGACGATTTTATCTGCACTTATCTAATATAAAGGATAATTTACTTCCATAAAAGCTGTTTTCGTTTAATGATTTTTTCTCCCATTGATTGCTTTGATATAAAACGCTTAAATGTTCCACAGCTTGGTCCTACACACTGTCAGTGACTGTTCAACGTAAGTTGTGAAACGGAGCGCCTCTTTCGCAGAGGATTGTTCAAAACTTAAATTTACTCTTCTGGATGTCTAAACGAATACCAACTAATTTTTGGCGCCTTATTTTGTATAATATCACTAACATCTTTAATCTGTGTTTCTGAGGTTTTTTGTACGATTTAATAGCATCAGATGAATGACTGATGGTTTCGGAGATGAATTGTTTGTCAAATCGGGCGTTGTAAAGGCTGGTAGCTCTCGATGAATGATTTGTAAAATTACCATTCAAACCAGCACGATGACACGTGTTTTTAACTAAATTCTGTAGCGTGTGAACACCTATAGGTCTACTGTTGTACCAGGTTTGTGGGTTGGTAATTGGGGGGGGGGGGGGAGTTGAGCATGGTCCCCCACTTTTTGGCCCTAATTTTTTTTTCATCAAAATATTTTTTTTTTTTTTAATTATTTATTTTATAATTTCCGAAATCTAAAAATCGAGTGGACAAAATCCGAGGGGTTTTTGTGTTAGGGTGAGATGTGAATTTTGACCTTGGTTGGTGTCTGAAACATCTTCGGTGTATTGTAAGTATCGTTATCATTCGGTAGTGTGTAAATAAAAAATACGGAATATTGCTATCCACGTCACAAAAAAACAGCATTTGTAAATGCTAGAACTCCATTCATCAGGCACATTTGGGTTTGTCTGGGCCCTGGCTTCAGTGGCTAGATGTTTGCGAGTTGTTCCCTTCCCTGGCGGCATTTTGAATGTGAACTGAGTGTACAAATGACGGGTTGCTATCGTGATAGTTCCTTGTCGCTACGTGGCAGTTCGTTCTTGACCGTATCAGTCCGTTCTCATTCGTAATAACCCTTACTTATACCGTAGCAAACCGCTGTTTATCCGCAGTACATACGCCCCTACACGTGTCGATGCGTATTAAACCGTGTCATTTCCGTATTAAACCGTGTCTACCCGTGGGTAGATACGTCAAAACACGTAGACACACCGTTGTGCATCCTTATTAGATCCGTATTGGATCCGTATCTGACTACGGAAACTGCATTTACTGGGATCATCCGTGAGATTTAATCAGTAGTGGAACCGGCGAGGTGATCCGTGAATGTGTGACTCGGGCATGAGAGTGTGAGCCAAAACACAGGCTACGGTGTTCTTTACCCGCCCTTCAAGCAAAGTTGAAACCAATAAGATAAAATATTGTGTCCAGCATCTGTTTGGGGTTTTCGGAGCCCAATATACATTTTGACTATAGAGTTTCTTCGTTTATTCGGTTATTACATCTGCTCTCTTTCTCTCTGAGCCAATACCTGACTTTGAAAGCTGTTTCATTTTCGCGTCAAGCACATTTCTCATACTCTAGAATGTGCTGTCTTCGAGAAAAATAACCAATTTACATTGATTCGTAGGTGATATTGAATAGTGACGATTAATTCGTATAAAAAGAACTGGGGATTCTTCACACAATCTGACAATCTCGTTGCAGGTCGCCGGATGGGTAAATGTAGCACCTTCACTCTTGGCAAAAAAAACCACCGAAATTTCCTGTAGTCGCTGTGTCTGGTTCTATGATGAACTGATGGTCCTATATTTACTGGTACATCCAACTTCATCTAGTATCTTACTTATATATTTGACAACTCTGCTTTCGTGATTCTCTTCACAAAAGATTTCGAATGCCTTTCACGTTTCTGCTGCTGCTTCATTTTGCAAGTGACACTTGGCTTCTTTGTTAAGACAGTCTGTCAATTTGTCGCTCCAAAATTTGAAACGTTCACGTACTTTAATTAGTTTTGGGTCGAACTGTTCTTTCATGATGTTGACAAGTTCATCCATTGTCAAATTGTTGACATCCTTTGGCGAAGTTCGCTTAGCAACTAGGTTAGCTTATTGCTTATAGACGATAGCGGTCTGGTTGGACAGAAAAACTTGGGCCTTGCGTTGTTCCGCCACAAGAAACACGACGTACAAAATCTTGACCAGTAGTCAGGCCACAGTTCTGTGGTGGAATTAAACACATGGTCAACAATTTTCTGGAATCGTCTCTACCTATCATCTTTAAATGATACTACTGATTATATACTGACTATCCCTTAATACAGAAACCAAGTACTAACGATCCGAACCGCAATACGAAACTCGAAATCCAAAAGGACATTTTGACGAAACATAGGTAACAGCTAATCCACTGATTTCATCTATTTATCAAGCACTTTGTTTTGACGCCATAAATGGGAAGGTCAATTGGGTATCCAATGTGAAATCGATATTGAATGACGCCGGTTTTTCATATGTCTTTAACCAACCATATTTGTTTAATTTGTTATCAATTAAATCACGTCGACAGGAATGGTTTGCGTCTTTAGAGCATTCCAGCAAGTTTCAGGTTTTACAAAAACTACATACTAAATTTTGAATTCGAACCGTATCTAGACTCTAATATTGCCGATAAATTTAAATTTTTTATCTGTCGATTTCGATGTGGTAACCTGAAGCTAAACGTTGAAACGGGTCGTTATACCAAAATTCCGCGTGACAAGAGATAATATTGTTTATGTTGTAAATCTAAATATATTGAGGACGAATATCATTTCCTTTTGTGTTGTCCTGTATACATTGACTTGCGCCGTTGTCTATTTAATCCTCAATTTTGGGCGTTTCCTTCAATTTTTAAAATGAATAGATTATTATCTCCTAAAAATAATAAAGAATTACTGAATTTGGGTAAATATCTCTTCCAAGCAATTAAAATCAGAGAGGATATATTAACCCAGTAATAGAGTCAACCTTTTGGGATTTCCTATTTGTTTCTATATACCTAGATTTTGATTAATATACATGATAATTTGTACATATTGTTTTGATGTTAAATTGTTTATTACATAATGAGGGCTATGGAATGAATTTTTTTTTACTTATATTGATTTATTTTTTTTAATATATTAATAATATTTTTTTTTTTTACTATCTTGTTTGTTAACATGGGCTATAGTATGTATTTACTATGCTAATAAAACGATTAAGCTTATGCACTTTTCATATGAGGAATTATATCAATCATACATGAGTAAGTATATCATAATGAAAAGTGGTATCAGTTGTCTAAAAGCGTAAGCATATCCTGCCTGGCGCCACACCCGTCCTAGCTGTTAAACATACACAAAACAAACTACAAAACAAGAACATGAAAAAGCGTCGGATGAAAAAAACGTGACTTGACGACAAATTTACACAAACTCAATCCGTACGCAATCAATCAACGAGGAAGCATTCAACGACGAAAAGTGACACCAAGTTATCAGAAGGGCAAGCAAATACTGCCTAGAACAACACCGGTAATAGCTGCTTTATACTAAACATGGAGGGAGGCAAAACAAGAATAGTGTCTTGTAAATTTATAAAACAATAAGGTGACAACTCGATAGTTGGGGATCCGTCCTATTAAAATCCATAGCGATTTTCCGGAGACCAGGGTCCCCGGCGTTTGAACGACTCTCAGGTGTTAACGAATTGGCCTACCTTTATAAATTTACGTTTTTCGGAAATTTCGAAGAATTTTCTTATCGATGGAATACAAAAACTTCACAAGAAACTCTCAAAAGTGCCGTCTTACGACGAAACAAAATTTGAAGCAGTCCCAGGTCGCCATTTTTTTTTTAACTGTTGGCGGATGTGGGCGGAGTTTACATGTTTAACCAGAGATAACTCGCTCACGACCTGTAAGCTCCGCCTTTATGGCAGCCATCACTGATAGGATTCTCGCTTGGAAACTTTCGATCAAAATAAAAGGTATTATTTGAGCTAGGAGATCATTTAATTTACATTTTTATTTAATAGTTTATGAAAATGTATCGAGATGTGCCGATTTTCAAGGACACGGGGGCTTAATAAAGGATTTGAATTTCCGCAATGAAATGATACAGCATGGCAGCCTGACGTTGACCCGCTCAACGGCAGGTTTTATCTGACTAGACAACTCGACAGTTTCGTGAGGATAAGTTTAAAAGAATCGTTAAGCAAAAGCATTTGCAATCATAGCACAAACAGATGATTTGTATTGATAAATCAATTTTTGATGGCGGTCGTAATTTTTTTTAAGAAAGGTTTAGTTAGAGTCGATTTTAGTAAACATCCTTGTAGTTGGCTAACGCACTACAACCACAGGACAAAAGCATGAACACGCGTCGAATGAAAATAGTGACCAGACGACAAATGTTAAAAGTTCAAGGGACGTAAATGATGAAAATATCCAACTTAGACAATTCAAGGGACCTAACTGATCACAATAATTGTGATGTTATGATAATAAAAAAAAGGGGAGGGGAGTACGTCCGAATAATTCAATAATACTATCTAGAACAACACCGGTAATAGCTGTGTAATATTAAAGATAAAACAGGTAGACAAAACATTTAGTAGTGTCATGTAAAATTAGAACAAAAGGTGAGTAATTTCGTGAGGTCAGGTTTAAAAATGAATCGTTAAGCAAAAACATCTGTATTGATAGCAGAAACAGATATTTTATATTTATCAATTAGTTCATGATGGCGGCCGTAAAATTTCTTAAGAGAGATTTTGAGTCGATTTGGTAAATATCCATGCTTAGCTTAGCTTAGATGTTAGCATGTTCCTTCAGCAACGTTAGACATTTGCATTATCTACCGTTGCTGGATTGGCCGGGTTTTCTCGTCATTCAGGACTTAGAACCTCGTTTTGAAGTCACTACGTCACAATCATTTATCGAATAAGCGATCTCGTTACATTTTGAGTGTAGGTCAGTGATTTGCAATGCAAGTTCGACTTGACGAAAGAGTTAATTTCTCTTAGCATTTTTCCTTAATCGGGAAAATTCACGCAACCTCAACACTTAAAAAAATTATTTAAGATTGAAGGAAGCTTTACTCCGTTGTAAAGCCCACAAAATCTTATACGATCCGCCATTTTAGTATCAATTCGGCCTTGACCTTTGAGTCTCGATTATCACAGGGGAAATGTGCTACAAGAAATCTGCGTCTGGTCATTCGAAAGTATTCCCGCAATAATATGTTACAAGGAATATAACTGGTCGACCATAATCGTTCAACCAATCAAAGTTAATGACGAGATAAGCTTATCATGATAGCAACAGATTAATGTAATGTAATGAAATGATAGCCGTTGCTAAAGGAACATGAGATGTTAGAGGCTTCGATCTAGCTAAGAAATCAACGTAGAAAGAACATAATTATGTACATGTACTTCGTGTATCTCGTACATTGGAATCGAGCACTTCTAAACGTGATGGAAGAATTTATCCGGTTTATACTTCTTAACTCGTGTCCTTCGTTAACCTCAATACATGTGTTGCTAGGGGCCACTCGCAAATCCACCCCCCGAAAAATTTCAGACTTCCGCTTTTTTCGAACTGAATTTATTTTTGAACTCCGAAATAAAAACCCGATGCATCATTAAACTTGAAGGCTTGATGCACTTCGTTGTCTGTCGACAGAAATCATTGCAAGTTGCAACAAGACTAACAACGCGCCTTTAAAATTCAACGTCATGATGATGGTATAAAAACGTTTGACGGCCAAATTTCTCGATTCTGGTCGATTTTTCAAACCCTTTGCCGTTCAAAAATGTTTAGCAGAAAAGGCAAAAATTTGCCGAGTTTTTGCCGTAAAGTGAAAAGCCACAACAGACATGTACAAACAACTGGCTTTTGCATCAGAATGCAAATTTATGGCGCCTCCGCTAGCTCCCTCAACTGAAAAGCACTTGGATGATTGAAGGTATTTATCCAGACGCTAGAAGTGTGTTGCCAGATAAATGAACGACAATCTATTGCCATGGAAAAAAAACTAGTCAGTGGCGGATCCGAAAGGGGGGGGGGGATCGTAGAGGGCGTACGCCCCCTTCACTTTGTCTTTTTTTTTAAGAATGGGGAGAATACTAAATCAAAAATGTCTAACCCATTAACGTTTACTATAAAACATACATGGTCCACGTCAAAAACCGTTCAATTAGTACAATTTATACTAAATCTATGTTTTTAAGCCAAAGTCAGAAAAATTTTCGCCTCGCTCGTCATGCATTTCAAACTACGCCCCCACTTTAAAAAAACCTGCATCCGCGTCTGCTAGTTCCGCTTGCAGGCTGTAAGCACCCCTCCCCCCCCCCCCATTTAAAGACCTGCCTACGGGCCTGATGTTGATTATCTTATCAATGGCATAACGTCTATATTCTACATGTAAGACGTGTCTGTGTCACGTTTGGTCAAAAATGTACATTTGACAAAAATCGTTTGATTGAAAATGTAAATTAGCTAGATAATCATTTAAAAACAGAAGAAACATATTCGACAGGAATAAACGTCTAGTGTACAAAGTAGTACATGTACCGATATCATTGACATTGGCAAAGTAGACAGTGTCGACACAATATTGTACAACGTTGTCGATATACAGTATAACTTGTATTAAGCAGCCAGTCAAGGGAATGCTTAAAAGTGGCTGCTTACTAAGGGGTGGTGCTTAATAGAGGTACATGTATGGCAAACCTAGTTTAGAATGATAAGTTTGTAATTCGTAACTATATGTACATGCACTAAAGAAAAACAGCAATAGCAATTTAAATAGCTTTAGCAATGTCCTATATAAAAATATTATTTTAGACAAGTCTCTAATACACTTTTAAATATTTCATTACTTATTTTAATAATCATTTACTCATGAGTATGAGTAAATTCAAGGATTATAGACCAGGATTGTAGTTTCTTACTCTTGTCTACATCTATGACATTGCAGATATCGCTAACACATTACACGTGTTTAATTCTGAAAACAACGATGTCAACATGGTGTTGTACTACTTTGGCTATATCCTTTCATCATCTTGTCTCTGTCGAAATTTCGAAAAAACAAAGATGTCTAAACTCTGTTTTACAACGACTCATCTCAAAGATGATCATGAGGAGTAGGAGGGAGGGAGGGAGATAGAGATCTAAAAACAGTCCCAATACGTTCTACTTTTAAGAATATCGACATAGGCGTAATATTAATACATTATTTGAAATGACATATAACATCTAATATTTAATAAATACATACGTCAATCATCTACAGCTGTAATAGTGGCTAGAAATGGATTAATCTTACCTGTTTTGGCGTGATTTTATTATTACCAATTTATATATCATTTGATTAAATGCTAAAAGAGTAATATGGTAGTCGCCAACAGGACGTCCAACACCGGGCGAGACTGAAGGTTCTGAATATTGCGCCATGCTGAACTGCTGTAGAATTGGGTGTGTTTAGCCCGAGAGGCTCCGATAAACTTAAGGATATGAAAATGCATAATAAGCCACGAAATCATGGTGAAGTGCGTGCATCTTTCCGGCCCTGTTTATCCTAATTATATTTACTATCTACCCCACTGGTTCTGTCATGTTCCAAAAAACGGAAAATGATTTTAATATTTTGGTACATTTACAGATGATCGTTTAACTACTGTATATGAACCTCAAAAAATTTGTCGCTTACGTCTTCGGCGTTTGCAAGTTTGGTATACATTCTTTTCAGGTGCATTCTGGTGCCGGGTTAGCATAAACTTCGGCTTGAATCCGAAACCTTAGTTATTTTCTGTAAAACATTATATACGACAAAATCGGGAGTGATCGGGAGTTAAACCAAAATTGCTCTCCAATAGTATGAGTGGTGATCATACTTTAGACGCCAATAGTTTAATTAGCACTCCAATAGTTACATTTGGACGCCAATAGTAAAATTAGGGCTCCAATAGTGTAATTAGGACTCCAATAGTGCAACACAACCCTGTACCAAACAACACTTTTATTCTCAAAACAATAATTGCGGTCAATAATAGTCAGTTTCACGGGTTCAGTTTTATCAATTTGCAGTTCTTCGGATTGTTTAGCCTTTTCCCCCTGAATACTCATCTACGACTTTCAATAGTCTAGCAATGGTTCTATTGTATCTGAAATGGAATCTGAAATGGAATGCATGCAAAACAGATATTATTAAGATGACAAAAAGGAAATTTGGCGTGTTTTTCAGACATAAATTGTCCGAACTCTTCGATTACCAAGTGCTATTAAAGTGACAAGAACACATCCCAGGGCATTTGTTAACAATATTGACACTGATAGCACCAGTTTGAACCATTCCAATTTTGGTTCCAGCAATTAGCGTTTGATGACGTAATCAAGTGGAATTACTGGTACCACAAACGTCAGACTGAATAGAAATAGTTCAAAGTGTCCCCGATACACATACAAAATTTAGAAAACCTTTTTTTCATTCAATTTTAAGATTTACGGTTGATAGGCTTATGGAATTGTTTGACTAACGACATGTATGTGTGCACCCACCCCCCCTTAACAAAAGGATATTTACCAAGGTATGGCAGTCGATTTGTGGCCTGTTCTTTCGGCTGATAACTGTCCCTCTATTCCATAATCACACTGTCTAGTGGCACTAAGAGATCGTCTTGTTTAGAATACTTCATTGGGTTTTGTAGGTTTTCGGTCTGAAAATTAATTAAATCATAAACATATTTAAATGTTTCACGTATTGCACAACAAAAGATTGACTGGAACTTGATCTACAAACCTATTTAATACACTTTATCAGATGCAAAATCTCGCTATTCAACCGGTTCCCTGTCGGTAATGCAGGACGGAGGGCGGACATGGAAAAAGTGTCTAGTGTATAGTTGTAACGGGACAATAAATCGACGCACCGTGTGCTACAAGTTGCGCACGTTTAGATCCATCGACACATGAAAATCGAAAATAATCAAATAATGCTGCTGTTCTGGCAAAATTTCTCTTATTGTACACCGCATGGTACATAAAAACCACATTTCATTTCATTTCTCAATTTATTTACACACATTTATGTTTAAAGTTGTTATTAACTATTAACAGGACTCACCTTAGAAATACATGATTTTCATAAAATTGAACAATACATCAGAATGGTTTCGTTGTTATCACTCGACTAAAATTCGAATGCGTATGTGAGCTTTAATAACATGACGTCAATAGTAAAATGCACGTGATAAAGCTATCTAGGGCGCCAATAGGTATGATACGTGCTCAATGTACTGTAACTAAATAGGGCGCCAATAATCAAATTTAGGTTTAAGTAGGATAAACTCCTCAAACACGCCAATAGTTTTGACCTATATAAAGTCGTCGGCCTATCGGCCTCCGACTTCATATAGGTCAAAACTATTGGCGCGTTTTCGGAGTTTATCCTATACATATTTATCATGTCAAATCGAAAAACCTGGCTTATCGGCTAGTGTGTGGGTAATCCCGATAGTTTGTCGTGACCTGGATTAACCAATTGAATTTCAGGTTTATATTTGGCGCCATATTGTTTATGACAGAATCTCTGAAAACGACTGCTAGAAGTGCCCAAGTCGCGATTAAAAGTCGGTAAGTGAGCTTTGACGCCGTCAAAAAATCGTGTGGCGTTCCGACAAAAAAATCGTTCAATGTGAGCCGGCCTTTACCAATTAATAGATCTCTCGCACTTTTTTGGTCATAAATCAGGGTCAATATACAAGGACAGTATTTTGCGACATCAGCAAGGCTTTTGACAGAGTCTGGCACGAAGGAGTATTTGACGATGAATTTAAATTTTTGATTTGTATATTTTGCGTTGGAAACCTAAAAGTACAAATTGAAATCGTTAGATTAGATAAAATTCACAGGGAGAAAAGATTACGTGTATGTTAAGAGGAATTTCACTTTCTTTTGTTTTATCCATCAATATATTACATTACGTCACAAGTACTTTCACAGTCGATTTTGGTCATTTTCATCGTTGCAAAAAATGAATCAATTAATGAATCCTGGTTCCCACTCTGAACTTACAAGCTTAGGTAGACGCCTGCTCGCTAACCTGAAGGTCCAGGGTTCAATCCCGGCATGGGTCGAGATGATACCTTCGGATTTTTCAACCCGGTTTCCCCCTGTCAGTGATGCAGGTCGGAGGGGCTGACATGGAAAAAGCGTCTAGTCGTTCGGATAGAACAATGAACCGAGACCCCGTGTGCTATTGGCTGTGCACGTTAAAGATCCCTCGACAGTTGGAAATCGATAATAAGAGCAGGCTAATGCCGCTGTCCTAGCAAAATTTCCCTCATTGCACACTGCATGGCGTTTGCTTGTCCTCAATTAGCCCATATAGGTGCAGAAAAGTAGGACGTAAAACTCCATTCATTTCATTTCATTTCTTTGTTTTATTTTTTTATATGACATATTTTGGGCTCTTGCAAGTATTTTCTTTGCTAAATAAAAGAATAGATTAATATTTAAAGCAGAAAATAAACCATTAAGAACAATCGGCAATCCGTTTCCGTAAACCTCAATCTGTCTCGGTAATGAATAATGAATTTCGTTTTGTTTTCTTGGGTGAGACACTTTACTTTTAGACTTTACAGCAGGTTTGTAACTTTGCAACATACGTATAGTTCGAAGCAATAAAATTATTGGGGGACTATTCTGACAATTACTCGTGTATTTGATGGAACAGCGTTGTTTACAAATACTTGTTGTCTTGAAAGACCTGTCTCTGATGTTAAAACTATAGTCAAACAGAGATTTTTCGGCTCATCCGGGTACCTTCAAAACATATACATTTAAGGGTTTGACTAATTGCTCAAATGACATTGGACAATAATTTAAAATGAAAAGAAATGAATTCAACTTAGTTTACTTATAATTAAGTACAAATGTTACAATTGTACATCCTGACATTCTGATGAAAAGCAACACTTACACTTGTTTTTGTTTTGATAAAATGTTCATACTCAAGTGAGGGATTAGTTACTTATCATATCATATCAATTATTCAAACCCTCTAAATAAGGTACTTCTTACACCCTTGAAAATATAATGGACTGGTTGTGTATATGTTTTGACGGTACCCGGATGAGCCGAAATATCTCTGTTTCACTATAACAGAATTGATGTAATTCGGTCATAGATGGCCGCCATTCACTACCGTGATACGTTGCAGAGCGTTAGCGTAACATTAACGGAGACCGTTTGCCTAAAAAAATAAAATTACGCCCACTGCCATCTTTTTTTGAAAAATATAGCAGAACTTCAACCATCAACACATCCATAAAATATTATCCTTTAGTCTTAAATTTCGTTCAGTATGTTCTGGATTGATTAGGAAGGCTTTCCGATGTTATTTATTTTGGCAGTTCATCCTGTACTCAATTTGAGCACTTTATCAAAATCTATACCTGGTTGCTCCAATTCGTTTCATTATGGTAAGAGTGATATTTAGCACAAAAAGTTTATATGTCATGTCTGTTGAACTATGTGGAAAATACCTTACAATGCTTGGTATATCTAAAACGGAAGGGCATAAAAACAATAAATATCGCCACATAAAGAAATGTTTTATAGATTTAATGCATGACAGACTGCTACATCGACACAATAACATTAAACCGGATGTCATACAGTTTCTTTAGAATCAATCTATTGCTCTGTCTATCTAAACACGGAGAGACGAACGTAAGTACACATTACAATTTCATTTATCAAAATCGGCACGGGATTTGTCCACATACGGTAAGTCAAGATAACAATTTATAACAGTGACAATTAGTCTACATACTATTAGTCAAGATAACAATTTATAACAGTGACAATTAGTCTACATACTATTAGTCAAGATAACAATTTATTACAGTGACAATTAGTCTACATACTATTAGTCAGGATGGCAATTTATTACAGTGACAATTAGTCTACATACTATTAGTCAGGATGGCAATTTATTACAGTGACAATTAGTCTACATACTATTAGTCAAGATAACAATTTATTACAGTGACAATTAGTCTACATACTATTAGTCAAGATAACAATTTATTACAGTGACAATTAGTCTACATACTATTAGTCAGGATGGCAATTTATTACAGTGACAATTAGTCTACATACTATTAGTCAAGATAACAATTTATTACAGTGACAATTAGTCTACATACTATTAGTCAGGATGGCAATTTATTACAGTGACAATTAGTCTACATACTATTAGTCAAGATAACAATTTATTACAGTGACAATTAGTCTACATACTATTAGTCAGGATGGCAATTTATTACAGTGACAATTAGTCTACATACTATTAGTCAAGATAACAATTTATTACAGTGACAATTAGTCTACATACTATTAGTCAAGATAACAATTTATTACAGTGACAATTAGTCTACATACTATTAGTCAAGATAACAATTTATTACAGTGACAATTAGTCTACATACTATTAGTCAAGATAACAATTTAATACAGTGACAATTAGTCTACATACTATTAGTCAAGATAACATTTTATTACAGTGACAATTAGTCTACATACTATTAGTCAAGATAACAATTTATTACAGTGACAATTAGTCTACATACTATTAGTCAACATAACAATTTATTACAGTGACAATTAGTCTACATTCTATTAGTCAAGATAACAATTTATTACAGTGACAATTAGTCTACATACTATTAGTCAAGATAACAATTTATTACAGTGACAATTAGTCTACATACTATTAGTCAGGATGGCAATTTATTACAGTGACAATTAGTCTACATACTATTAGTCAAGATAACAATTTATTACAGTGACAATTAGTCTACATACTATTAGTCAGGATGGCAATTTATTACAGTGACAATTAGTCTACATACTATTAGTCAAGATAACAATTTATTACAGTGACAATTAGTCTACATACTATTAGTCAAGATAACAATTTATTACAGTGACAATTAGTCTACATACTATTAGTCAGGATGGCAATTTATTACAGTGACAATTAGTCTACATTCTATTTGTCAAGATAACAATTTATTACAGTGACAATTAGTCTACATTCTATTAGTCAAGATAACAATTTATTACAGTGACAATTAGTCTACATTCTATTAGTCAAGATAACAATTTATTACAGTGACAATTAGTCTACATACTATTAGTCAAGATAACAATTTATTACAGTGGCAATTAGTCTACATACTATTAGTCAAGATAACAATTTATTACAATGACAATTAGTCTACATTCTATTAGTCAAGATAACAATTTATTACAGTGACAATTAGTGTACATACTATTAGTCAAGATAACAATGTATTACAGTGACAATTAGTCTACATACTATTAGTCAAGATAACATTTTATTACAGTGACAATTAGTCTACATACTATTAGTCAAGATAACAATTTATTACAGTGACAATTAGTCTACATACTATTAGTCAAGATAACAATTTATTACAGTGATAATTAGTGTACATACTATTAGTCAAGATAACAATTTATTACAGTGACAATTAGTCTACATACTATTAGTCAACATAACAATTTATTACAGTAACAATTAGTCTACATACTATTAGTCAAGATAACAATGTATTACAGTGACAATTAGTCTACATACTATTAGTCAAGATAACAATTTATTACAGTGACAATTAGTCTACATACTATTAGTCAGGATGACAATTTAATACAGTGACAATTAGTCTACATACTATTAGTCAAGATAACAATTTATTACAGTGACAATTAGTCTACATACTATTGGTCAGGATGGCAATTTATTACAGTGACAATTAGTCTACATACTATTAGTCAAGATAACAATTTATTACAGTAACAATTAGTCTACATACTATTAGTCAAGATAACAATTTATTACAGTGACAATTAGTCTACATACTATTAGTCAGGATGGCAATTTATTACAGTGACAATTAGTCTACATACTATTAGTCAGGATGGCAATTTATTACAGTGACAATTAGTCTACATACTATTAGTCAAGATAACAATTTATTACAGTAACAATTAGTCTACATACTATTAGTCAGGATGGCAATTTATTACAGTGACAATTAGTCTACATACTATTACTCAAGATAGCAATTTATTACAGTGACAATTAGTCTACATACTATTAGTCAAGATAACAATTTATTACAGTGACAATTAGTCTACATACTATTAGTCAAGATAACAATTTATTACAGTGACAATTAGTGTACATACTATTAATCAAGATAACAATTTATTACAGTGACAATTAATTTACATACTATTAGTCAAGATAACAATTTATTACAGTGACAATTAGTCTACATACTATTAGTCAAGATAACAATTTATTACAGTGACACTTAGTCTACATACTATTAGTCCTGATAACAATTTATTACAGTGACAATTAGTCTACATACTATTAGTCAAGATAACAATTTATTACAGTGACAATTAGTCTACATACTATTAGTCAAGGTAACAATTTAATACAGTGACAATTAGTCAAGATAACAATTTATTACAGTGACAATTAGTCTACATACTATTAGTCAGGATGACAATTTAATACAGTGACAATTAGTCTACATACTATTAGTCAAGATAACAATTTATTACAGTGACAATTAGTCTACATACTATTGGTCAAGATAACAATTTATTACAGTGACAATTAGTCTACATACTATTAGTCAAGATAACAATTTATTACAGTGACAATTAGTCTACATACTATTAGTCAGGATGGCAATTTATTACAGTGACAATTAGTCTACATACTATTAGTCAAGATAACAATTTCGAGTAAGCAAGATAGTTCATGCCCACTACAAGAGTCTTCAAGAGAAATTTCCTCATGTCTATAAGCAGAAAATGATAGCTGCGTATTCTAAAAATAAGAACTTTAATGACAATCTTGTTCATAGCAAACTAATAACCATCGATACATAACAGGTACTATACTTCTCGCCCTTTGGGCGAGCTATATTTTTCTAATTTCAGATCATAACAGAAGAAAAAACTCCAGAAGATCCAGACCACTTACTCCAATCTCTCAATAAAGTATTTGTTCCACCCTAGGCCTGTACATTTGGGAGAATCAAACCCTCCCTTCCCCGAACTCTAACTTCTTATGCATTATTGATTTTACAATGTGAAACACCGTAAGCATTAGATGACATATCTCGATAAACTTACTTACATTTCTACATTGCAATATCTTTATTTAGGTCAATGTCAAGGCCGTAGTATTTGACTATGTTTTTCTTTCGGTTGAGCTACCATTATCAATGTTATTATGTACCATGAATATCCACTGAACATTTCTGACAATTCTGAAGCTTTATGCCTTATTCCTTCCATCTTCAGGGCCGTAGGAAGCAAATGAAAACTGTTTTTTTTTACAGCCATCCAATCCTATAAAGGATACGGTTTCGAACATCAAAACGCTTGCCGCTGAAGGAACATTTAAGGGATTCTGAATATTTTGAGAGTTGTTGAATTGCTAGCTTCTCAGGCTTTTTTTGTTCCGCATTGAAGAGTTTTTTTTAATTTAAGCTCGTTGCCTTGCATGCAATGCAGAATTCCAAACAATCCGCCCTCCCCCCTTTGAAGAAGCACATTTGTATATGATACCTTTCCGAACAGAATTGTCGTTAAGAACACCTACCATTTGAATAGGATTTGGGGCTTATAGCAAGAACATTTTGCAAATAAAAGTAATGGGAAGTCCACTACTATATAATTATTGCACCTGATTTTGTCATGTTCTGGACGAGATTTTTGATTAACGGAATTGTTTTGCTTGTACGGATCTTTATTATTGCATATTAGGCCTTTCCGAATAGCAGGTGAATTTGACGGATTGTACCGTCAGAATATTAAAAATAAAATAATTTAATTCCTTGCATCTGAGGTTTCTCCCGAACCCGAAGTTTGTCTCTAGAGTAGGTTTTATTGGGGGATTGTAACCCAAGAAAAATTTCCTTACATCCCAGGCCTTTAAAACTGCATGCGGTTTAGAGAGGTAGCATCCTATATTCAGGATACATATTAGAACATATCTGCCAACTTTGATAGCGGTAGCTCAACAGAAAGACAGTATGCAAACATAGCCAAATACTACGGCCTTGACATTGACCCAAATAAAGATATTGCAATGTAGAAATGTAAGTAAGTTTATCGAGATATGTTATCTTATGCTTGCATAAAAAAACAAGCATCAAGTCACGTTTTTTTCATCTGACGCTTTTTCATGTTCTTGTTTTCTAGTTTGTTTTGTGTATGTTTAACAGCTAGGACAGGTGTGGCGCCAGGCAGAGAATGCTTACTCTTCTAGACACCTGATACCACTTTTCATTATGGTATACTTACTCATGTATGATTGATATAATTCCTCATGTGAAAAGTTCATAAGCTGTTACCTATGTTTCGTCAAAATGTCTTTTTGGATTTCGAGTTTCGTTTTGCGGTTCGGATCGTTAGTACTTGGCTTTTATCCTTAAGGTGTTCCACATTGTAAAATCAATAATGCATAAGAAGTTAAATGTATTGTATATAAGAGGTTTATTGTACTTTGTCTTTTGAATTAGACGTATGGGGTATAATGTATTAGAGGTTTCTTGTATTTTGTCTTTTGCATTAGACGTTTTAGGTATTTGTATTGAATTAGACATTTTCTACATAGCATTACGTTTTGGCCGCTTTCCCCCACCATAGCTATGTGACTATATATGGTCAAATCAATTGTTTTCACGTCAAATCGAAGGTTGTTTTGGTGACATACTTACTTTCCATATCTGTTATTTGTTCGACCATATCTGTTATTTGTTCGAAGTTGTCAATCATATGGATTCAGTATTGATATTTTGATTTAAACTAACAAAAGAATCGTTTCATATCAATTCTATTCAGGACAAAAAAAAAAGACTGACCCAATTCATGAATAATGAAATTAGATAAATATCTGTTGAAAACAAATGCTGTCAAGACCATGGTTCCTTCAGTACATTTTCCTTTTGATATTATTTTTACAGGGTTGTGTGGCAACCGATTCGCCCTTTTCATGAAAGAGTGGGAACGGTATCCCTTTGCTATATGGAATCTCCATTGCAGACTATTATTTGCAATATTGAAGTTGGAAAGTTTTGGAATGTAGGATATTAGTGAGGTTTTGGTTTCTAAAATATCAATGAGGTGTTTCATGTACGAATGGTTGATTCTGATATTGGTAATTGGTACAGTATCATGTAATTTTTGTAGATTAAAAAGATTGTAAAGTGTTTTTCATGTATCAGGGACACAGATGGCATCAATTTGCGCCATTCCAATTTCCATTTCGACGTCTGTGGTTCTTGCAATTCCACTAAAACTCACACGTTTTATGACGTCACTGACAGTGATCTACCAGGAGCGACTATTGATATCTCAATCTCTTATACGGAGTTGTCTTCCCTTGCCTTGCAGTCCAGATTCATCTCTGTCAACATCGTGCCAAAACCATGCCCCATTCGTCATACTTCCTCGTTGTCGTGGTAACACACATGAGAAAAATTACGTATTGATTATTTTAAAAACACTAAGATATATGGATATACTACTTCTGCATTTATTACATACTACGTTTCGAAACACATATTCATTATTGTTTAATCAAAATTGGTCCTGCAATATCGGTAGCAAAATTTCAGCCAATCAAATCACTTGTTCTATACGCTCTGTTCGCGGACTTAAAGAAAACGGAAGTTGTGTCTTTTAATTAAAAAAAGACTTAGTTAGGACTTTTTTGGTGATCATGATGAGAGCTTCTATACCACCGGGATCCAAGCACTTCTAGAAGAAGTGTGTGGACAGCAAGGGAGACAATGTTGAAAAATAAACTATGTCGTTAGTATCAGAAAAGGTTGAATTTAATGTATGCCAAGTTTCATCACTGTGGCATAACTCCTTCCGAGTCAGGCTATGAACTTTTCAGCCCTCCCTCGTATAGCATAAAGGTGTTTTACAAGAATCTTGTAAAACGCTTAGAGGTTGACAGAGACGTAATCTTGACTGCAGGGGAAGACAACTCTGTTTAAGAGATTGTTAATATATATGCAGATCACTGTCAGCGACGAACCACAGACGTCGGAATGGAAAGTCAGTGTCCCCGATACATATACAAAGTTTAGAAAACCACTTTACAATCCCTTTAAGAATCAATTGTATTTCCATTTAGGTAAGTGTTGTCACTGAGCTTGGCTCGAATGAATTTTGGGGTTTAAGAATTTTTAAGAAAATCTTCAATAATCGACAAAGATAGTTTTTCATAGAAACTCGCACCGACTCACCCTAAACGGTGTAAAAAAAAATGCAATGGCAATCAATACAATTACAATGAAATCCAGTCAACCTTATTATGTTGTTCAATATATGAATACTTAATTTATTTTACATAAAAAATGGAATGAACGGAGCTCGGTATAATTAAATCACAAGTTTTACGAATTCATCGAATTTTCAAAGGATCTTCTGATTTCGACCAAGCCTGTACCATTGGTTTTCTCAAAACTTAAAGAGCGTAGATACTCAAAACGATTTTTACGAAACATAAAACCTCCACTTAAGCGCAGATAGCACCGAAGTATCTGCAGGGTCAGGAGTGCTCATGTTGGTCAAGTCCCTTTATATCAGAAACGCATTATTTTTTAAGTAACTTTACTTAAAGTTAGTGAGATAGTGTGATTGAAATTTGGAAACGTTTCTATGATGGCTAAGCACCGAAATTTTGCGCTAAATTTTAACTTTAATTCGAAAATTTTCGCATTTCGGTGGGTGTCTTCGAGGGGCCACCATACAAAAAGTAAGCGAGGTGACACTTAGTTCTTTTCGGATTTCGAATGTAGACTAGTGTAAGATAGTTTGATTAAAATATGGAAATGTTTCTATGATGGTTAAGCATCGAAATTTTGCGTTAAAAATTCACTTAAATTCGAAAATTTGCGCATTTTGGTGTGTGTCTTCGAGGGTCCACCATACAAAAAGTAAGCGAGGTGACACTTAGTTCTTTTCGGATTTCGAATGTAGACTAGTGTAAGATAGTTCGATTAAAATTTGGAAACGTTTCTATGATGGCTAAGCACCGATATTTTGCGCTAAAAATTCACTTAAATTCGAAAATTTTCGCATTTCGGTGTGTGTCTTTGATGGGCCACCATACAAAAAGTAAGCGAGGTGGCACTTAGTTCTTTTCGGATTTCGAATGTAGACTAGTGTGAGATAGTGTGATTGAAATTTGGAAACGTTTGTTTGATGGCTAAGCATCGAAATTATGCGCTAAAAAGTCACTTAAATTCGAAAATTTGCACATTTTGGTGGGTGTCTTCGAGGGGCCACCATACAAAAAGTACGCAAGGTGGCACTTAGTTCTTTTCGGATTTCGAATGTAGACTAGAGTGAAATAGTGTGATTGAAATTTGGAAACGTTTCTATGATGGCTAAGCATTGACATTTTGCGCTAAAAATTCAAATAAATCCGTAAATTTACGCAATATGGTGGGTGTCTTCAATGGGCCACCATACAAACAGTAAGCGAGGTGGCACTTCGTTCTTTTCGGACTTCGAATGTAGACTAGTGTGAGATAGTATGATTGAAATTTGGAAACGTTTCTATGATGGCTAAGGTTCGAAAAATGATGTGAAACTGTTAGTGCTAGAATATGCACAAAAAATGTTGTATGCCTTTTATGGGCCTCCACATAAAGAAAATTCGACATAGGGCTAAGATAGTGTTTTATTTGGAAAGTGGACTAGTATCAGATACTATGATTTAAATTTAAAACGATTTCTTCTACATTAAAGGCACTTAAAACGGTATTTTACATTGGGTCGATTTGACTCTCCAAATCGTCCATATTCCTTATTACAGAAAGATTCCAGGAACTCCAAAGATATTCCTTCTTTGTTCACAGATAGAGAATTGGAACGTCCAGTAAAGTTAGACAGTATAAAGACTGATGTACCAATACCTGAAACTCAAACAGCAGACATGATATTTGAGAACTTAATTGACGAATCTTTGACATCTGAAGATGAAACTACTCTCTTTGTGGAAGATGATGTTTGTTTGCCTTTATTAAATACATACTTAAATCCAGAAACTTTCAAAGCTATGGATTGGAGGACATTCCAAAGCACAGATGTCTTTCATGTTTCATATTTGACAGCCTGACAGTAAAATATTAAAAACAATCATGGATATTGAACAAGGCTGGACACAATCCTGGTCATTATATTCAATTTTGGGCTTAACGAGTAACAATTTGAATTGTTTGAGATTTTATTATTTCTCACAGCTGAAAGTGGGCGTATGTTATCTTGCCTGGCAAGCTATCTGTATAAGACTCTAGATAAAGATTATTAGTTTAATATCTCTGATATATCTGAATTTTATTTAATTTAATTTTTATTGCTTTGCTTTGTGTTATTCTGTCAATGTTATTGCTCAAGATTTGTCTGACATGCTATATGTATGTTTATATCATAATTAATATTTCCATAATTTGATTTCACATGTAGGTTGCTCAAGATTTAGGTGGTCCCAGAATAGAATTGTTTTACTCTAGTGTTACAAAGTATATTGAACCTTATTTACAAAGAATGGATAAGTGCTGACTATGAAGTCATAGGGAAAATATTTGGTATGTACATTACATTGTGTATGTATTTTTGTGATATTGACTAATTTCAGAATATCTGTTTTACCAGTATACTGCTGGTAAGCCCTACATATTTATTTTTGTTTATTTACAAAATTCTATTTTAACACTTACCGGTATGCTTAATCGTTGTTTGACGTGTTTTTATTATTTGCACTTTTTTACAGCTTTAAGTGTTCTCCAAAATGGGCCATTACCAAGGATTATGGGTGTTGAATTTACACAGGAACTTTTTAATGGAATGCCATCATCCAGTAAAATAATACAACAATTGTGCCATGGACGTAATTGACCCACAAAATAAAAATCAAAAGAAGCTGTAAATAATTGAAGCCTGTAGAGTGAGCACGAACCAGGCATCTGTATGCAACATTATACGAAATTTCAAAGTGTTTTAGACCAGGCTAGCCTAAATTCTGCGATATTCTACTATTCAAGCAAATGTCTAGTCTCATCTTTTAGGTATTAAAATCACCTACCTTTTTCAGTTCAGCTCAGCTCAGGATTTATCGGCTATAAGATTTGTCTTGAATATTTCAGTTTAACATCTTAACAAACATACGTCAAGCGGTATGGTCAAATTGACTTACCACCAGACTTTTCAAACATTCAATAAAGATTACAAATCACTTTTCCGTTCAAATATGAAATTGTTGCTAAAATATTTTAAATTTAAAAACTAAATGGTTTTTATTGAAAAACTAAATTTTTTTATTTAAAAACTAAATTTTTAAAATATAAAGTTAAAAACTTTTAATCCAATATTATAACTTTTTTAATTAAATATTATTGAATTATTACCTGGGTGAAAATTTTCACCCAGGTGGAAATTAACTTTTTTCATTCAAAATTCTTAAATTTGCACCTGGGTGAAAATTAACTTTTTTTTTATTCAAATTTAAGTTTGATAATTATATTCCACTTTTATAATTCAAAATTTAAAAAAATAAATGATGTCGTACATTTTGCTGTTCAATAAATAAATAGATAAATACTTAATTTATTTTACATAAAAAAAAAGTTATGAACAGAGTTTTATGTCATACTTTTCTGTATCTGACTGGGCTAATATAGATTCTACAATTACCACTCTGTTAGATATTACGCCAATATTTCAAATATCAATTGTCTGCATATCGGGGCAAGTCATTGAACTTTATATCAATAACCACACTCTGTAACAATTCTTTTGGTCTTATATGAAAAAATTAAACAGTAATAACCTTCCCTTTTGGTTGCATCTATTCATTATTCTATTGAATAAACAAAAGATCGAAGCGAATCAATATGTAGGACTAAACTTGACCATTATTATCAATTTTTACCTCATTTCCCTAGGAACTAATCTTTATCACTCAAGCATAATCTCAGAGACCTGAAAGATTAAGTAAAGACTTATGGACCTGATATAAAATTCTATGAAAAGAAAATTATATATCTTATTCATAGAATAGGCAACTACGCAAAACGTTGACGATACAGAAACAGTCCCTGGGCAAATGGTTCAAAGTTCTTTCAAATGTGACATTTATTTTCAGCCTCCGGGTCTTTTGGTAAAGAATTAAAGGAATAGTTCTACCAACGATATTTTGCAAATAACATAAACTCGAGGATTTGAGAAAAAAAAATGTAGAAAAAAAATAAGAGGAAAATGGCGAAGGGGTTTGGAAACTTTAAAGTTTGTTGTGTCTATGACAATCTCGGAATGATTGGATGCCATTCTTCCCTATATTTGTATATAGTAAAATACAAAATGCCTATTTCTAAAGTGGCCAATATTGCAGTATTATTAGATTTCACTTATGTCTTTAAAAAATTCTAATTCTACATTAAAGATGCTTTCCCTTATTTTTATTTATCCATTTATACCATAAATGGAACGCTAATTCTTATATGAATAGAAAGTAGAGCTATTCTAATGACTGGAAAAAATACAAGTTGGTCTCACAAGTCCTTAATTAGGCTAATTACGACGGTGATTTCCTCGTTAGTACCCTAAAAAGTCTCGGTCGTCAAGTCTTTTTTTTCGATTACACATGTATATGTTCCCCACATATTTTGGTATTCCATTTATTATCTCCAGCAACAGGAAACTATTTATTTAAATATCATTTTGCAAAAACAAAATGAATTAATCTAAATCAGTTTAAACTCACCATTTCTCATTTGAATAGATTTAGTTAACGATAATAAAATACGAAAATAAATTCTTGTACAGTTTCACTCATATGACATCTTATGACGTCATTTGGTCACTGGATTAAATACGCAGTCTAAATTTAGCGTTTCTAAGCGGATTAGAAATACCGATTAATCAATTTGTAAGCTTGATTTGACCCTACAGCATTGCGAAAACCCATCTTTAAAGGGAAGCAAGCTTCATGATACCCAAACTTGAATGAACGTAATTTAGTAAAATATGTATAGTACAATCTACCAGAAAATTTTCGGGAGGTTCTGACGACGTTATCAATACTTTAAAGCCGATTAATTCATAAAATAACATCAAACACATGGGCGCCGCCATTTTGATTATCACGTCATATATTTGAGAGGAAGTGACGTAAAGTGTGCGTAATCCGAGTATGACGCCATATTATTGACTCAAGTAACACGGCATACGGCCTATCGCTGATACGTCTGTTCAAATCTACGTATAATGAATACGGACGGAAACAATCTACGAAAAGCATTTTGTCATTTTTTTACCAACGTAAGCGAAGAAAGCATATATATTCGACGGCAGTGGCTTGTCAAATGTGCCCGACTATAGCGTAGAGCCGAAGAATCCCCGGCCGAGTCTATCTATGTTTGAAGTGAACATTTTAAGTCTTTTGAATATTACTGGGAAAGAATGGTTAAACATAACTTAAGCTTCTTTTCCGAACCAGTGCTAAATGCCGTTGCTGTGCCTTCTTTTTTACAAATCTTCTATGGCAAATTCTATTGAAAAAAACAGATGCAGGGGATGGGGAAAAATTCACGAAATGAAGGCAATCGCATTGTACAATTAATTACGCTCAGTAAACCGTTGAAAATAGTATTTTAAAAATCCGCTCTCATTTAAAAAAAAAAAAGACATTTTTGTCTACGACGGAACCACAGATTTATCTGTTTATCTGTTACAAACCTGTTACAAACCTGTTACAACGTAGACCTATTTTTCATGATTCATGACAACTGAGAGCCGCGCTGGCTCAATGAATTCTATTCGATTGCTCTTCTGATTTTTCAACCCGGTTTCCACCTGTCAGTGACACAGGTTGGAAGTGCTCACATATTGTTCGTCAATGTGGGACAATAAACTGAGGCCATGGATGCTACAGGTTATGCACGTTAATCCCTAGACAGTTCGAAATAGATAATAAGAGTAGGGTAATGTCGCGGTCCTGGCAAAATTTCCTTCATTGCAGGGTGTTTGCCCATCCTGAAGAACCAAAATAGACACAGAAAAAGTTGGTCAGATTATACTATACCGACTCGGCCAGATTTTTTTTAATCGGTCGGACCAATTCTTAATTAACAATACTCAAACAGGTATTAATTATCACTTTGATGCGAGTTGTTCAAGACATACAAAACAAGAAGAAAAAGACCGAACGTTTTGTCAAAATGACAATGAGTGAATTAAATCTTAGAAATGTCCACAAAAATACAGCTTCTTACCGAATCGTTACGATATTTATTCCATTTTAATCATCCAAAAGTTTCGGAACTTTCATTCACATCGCTTACTAAGTAATAACAGTTGAATTTAGGTCAAAGGTTATTTCAGATTGTGAGACTTACTGGCGCCAGAGAAAATGGCGGAAAAAAATGTCCCAATTGCGGAATCAAGAATAATTGGTTTTGTAAATCTATTGTTCTAACAAAAGCTACTTGAATAAATTAAATTTAAGATAAGTGTGAAAAAACAATAAGATTCTGTTAATTTGTGACACCACTGATTAGCTTTTCTATGAGTACAGAAGAGAACACAAGAGGCATGAGATCAAAGGAAGATCAAAGACAACTGTAAACACCTGTTGTCCACGTGATCAGGGAATATAGAATTGAGTTATACATGTACTATACCGGAAAATATTTTTTGATTGGAATTTTTATAAAATAAAATTAACATAACAAATGACCACCAAATGTCTCGTCTTTTAACATTGTTCAGAGTCTGAGTAAAAGTTGTCTTTTACTTTCAATTTGTTTACAAAAGAGGTCCGAGTCGGTAATGATCAAAACTAAAAAGGTGATCCGAGTAACGGTCCGACCGGTCCTGATTCCATCCTGAAATATCCCAAATATTATTTTAATACTATTTTTTTTATATAAATCTATATTGTTCATAGTAAGTTGAATAAATTATAAGATTAGGAGACTAAAACAATAAATATTGATAATTAGTGAACACATGGTAGGGCTTAGATTTGTATGAATATTTTTATCGATAGTTTTGTCTTCTCTTCATACAGATTCATATTACGCCAATTCAGTTCAGTGCTATTGTCACGAACATCTAACTTTTACCCGGTATTTGAAAAAGAAACCGACATTGAAGAAATAATATACAAAGTTTTTATCTGATAGTAGGGCCGTGGAATACGCTATAAAACCCGAGAACTTAATTAAATTATAGAATATTTGATGGGCTACAATACTTTCTTCGCAAGTTTGTTGTTTTCTCGAAATTTGTACATTAATTCAAATTTTATATGCCTAATAAATCTTACGGTTTAACAGCTAAGCGAGAGTCTCTATTTACATAAGAAGTCATTGATACGCACACTTGACGTCATAATGATCACGTGACTACTCGCAATGACAACAATGGCGGCGGCCACAAAAATTTGTCGGCTTCGATTTAAACATGCTATAAAATCGTTGTTTACCGTGGAATTTCGCTGATTTTTTCAGGGTAGTGTCAGAACATAATGTTTTTTCCAATAATTAAGTTGTGATTGCTCAACTAATGAGCAGAGCCTCCCTTTAAAGACAGCACTTAAAATTGGTTGTCGCCCCCGCCTCTCTCTGTCCGTCTGTCTGTTTCAGTTTTGATCTGGTAAAAGACCCAGAAGGCACCATTCAGAACGGATTTTAACGAAACTGGGCGAACTTATAGAAAGGGTCTTCTTAATGAAACGATTTAACTAAATAATATGAACCACTTTAAGAAACTTGATTTCATCTTGTTTTCTCTGTATCATGTTAAGAAGTTTGAAGCCTTTATAACGCAAATATACCAAATAATAGATTGTCTTGTCTCGTTACACACAAAATATAATATATAATTTACTTAAAGGGCCATTCTGCTTTTTTGAAAAAAGTTTCCAATGTAAAAAAAAATCGCAAATGCTACATGAGTGTATTCTTAAAGCATGCTTATTGTATCTCTATATCTTCTTGATCAAACTGAATTTGGTTTTAAAGGGTTAATTACAAACAGGCAGTACTTATTGTTAATTAAGCAATTTGACCTAGTTTTGGTGTTTGCCCTTTAAATGACTACATATTTCTGGCTGAAACCTTTAAATTACACAAGAGGGTCATTTCTCTACAATAATTAGGCGTTTATTTTACTCAAATCCGTTCAATAGTTTCCTATCAGCGTCCAAAAAACATAACACACTTAAAAACCTTACGTAAGGTTTTTAAAAATTTTAGCATGTTTTTAGCGTTTAAAAATTAACGGCTGGATTTTTTTTTAGCTAAAACTTGCAGATACATTAAAGGGCACATAGTTACAGATTTTGGTGTAAAGTTTTCACAAATTTGAGGAAAAAAATTTTTTAACCTAAAAAATGTTCAGACTGTCCCTTTAAGTTACAATAACAAAATATTATATATAATTTACTCAAGTTACAATAACAAAATATTATATATAATTTACTTAAGTTACAATAACAAAATATTATATATCATTTATTAAAGTTACAATAACAAAATATTATATATAATTTACTTAAGTTACAATAACAAAATATTATATATAATTTATTAAAGTCATCGTTTGATAAACATTCTGTTCAACTTTGCTAATTAGCTTGTTAACTATGCTCGTGATATATATACATCACATTTCACACATAACATAACGAGACAAGAAATTAATTTTTCATGCAACATTTCCTTTAAGTATGTTAATGGTTTTTATTGATCGACAGTTTGAAATCTATTACTATCTCCTACTGAGTTAGTTTACCTTTTATTCGTCTTATAACGTTTTAAAAGACTGTCACTAGTTTTGATTTTCAACAAAGCAACTTTAAAAGGATACGTTCTGTCTAATTTTCTATTAAACCTGTTAAAGTTAAGGCGGAATTATGAGTACATATAATTGTCTTTCTCTTCTAGATCTTTCAAAGAAAACTCCAATGTAACTTGGGTCAAACGCTCGATATCACATAATACTTCAGGAACACGAAAACAAGAGTAATTGCGTATGTTTGTTTCCATATTTTCTTCTCTAAAAACAAAAGATATATAAATATTGATTGATTATTACAAAGCATTGACCTAAACATCTGATTGGAATATATCTCTTGGAAACAGTGTAGTGAAACTAAGATAGGATATTCACGGAATAACAAATAGATATTATGGATGGTAAAAATATCGTGATTGTGAAAGAGAATTTTGAGCACTTTGACTGAAAACATTAAGTATCTATATAATAATATACCTTTTAGAGTCAATCTCGTGTTTCACTATTAGTGAAGTAGCTTCAGTGAATTATGAATCTTATTTGGATGCGATTTTCTATCCTACTAAACTGTCCATATTTTATTAGTGCCTATAGATGTGATGCGTCTCAATTCGGAAACCTCGTCAAGGGAAAGCGATTAGGGAATGATATTTTAGAAAGTATCAACCCAGGAGGTCTTGCCCTGTGTGCCAGAGAGTGCCTTTATCGAAAGCGGTGTCAGTCTTTTAACTATGTAGATTCTTCGGATAACTGTGAATTGATCGGTGCAGTTCAGGCGGGAAATTTGGTAACCGTAGCAGGCACCTACTATAGTGAGAAGTCAACATGGCCGACAGTAAGAGTATTTTTTTATCTTCGTTTCCTCTGTTTCCATGTTTCTCCCAAAAACAACTATCTTTTGTCATATCAAATATTGCGAAATTGTTGAGCGTATGTGTCGTTTGGATGTCGTACATTTTGTAACATGTTCTAAACCAGGTCGCACGTCTTCGTTTGGTTATGGTAACTGTTGCACCTTCACTGCAAAAATAATTTTCAGAGTTACAAAGTTTCAAGAGGTTAATACCTAAATTTACCTCCCAAATAATAATTGATTGTTTTGAAATTGCTATAATATGTATTGATAATAAAGCTGATAAAATTCTGTCATGGATCCATAATGACTAGATGGTCAACATATACCAATTATAAATTATTATATTTATAGAATATAGCTGGTTCATGTAGGGCTCACGAATGTTCAGAGTTTCAGAAATGTGTTCAATATTCCAATACTGTGTCTGATTGTATTGACATATACCGTAAGTTGAACAACGTTATTAATTTATAATGTGTATTTTTATATCATTCTGATTTTACAATCATAATTTAATATACTTATGTTCGAGGTGAGTTTGTCAAAAATGATTTCATAAAACGTTTGAAACTTGTAAACGGTTTCAGGTTAAACCTGAATCCGAAAAAAATTATGTTTATTTCTAACTGTCGAGTGATCTTTAACGTTCATAGTCTGCAGCACATACTTAAGATCTCTTCAAGACTCAATATCGCATATCAACCACTCCCACCTCCTTCGGCCTACATCAAAATCCATGATGAATAACTTCAGATTGATGCCTAACGTACCTCCAGATAAACTTAAAGGGTCATTCTGCTTTTTTGAAAAAAGTTTCCAATATAAAAAAAATCGCAAATGCTACCTAAGAGTATTTTTAAAGTATGCTTATTGTTTCTCTATATTTTCTTGATCAAACTGAATTTGGTTTAAAAAGGTTAATTACAAACAAGGAGTACTTATTGTAAATTAAGCAATTTGACCTTTTGGTGTTTGCCCTTTAAATGGCTCAATATTTCTGGCTGAAAACTTTCAAATACACAAGAGGGACATTTCTCAACAATTAGGAGTTTATTTTACTCAAATCCGTTCAGTAGTTTCCTATCAGCGTCCAAAAAACGGTTCATTCCCACGAAGTCACCGCTTGGGTCATAATTAACCCCCATAAAATGTAAAACGGTGACTTCCCGGGAATTTTTTAAAAATTTGGATTTCGGAAACAATATGATTATGTTTTGTTATCTTAGCAGACTTATTTCAAATATATTGGGATAAGCTTTTCCAACAAGTTTTTTGACGCGACTGTGCCAACAATCTCAATTGTTATTTGTTCTGGGAGCTTCGGATCCATAGTTTTTCCATTCATCCAAGCCATAAACTCCTTCCAATCACCGATAAAGGGTGTTCTTCTTAGACCAGAATGTAGGCATTGATGATATTATTTCTATGTTGTCATGAGAAAAAATTTCTTTTGGATTGCAAATGCATGTATCAAAACAGTATTAGTCATAAACTATGTCCATGCGAGCATCATCAAGGTTGTGGTCGCCATTTACTGTTATCAAGATATCGTTAGATGTGATGGCAGTTGTATTGCATGTAGTACATTTCCAAACATCAGTATCAGTCTTCCTTTTATTTATACGATACTTGTAACCACCTACTACCAAGTATCGGCCGTTTCGTGATGACGGTATAAAGGCGTAAGCGAGCTGTACGTTTGCCATTTTGAATAAATATGCATTTCCTTGACATAAACGTCTTTATATATATCAAATGGTGAATAAAGTTCAATATTTCAATCACAGATGCCAAAACGAGTGATATCGTTAAATTTTGATTAATGTAAGTGAACGATTTTCATGAATTTTTTTCACCGTTAATGAGGTCTTAACACCTTTAATCTCTTGGCGGCATTTATCTCAAATCATCAAAGAAAACAAAACGGTGACTTCCCGGGAATTTTGAAATTCGTACTGGTGACTTCCCGGGAAGACACCCAAAAAACATAACACACTAAAAAACCTTACGTAAGGTTTTTTTTTAAAAAATTGTGGCATGTTTTCAGCGTTTAAAAATTAACGGCTGAATTCTTTTTTGTTCAAACTTTCAAATGCATTAAAGGGTACATAGTTACAGATTTTGGTGCAAAGTTTTCACAAATTTGAGCCAAAAAAAATTTTGACCTAAAAAAAATTCAGACTGTCCCTTTAAATGACTGACTTCTTTGGAAGTTAGTTATAAAAACATACACCAAAACTGTTTCAAAAGTTTACCTAAACAGTAATACTATTGTACGAATTTAAGTGAAACAAATTGTAAAGAAATATGTTCTTTTTTTTTTTATAAACAATATTTTATTAATACATTAAATGGATTAGGGAACAGGCTTAAGCCTATATGACCCCTCTCCATAATAATTTTCAATATACAATGTGCATAATATAAAATAGAAAATCATAAAAAAGATAAATAAATATGTTCTCTATCTATGAAAGTTTCAAGTGAAAATATCAATAGTTTAGTTATCCATAAACACAATATTAACCTCTTTAAATATATCAAGTAGATACATATATATAAATTCCATATTTAAGAAATCTTTTCAAGTATTGTCAACTTCCATTTAAGAAAATAATTGTTCAATTGTACATATTTACTTCAAATGAAAAATTAAATAAAAACTAGAACCATGAATGGTACTATGCAGTGCGCATCCAGTTTCTTCCATTGGTGAAAAGTGACATCTTTCAATCCATGTTGTCTAGTTTACAGAAGACAGCTTGTTTTACATTCGTTATTGGAAAAATGCGGAAGGTACACAATTGTAAAAGTGAAAAGTCATCTGATGAAAAAAGGCTTTAAAAGGCGTAATCACAGTTTGTTATACATCAGAGGAAAGCGAATAACAAAAACTTTCTAAGATTTATAAATAAGTTCTAACATGCAAGATAGGACACATGGAAGAGTCCAATCTCAATTTAGAACCTGACTGCACAGCATTCATACTTCATAGTTTAAAATGCAGATCGAAATTTATCATTATATAATTTGTTCAAAGAAAAATATATTAATGTTACTTTGAAAACTTTTCAATGGTCAACATTATGTAACATTATTTCATACGTAAAAAAAAAAAACCCTGCATACAATTACAATGTAAAAAAAGTACACTAATGATAATCGTATCGCCCAAACGCAAGGTATAATAAGAGAGAACTATATATTAACATGGAGTATCGCCCAAACGCAGTTGAGGGAAAACTGCATGTCTAAATGTAGTACTCTCCCTTCAACTGAAGTTCGAATTAAATATTTTACAAGCAGATGGAATAATAAATTTACAAAATTCAAAAGGCGCTATTTTTATTTAAAAATATTGTTTTGCATATTCTTTGAAAGAGCAGATTTAGCATAATAAGACTGTGAAAGAATTTGTGACGCATATAAGGTCACGTGTCAGAGCTCTTTAAAGTTTAAAAACTACAATTTTCAAATGGATATAAAACCGGAAGTAAACATCGGAAAACCTAAATGAAAGTATCCATGCATAGGTATCGTCAATTGCAATGAATTTGTTTCAGGTCACTTGGTCACCAGAGGTCAAGGTCACGAGATATGAGCCTTTAAAGTTTTGACAATTACTGATTTATCTTAACCGGAGATTAAAAATAAATCAGAATTGAAAATCAAAAATCGGATTCCCATGTTTTGGTAGCAATCGACTGTTGATTCCAAAGACATCAGAATTATGCAAATTTTATTACACCCTGAGGCCCAATTTTGCGTTTTATGAAAATATACCATTTCAAGATGGCGACTGATCTGTTACATCCGGGTCAAATTTTATTATTTGTATACTTTTGTGTCTATATTACAAACATACTGCAAAAAGAATTTTTCGAATATCTTCAAAATTCCGGAAGTTGAAATGTTAACTTTAAAAGCAAATGACGTCACAACCGGAAGTGATACAAACATTTTGAAAACATATTTTTGTTCGCCATCAAAATGTCTATCTATCTGTAAGTTTTCAGAACGATCGAAATAATATTTGAAAAAAACACGCACAGTTTCAATGGAAATAGGCACACATTTTTCAAACTTTAAAAGGCGGAATTTTTATTCATATGTATTGTGTTGTATATCATTGGAAAGAGCAGACAGAGCATAGTAAGACGGTGAAAGAAAATAAGACATATGTAAATGTGGTAGGGCTGTTTAAAGTTTAAAATTACAATTTTCAAACGGCTATAAAACCGGAAGTAACCAGTGGGCATCTGAAAACAATATGTCATTGGATACATCTAATCAAGGGCAATAACTTTTGTACAGGTCACTAAGTCACAAAAGGTCAAGGTCACAAAATATGGGCCTTGAAAGTTTTGACAATTATTTGTTTATTTTAACCGGAAATAAGAAAAGTTCAGAATTGAAAATCAAAAATCGGCTTCCCATGTTTTGGTCGCAGTCGACTGTAGATTGCATAGACATAAAAATTATGCAAATTCCATAACACCCTGAGGCCCCATTTTGCGTTTTATGAAAATATACCATTTCAAGATGGCGACTGATCTGTTACATTCGGTTCAAATTTTATGATTTGTATACTTTTGTGTCTACATAACAAACATACTGCAAAAAGAATTTTTCGAATATCTTCAAAATTCCGGAAGTTGAAATTTCAACTATGAGGGCGAATGACGTCAAAACCGGAAGTGATATCGAAATTTTGAAAATTGCTTATTGTTTGCAATCAAAAGATCTATGCATAAGCGAGTTTTTAGGTCAATGAAAATAAAATTGAAAAAGTTGAAAAAATGGTCAAAAAAGGTACTCCAAAAGTCAGCGACAAAGTTTTCTAAGTGGATGTTTTTAAACACCTATCTTGTGGACAATCGATTAGAGAATATAACAAAGAAAGTCCGATCAAAATCGGTTGAAAAAAAGTGGTGAACATGGTAAAAAACTTAAAATGGGTTTTTCTGTCATACGTCATTTCCGGTTAAACAAAAAAGCGCCATTTTACATTCGCGTAACACCGTGCAGTTAGATTTAGTAGGTGGTAATTTGAGATATTGTGTGATATTTTCCCTTCATACCGAATTAGCGTGACCAGAAGTAGACAAAGAAAAAAAAAGTCATTTGCAAAACAATGCAGTGCGTTCGAAGAATCGAACGCACTGCAAAAAATAATTTTATGCTCCTCTTTTTGGATAAACGGAAGGCAATTTTTTAAATTTATCGTATGTATTTGTTGAAGATTTGGAACATAATTTATAAAAATTTCAAAAGATATAATCTTTGTCGCAAATAAAAAGTGTTGACTTAATGAAGACAGTATCCTGTTTAATGTATAATGCAGCCCGCGGTTCATTAGCAGTGTACGAGTGGGCCGACATCAATCACTATTTGTTTCTTCTTATCCAGTTTCAGCATCTTGATTTGTCCCATTTGGCCAGTTCACATAACTACAATTTTTAATTTGTTTGTTTTTAAAGAAACCATTTTGCAAGCCGACAATACAGAGATAAAAAAGGGAATATTTGAATCTATTAGCGGTGTTAGTAGAAATGATTGTGTAAAAGAATGTCTGTACCGTTCACAGTGCTTGTCATTTAACCACTCACCAGCCAACAACTGTGAACTGAGTACAGTAGTGATGGTGACAGACATGAATCACTATAGTGGTAACAGTCTAAATATATTTTACAGTGCTGTTAGTCAGTATGATGTTGTAAGTATGAAAAACAGATTAAGTAGAAATGTTCTTTATAACAGGATATTTAGTCAAATCGTATATTATGTTGTCAGAATGATTCCAAACAATATCGTGGCATAGCTCTTGACAGCAACATTGGAAAGTTGTTTGATTGATTGTATACAATACTTCAGTATATGGTTTTAAACTTATTAAAATATAATACCATCTCAATTTTCAAAACTGCGACCCAAAGAAAAATGTTTCACGACCCAACTTAGGGTCGCGACCCATGGGTTGGGAACCCAGGTATTAAAGGAATATGTTCACTAACTTTTCGACCAAGAAAATTTTAGTCTCAGAACCTGGAATTTTTTAGCTGGTCTAATTCATATCGATAATTATCAGTGTTTGAAAATCATAAATACGACTCGTACTTTAGTGAATATGCATTATATAGAAAACACATACATATAAAATGAAAGACTAGAACCATGAATGGTACCGGGGCAGTGCGCATCCGGTTTCTTCCAAGGGTGAACAGGTGGCATCTGAGATTTACAGAAGAAATCTTGTTTTACGTTCGTAAGTGGAGACGTCAAAACGGGATGTGATATCGAAATTTTAAAAACATGTTTTTGCTTGCCTTCAAAATGTCTATCTACGTGTAAGTTTTTAGATAGATCGAAATTAAATTTGAAAATTTGAGGTCACGTGGTAGGGCTGTTTAAAGTTAAAAATTTCCATTTTCAAACGACTTTGAAACCGGAAGTAAACGTTTGGCATCTGAAAAAAATTGTATTATTGACTACATCTCATCAAGGGCAATAATTTTTGTACAGGTCACGAAATATGGTCCTTGAAAGTTTAGACAATTACTGATTTATTTTAACCGGAAATTAGAAAAATTCAGTATTGAAAAATCGGCTTCCCATGTTTTGGTAGCAATCGACTGTAGATTCCAAAGACATCAGAATTATGCAAATTCAATAACACCATGAAGCCCCATTTTACGTTTTAGAAAAATGTACCATTTCAAGATGGCGACTGATCCGTTACATTCTGTTCAAATTTTATCATTTGTATACTAACTTGTTTTTATTCACGTTGAGTTATATGTGTCCGACACGTAAATACTGCCCTGGTAGCCTATGTATGCAGTTTGAACAAAAATTCACATCTTTTTTAAAAAGGCATGTTTTAACAAGAATATATACCCTCATGTTTCTTATAAAAACTTTTCCTTGGTCAACAGTTATATACAACGTACATAAAACGTATTTTTAGAAAAAGTTTTAATTAATTACATAACTGGATTAAGAAGGTACAAAATTTTCAAATTTGGAAAAAGTAGACCGAGCATATCAAGTATGAAAAAGATTTTGCGTTGTATGCAAATTAGGTCACGTGACAGAGCTGTAAAAGTTAAAAATTGCAATTTTCAGAAGTAAACATTGGGCATCTAAAACGATTGTAACGTTTGTTCAGGTCAGAAGGTCAAGGTCACAAGATATGAGCCTTAAACCGGAAATAAAAAGAATTCCGAATCGAAATTCAAAAATGAAAGCTATTATGTAGACATGAAATAAACAACAAAAAAAGTTCCATCAAAATCGGCTGAAAAACAGGTAAAAATGGTAAAAAACATAAAATGGCTACTTCTGTCTTTATGAAAACTGAAAACTGCAAAAAAGTCATTTGCAAAATAAAGCCGTGCATTCGATTCTCGAAACACATTCTAGCGGATGATTTCGAAAAGTGTTAGAGGCCTACACTGTTGAAGTGTATAGAAACTTGATTTCTATCAACTCCCGATACCGTTCGAAGCCCTGACAAAAGAATTGAAATGGATGTAGTTTTACTCCCTTCATTACTGATTACGACTGAGCAAATTAAGATGCAGTGCCCAATGAGAAAAAGTTTGCCAAATCAGCGACATACGCCTAGGCTTAGTCTTTTTACCTCAGTCAACTGTTGAAGAATTTTTAACGTGTACAGCCTGTCACACAGCTGGTTTATTTCACCATCCTAGACTTGACGTATTTTCCGCATAACTTGGTCTTGTTGATTCCGAAATTTCAAGTTATGGAATCCGAAATTTAGACTTGTGAAATCCGATTTTTCTCGAAATTTCGAGTTCTATAATCGATTTCAGCTAAATATTATATTCAGAAAAATACATTTCTAAGAATATTTTCTGGAGTAACTCAAATTTGTTCACATATAGACATTATGTACATGTACTTCTACTCAGGATTATTATTCTAATCTGTTTCAGAATGTTGCAGGATATTGTTCCAGTAGACCATGTTTAAATTCAGAAGTTTGTCAAGAAACTAGCAGTTCTTACACTTGTACCAGAAATTGTACGTTTCGTTTCAACTGCACCCTTTTATCTCAAATATGTATTACAAATTTGTCATGACTGTACTGTTATATAAATATATGTTTACAAGTTAAAGCCAGAATATATGAATATGGCGTTATGTTTGATAAGATTAGTTTTGCAGAGTCGTCCAAAAGCAAATCTCCTGATTGCCATCGGTTATGTTCCTGTAGATTGTCATTGTTTGAGCATTATCTAAATATTCTGACCTACTTTTCCTTTTTACAGATTGCTTGAAACCAACAAATATAGGTTTTGAAAATGTCGTAGCTTTATTTGACAAGGATATAGAATTGTGGCCCCTGACAACCAATTTAACATACAGGTGTGAAGATGGTTACTACCCAGAACCAATGTGGAATTGTAAACTCGACGGAACATGGACAACTCCGTCATGTGTAGGTAAGTAATAAGAAGTGATTTTTAGCAGTAAACCACTAGCATAAATCCAGACTAAACTTGGCGGTCTCTCAGATTCTCTCAAATGACTGACGTAAGTTGTTGAAAAATTCGTGAAAATCCAGTTTCTCTTGATTCTACCAGTGGCAAAGTTGACTTTTTTTTCAGTTTACTTTTAAGACCATAGCACCGATACCCAATTGGGGATAACTCTGACTCAATTGTTACCACAATAATCAGGTTGGAAGAGAACTAATATAATGATGCAATTTCCAAATTTTGACATAATCTGGAATAGGTTGGCGATTATTTTTATTCTCGTTGAACATGAATGGAACATTGATAAACTAAGATATGACTTATAATATTTTTCCAATATATGTATTGCCCAGTTAAGTAGATATATCGAGAATCAAGTACTAGAGGTAGCCATCATCTCAAGTGAGTCTAAGAGCCCTTTAAAATCGTTCCCATGACTACCAATATTGTCCAAAATATGTCTAGTGACCTTAAAGTAACGAAAACAAAAAATAATGTAAAAAATTATTATATTTACATTCAGCTGTTAAGAGATGCTCAGATATTTACAACTCTGCTAAATGTGATACACCAAATCGGGTTAATTCTTTATATATTTTAAAATATCCCGGTAAGTATTCTCTTAACCAATATGACACGTACCCTACTACAGAAGTATATCACACTTCTGACATGAAAAAATCGTCTAGTCGTTCGGCAATACACCGAGGTCCCGTGTGCTATTGGCTGTGCATATTAAAGATCCCTCGACTGTTGGAAATTGAAAATAAGAGCAGGCTAATGCCGCCGTCCTGGCAAACTTTCCCTCATTGCATGGCGTTTGCCCGTACTCAATTAGTCCATATAGGTGCAGAAAAGTAGGACGTAAAACTCCATTCATTTCATTTCAGTTATATCTCGCACCAATTTCGTTATATTACGTGCCAATTCAGTTATATCCCACATCAGTTCTAATTTCCCAACATTGATATCCCGCGCTAATTTAGTTATATTCAAAACTTATTCAGTTATAGCCCATGCCAACACAGTTATATACTACACCGATTCAGCTACATTACGCTTCATAGGCGTACGGGAGGGGGGAGCAGGGGGGGCGACCGCACCCCCAAAATTTTCGGCTCGATCATATTCGGGCGAAATTCTTGACATATTCGGGCACTGAAAGTTCCCGAGTCTTCTTGTTTTTTTTTTTAGAAAAATACCCACTAATATTGTCGGGAACCGATTCCTCCCCTAGATTCTATTGAAGCAAAATACCCGAATATAGCCTTGTGGGCTGGTGATATTTACCTTGGTTGTTCAGGCACTTTAGGATTCATGGAGGTTTCGGATTTGATCACCGGGCATCGTCAAGGTCATCATCAAGCACCGATTTAGCTCGCGAAATGAAATCGTTTTTGATGAATATTCTCATGGAGTATCAAATTAGTAACCCTTCATGATCACTTTTGTGCATGAATTCCGACATTGTGAGCATATTTCATGTTTTTTTCTCATCCCTCTCGTACAATAATCAACCCCCAATTATGTCTCCGAAGTTAGAATGCAACAGATTGAATGTAGATTTCCAAAATTTTCTGGGGGAGGACCTCCCGCCCCCCTGTAGCGTGATCGCGCCTTCAGCGCTTCTCGTAGCCCGACGCGGCTCCGCGTTCAGTAAAATTCGGACAGAGTCCGAGATTCGGGCACAAATCTCTCCCGCACCCCCAGTTTCAAAACCTTCCGTACGCCTATGTTACGCTTATTCAGTTATATACCGTTTCAAATTTTAGCACAACTTTTCTTTATTAAGGGTTGTAACAATAGTTACCTGGAAAACATTCCTGTTCGCATCAAAACTGGCTTGTGAGCAGCAAATGTTTTCCGTTTGTGTAATTGGTTATATCCCACGCTAATTCAATATATCCCACACTAATACAGTTATATCACATACCAATTCATCTTATTCAGTTATATCCCACAATCATTCGTGTATAGCCAAAGCCCAAAGCTATATCCCACGCCTGTCTAGTTATATTCCACGTTAATTGGGTTATATCCAATGGCAGTTCAGTTTGAATTTTTAATTATTTTTTAAAACACTTTTCCTTGTCATACAATATTATCAGACGTGCATTAGATTGTGTCCCATATGAATTAAGTTTTGACAGGATTGCAATTACGATTTTAAATCACTGACCTTGGTCACAGTTTTTATTTTTTATTACAGACACAGACCAAGATATAATATTATATTGTATGGTCAACGATCCTTTAAATTGGTTAAACTTAAATAACTTTGGCAACACTTATACATATTTTTCTGCTAACATATCCAAACCCGAGTGTCAGATTAGTGATAAGTGCGGTAGATCAATATTCTCCATAATCCGAGGTGTTGCTAATCCAGTGGTAAGTATTTATCCATTTATTTAAATATGGACAAGTTTGAATTTGGGTGAGATACACAGAATTAATGCTGAAAATATGGCTTGTGAATGCAATAATGGCCACTTTTTGGTCTGAATTTTTATATAAAATTTGAATTTGGACTTCAACAAATAATTGCACAGTTTGAACCTTGATACGTTTCTACACATATTGATGACAACCCTAATCATACTGATGACAACCCTAATCATACTGAGGACAACCCTAATCATATTGATGACAACCCTAATCATACTGATGACAACCCTAATCATACTGATTACAACCCTAATCATATTGATGACAACCCTAATCATACTGATGACAACCCTAATCATATTGATGATAATCCTAATCATATTGATGACAACCCTAATCATACTGATGACAACCCTAATCATATTGATGACAACCCTAATCATACTGATGACAACCCTAATAATACTGATGACAACCCTAATCATATTGATGACAATCCTAATCATATTGATGACAACCCTAATCATACTGATGACAACCCTAATCATATTGATGACAATCCTAATCATATTGATGACAACCCTAATCATACTGATGACAACCCTAATCAATTCAATTCAATTCTTTATTTCTTTGAGCTAATATGCTCATCAGACACAAGATACAGAATACATAATACATAATGACATATACAAATATATACAGATATTTACACAATTACAGCTTGAGAGAGAGAACTTTGTTTCAAAGAAAAAATGAAAATGTTCACTCAACTAATTAAAATTTAATTAGTTAAGTGAAGAGTCTCATTTCTTCTTTGGTTACATAAAAATAAGAACAGACCAAGTTTCGATAACTCTTTTACATTATTTACAGACAATAGTTGTATCAATTTTAAAAAACTTGGGTTAACATAGTAATATTTTTTAAGGTATATAATTCGAATGTCTTTAAAAAATGGACAGATTAATGTATGATGGTATTCGTTTTCTATTTCTGACAGGTTGCAAAGGGTGCATTTTCTCTCGTTTCTTTCAATATTTTTGAATCTTCCAGTTTCAATATTTAAATTATGTGCTGATAATCTTAATTTAGCTATATGTTGAATGTATTTGTACTTAATAGGTTTATTTAGATAAAATTGGAGATTAAAATTTGAAATAAGGTGTTGATACAGCAGTCCTTTTGGAGAAGTACATATATTTTCAAAACAAGATTGTTTAAAAACGTCAAGAATACGTTGTTTAGTAATCAAAAAAGTATATTTATCACAGTAAATCATATTGATGACAACCCTAATCATATTGATGACAACCCTAATCATATTGATGACAACCCTAATCATATTGATGACAACCCTTATCATATTGATGACAACCCTAATCGTACTGATGACAACCCTAATCGTATTGATGACAACCCTTATCATATTGATGACAACCCTAATCATATTGATGACAACCCTAATCATACTGATGACAACCCTAATCATATTGATGACAACCCTAATCATACTGATGACAAGCCTAATCATACTGATGACAAGCCTAATCATACTGAAAATTTACGAGGTTAGTGGGCGTATCTTGTTAGGCAACCACTTTAACTTTCAAAGAGCAGTTCGTTACACATGGATACACATGAATTTTGGTGGTGAGCTGTAAAAAACTATTATTTATTAGATATGTTAAAATATTTCCATTCTGAAACAATGGTATAATGGTGAAAGTGGCCCTTTAAGTGTGTGGAAAAAGTCTTTAAAGTTCTCATTTTGAAATGGATTCAAGAATCGAGCGTCATAGCACCATGAATAACATAACAAAAATAACTCGATTCTGACATTTAAAACAATTTCTTTTTTCTAGAGATTATAATGTTTCAAACTGGCTGGCATAAGTACAATATAGCAAATGAGATTTTTATAGATTTTGAGATTTATTTGAAATATAACAGATTTTTCCTTTACGAAAGTATTTTTCTGTAAACTCCTGAAAACCATTGTTCATTAAGCCCATTAACAACAATGTTCTAACAACTAGAGTTGAGGACAGTACTATGCGTGGCACCGACCTTAATGCCTGGGCTTCTGTCTTTTTGGGACGTTTAAAAATCTGTTGTCATAAGGTTGTTGGCAATCGAATAAGGATTTCATAAACATCGATATTATGCAAATCCGATTATCCCCTGAGACCCCATTTTGAGTTTTATAACAATTAGTCACAACAACATGGCGCCTGACATATTACTTCCGGTCGGTTTTTATAATTTTTATCTTTTAAGACTAACATTTTTAACATAATGCACAAGAAATATTTTCAAATATCTTCAAAACTTCGGAAATTGAAATTTCAAGTTTACAAGCAAATGACGTCAAAACCGGAAGTGATATCAACATTTTCAAAACACAGTTTTGTTCGTGATAACAATGTTTATAAGCCTAGATGTTTTCATAGCCATTGAAATGAAATTGTGAAAGTTGAAAAAAAAAAACGTCAAGAAACAGTATCAAAATTCAGCGTCAAAAGTCAAAAATCGTGTAGAAAAACACGAAAATACACGTTTTATCAAACCTCATTTCCGGTTGGACAAACCTGCGTCATTTAACATTCAAGCCACAACGAGTAGCTATTTACAGGCCCGTAGCCAGGTCTTTAAATGGGGGGGGGGGGGGGGGGGGGGTGCTTACAGAACTAGCAGGGGCGGAACCAGCTTTTTCGAAAGGGGGGGGGGGGGGCATAGTTTCATAACTTAGCCGAGTGAATCGAGGCGAGATTTTTTTGGGCTTAAAAACAGATTTAGTATAAAATGTACTAATTTAACTGTTTTTGACGTGGACCAAGTATGTTTTATAGTAAACGTTAATGGGTTAGATATTTTCGATTTCGTATTCTCCCCATTCTTAAAAAAAAAGACAAAGTAAAGGGGGCGTACGTAGTTCAAAAATAAATTCAGTTCGAAAAAAGCGTAACTCGAAGCGGAACAGGCCTACGGGCCTGATTTATCATGGAAACCGTGTCAGATTGAGCGTGACAAGTTGCCTTCATACCGAGACTAGAAAAAAAAAAATAGATCCATAGGCTACGCATAGTATTGCGTGATAGTTTTGAAATCATTTAAAGACCGTTTTTAAGAGGGTCTGTATAAGTATTTCTAGATGCAGGAAGCTACCACGACTAATGAGATGTTAGACTCGAGTTTTCACCTGTATCGACGTACCGTACGATTAGTTGAATTCGAGTGTATCAAGTACATGACAATGAAATGAAAATCAATTTTCCATAAAAGTTAACAAATGGTCGAAAATGATTACAAATATACATTGTATGTATATCAATTCTAAATGACATAAAAAATATTAAAAAATAAAAAATGTAATTTTGTTGAAATTAACAATATAATATATAAGAATTATTAAAATAGTTTACAGTAGTTACTTCAATTTACTTAAAGGGACAGTCTGAATTTTTTTTAGATCCAAAATTTTTTTTGCTCAAATTTGTGAAAACTTTACACCAAAATCTTTAACTATGTGGCCTTTAATGTATCTGAAAGTTTTAACTAAAAAAATCCAGCCGTTAATTTTTAAACGCTAAAAACTTTTTTTAAAACCTTACGTAAGGTTTTAAAGTGTGTTATGATTTTTGGACGCTGATAGGAAACTACTGAACGGATTTGAGTAAAATAAACGCCTGATTGTCGAGCTTTTGCGATTTTTTTGACAATGGAAACTTTTTTCAAAAAAAGCAGAATGGCCCTTTAATTAAAAACAATTCTAGATATCGAGTTAAGATTATCTCCCTTATCAACTTTGTATAGGCGTATAACATTTGAAATTAATTGAGTGTTTACAAGCTAATAACATCAAAACTGGAAGTGATATCAAATTTTAGAAAACAGATTTTGGATTGCAATCGAAATGTCTTTCCATCTGTAAATTTTCGGATCGCTTAAAATAAAATTTGAAAAAAAAAACACGCATTGTTACAATGGAAATTAGCACAATATTTTCACATTTTCAAAAGCGCAAATTTGATTCAAATGCATATTGTAATATATCATTGGAAACATGGTATGATGGTAACAATTTGTGACAGGGCTATTTAAAGTAAAAAATCACAAACCGGAAGTATACATCGGACAACAAACATGAATACATCATTGGAAAGATCTCAATGAAGGCAGCAACTTTTGTTCAGGTACCAATGTCACCAAAGGTCAAGGTCAAAAGATATTAGCCTTGAAAGTTTTAGTAATTGCATAAAAAAAATTAAAACGGAAATGAAAAAGAATTGAAATCAAAATTAAAAAACCGGCGTCTATACTTTTTTTTAGCAATCGACTGTAGTTTCCAAAAATACTAAAATTACGGATTCCGCTTATAACCCGTAGGCCCCATTTTTAATTTTATAAAAGTTACTCATATCCAAATGGCGAACTTCCGGGTCTGACTTTTTTTATTTCAAATTGTAACACATTGCAAAAAAAAAAAATTTCAAATATCTTCAAAATTCCGGAAGTTTGAATTGACAAGCTTATTCAAAACCGGAAGTGATATCGAAATTTTGAAAACAGGGTTTTGTTCGCAATCAAAATTCATTATCGATTGAAATAAAATCTAAAAAAAACACGCACAGTTACAATGGAAATTTGCACACAATTTTCAAATTTTAAATCATGCAATTTTAATTTAAGCGTATATTGTCATACATCATTGGAAAGAGCAAATTACGCATAATATATAGATAACACAATTCTTATGGATTACAATTACTGAGTTTATTTAAGCGACGTTTCGACTAGGATTCTCTAGTCTTTATCAAGCAATGAACATATTGAGAAATGGAAAGAATATATACATAAAAAATGAGTAATAGTAAGGCATGAGTAGTACATAAAACATAAAACATTGACAATAAATTTTATGACAATAAGATTTGGAGTGATTGATGACATATTTCCCTATTGGATTAGTTGGTCATATGCTCTTGGAATGAAGACACCAGTATCTCTATTAAGTGTTGGTTTGAATCTTTTAATTTGTATAGCTTCTAAAATTTTCCTTTCTTTTTTGTTGCTTTTGTTGACAGCTAGAGTTGTTGTCTCACTCCAATTATTGAGTGGCCAGTTTCTGTGATATGTTCTTGAATGGCTGACTGATTGTTCGGGGTTTTTGATTTGTGTTCTTTTATTCTCTTTTGCAGAGGTCTTTTTGTTTCCCCGATATAGCATTCTCCGCAAGAACAAACCACTTGGTACACGCAACCTTTGGGGTCTGGTTGGGTTGTGGGCTGCAGTTTGCCATTTGCCCTAATTACATTTTTGACGGTCCTTTGTCCACTGAAAACAGTTTCTATGCCAGATTGTTTTAGAAGTCTCTTAATTTTGTAGGATGCAATTCCATTAAATGGGATGCTTATTCTAATGGGTGGAGACTCTGGTTTGGTTGCTGGTTTGTCAGTATGAGTTTTAAAGGTTTTGGCTATAGTTTGGTTAACTAAGTATTCCGGATATTCATTGAAACTGATGAAAACTTCTTTTAGGTGCTCAATTTCGTTCTGAAGGGTTTCTTTTCTGCATATATTAATTGCACGTTTGGCTAGGGTTGTGATAATGCCTTTTTTAGTTTGAAGCGGATGGTTTGATTTGAAATGAATATACTGGTCAGTGTGTGTTGGTTTCCTGTAAACAGAGGTGATTACTTGGTCGTTGATAATCTCCACTTTTACATCCAGGAAGGGTATAGATTCATTGGAACTTTTCTCCATAGTGAAATTGATTGACGGTGTTTGGTTGTTGAGGTGATTGAGTAATGAGTCTGGATTATCGTCATTTCTCAGCATTACAAAGGTGTCGTCGACCTTTCTATACCAGCATAAAGGTTGGACTGGAGATGTTTGAAGGGCATTCCGTTCAAAATTGGCCATGAACTGTTCAGCTAATAATGGTGACAGTGGGCTCCCCATGGGTAGTCCTCTGATTTGTTCATACAAATCATCACCCCAACTGAAATATGTAGATTTTAGGCAATTATCTACTAATTGTATTATATTTTCAGGACTAAGTTTAGTATCCAGAGGTGTGGATAGTTGCTTGATGTTATTGTATAGAACATCTAGTGCTTCTTTCCTAGGTACATTTGTGAATAGGTCTACTACATCATATGATACCATTTCCCCTAAAGTCCTGACCGATTTGAGTTTGGAGCAGAAATCACTGGAGTCAGTGATAAACGATTCAGCTGCTTTTCCTAGTCCTGATAACAATTTAGAGAGATGTGTCGCAGTATTGTAAAATACAGAATCTCTTGAGCACACTAAAATTCTGGCTTTGGGCGGATTTTTATGGATTTTTATGTTGGCTCTAGCGTATGGAGGTCTAGGATGAGAAGGTCTTAGTTGATAAAAGAGCTGCTGTGTCAATTGGTCTTTATCTTTTAGTGATTTTAGGTGAGCTGTGTGTTTTGTTTCCAGATTATTGTCTTGGTGTCTTCCAGTAGGTCATTAACTGTTGAGATGTATTCGTTTCTGTCCATAATTACTGTTGCCTTGCCCTTGTCAGCTGCTACAAGAATTATAGATTGGTCTTGTCTTAGTTCTGTCATGGCTTTGGTCTCAGCTTTAGTTAGATTGGGTTTAGTTGTTGTTTTTGAGAGGATTTCTGAAATTTGGTGACGAAGGTAGTCCACTTTGCCTCCCGGTGCTAATTGGCGGATGCCCTTTTCGATACCAGTGATGAAGTCATCTTGGTTCTTATGTTTGATGACGGGTGAAAACTTTAAGCCGCGGGAAAGCACAGTTATTTCTTGGTCTGTCAATTTCCGTTGACTGAGGTTAACTACTGTTTTAGTTAGGTAGCCTTGATGAGCTGCCTGGTTGACATTTATCTTCACCTGCTTATTTGTGTTGAGTTTTTGAAATTTTTTTATCTGATTTTGTTTGGTTTGTTGGTCTAGTCGTTGGTTGGATTCGGTTTGTTTAGAGCGGTATGATGTGAATAATTCTGATGGTAGGCTATTTTTCAATAGTTTTTGGGTTTCATCAATGGTGGTTATCATGCGTTGTTTATCATTTCTGAACATATTTCCCTATTGGATTTGTTGGTCATATGCTCTTGGAATGAAGACACCAGGATCTCTATTAAATGTTGGTTTGAATCTTTTAATTTGTATAGCTTCTAAAATTTTCCTTTAAAAATCAGTCCAGTCAAATGCTGCCATCAACATCCTAAAAAAAGCCAGTCAGTCACTGATACGTGAAAGGATCCAGAACTTCAGAATTGATAAACAACGCATGATAACCACCATTGATGAAACCCAAAAACTATTGAAAAATAGCCTACCATCAGAATTATTCACATCATACCGCTCTAAACAAACCGAATCCAACCAACGACTAGACCAACAAACCAAACAAAACCAGATAAAAAAATTTCAAAAACTCAACACAAATAAGCAGGTGAAGATAAATGTCAACCAGGCAGCTCATCAAGGCTACCTAACTAAAACAGTAGTTAACCTCAGTCAACGGAAATTGACAGACCAAGAAATAACTGTGCTTTCCCGCGGCTTAAAGTTTTCACCCGTCATCAAACATAAGAACCAAGATGACTTCATCACTGGTATCGAAAAGGGCATCCGCCAATTAGCACCGGGAGGCAAAGTGGACTACCTTCGTCACCAAATTTCAGAAATCCTCTCAAAAACAACAACTAAACCCAATCTAACTAAAGCTGAGACCAAAGCCATGACAGAACTAAGACAAGACCAATCTATAATTCTTGTAGCAGCTGACAAGGGCAAGGCAACAGTAATTATGGACAGAAACGAATACATCTCAACAGTTAATGACCTACTGGAAGACACCAAGACTTACAGAAAACTCCGTAAAGACCCAACCAATAATCTGGAAACAAAACACACAGCTCACCTAAAATCACTAAAAGATAAAGACCAATTGACACAGCAGCTCTTTTATCAACTGAGACCTTCTCATCCTAGACCTCCATACGCTAGAGCCAACATAAAAATCCATAAAAATCCGCCCAAAGCCAGAATTTTAGTGTGCTCAAGAGATTCTGTATTTTACAATACTGCGACACATCTCTCTAAATTGTTATCAGGACTAGGAAAAGCAGCTGAATCGTTTATCACTGACTCCAGTGATTTCTGCTCCAAACTCAAATCAGTCAGGACTTTAGGGGAAATGGTATCATATGATGTAGTAGACCTATTCACAAATGTACCTAGGAAAGAAGCACTAGATGTTCTATACAATAACATCAAGCAACTATCCACACCTCTGGATACTAAACTTAGTCCTGAAAATATAATACAATTAGTAGATAATTGCCTAAAATCTACATATTTCAGTTGGGGTGATGATTTGTATGAACAAATCAGAGGACTACCCATGGGGAGCCCACTGTCACCATTATTAGCTGAACAGTTCATGGCCAATTTTGAACGGAATGCCCTTCAAACATCTCCAGTCCAACCTTTATGCTGGTATAGAAAGGTCGACGACACCTTTGTAATGCTGAGAAATGACGATAATCCAGACTCATTACTCAATCACCTCAACAACCAAACACCGTCAATCAATTTCACTATGGAGAAAAGTTCCAATGAATCTATACCCTTCCTGGATGTAAAAGTGGAGATTATCAACGACCAAGTAATCACCTCTGTTTACAGGAAACCAACACACACTGACCAGTATATTCATTTCAAATCAAACCATCCGCTTCAAACTAAAAAAGGCATTATCACAACCCTAGCCAAACGTGCAATTAATATATGCAGCAAAGAAACCCTTCAGAACGAAATTGAGCACCTAAAAGAAGTTTTCATCAGTTTCAATGAATATCCGGAATACTTAGTTAACCAAACTATAGCCAAAACCTTTAAAACTCATACTGACAAACCAGCAACCAAACCAGAGTCTCCACCCATTAGAATAAGCATCCCATTTAATGGAATTGCATCCTACAAAATTAAGAGACTTCTAAAACAATCTGGCATAGAAACTGTTTTCAGTGGACAAATGACCGTCAAAAATGTAATTAGGGCAAATGGCAAACTGCAGCCCACAACCCAACCAGACCCCAAAGGTTGCGTGTACCAAGTGGTTTGTTCTTGCGGAGAATGCTATATCGGGGAAACAAAAAGACCTCTGCAAAAGAGAATAAAAGAACACAAATCAAAAACCCCGAACAATCAGTCAGCCATTCAAGAACATATCACAGAAACTGGTCACTCAATAAATTGGAGTGAGGCAACAACTCTAGCTGTCAACAAAAGCAACAAAAAAGAAAGGAAAATTTTAGAAGCTATACAAATTAAAAGATTCAAACCAACACTTAATAGAGATCCTGGTGTCTTCATTCCAAGAGCATATGACCAACTAATCCAATAGGGAAATATCATCAATCACTCCAAATCTTATTGTCATAAAATTTATTGTCAATGTTTTATGTTTTATGTACTACTCATGCCTTACTATTACTCATTTTTTATGTATATATTCTTTCACTTTCTCAATATGTTCATTGCTTGATAAAGACTAGAGAATCCTAGTCGAAACGTCGCATAAATAAACTCAGTAATTGTAATCCATAAGAATTGTGTTATCTATATATTATGCGTAATTTGCTCTTTCCAATGATGTATGACAATATACGCTTAAATTAAAATTGCATGATTTAAAATTTGAAAATTGTGTGCAAATTTCCATTGTAGCTGTGCGTGTTTTTTTTAGATTTTATTTCAATCGATAATGAATTTTGATTGCGAACAAAACCCTGTTTTCAAAATTTCGATATCACTTCCGGTTTTGAATAAGCTTGTCAATTCAAACTTCCAGAATTTTGAAGATATTTGAAATTTTTTTTTTTGCAATGTGTTACAATTTGAAATAAAAAAGTCAGACCCGGAAGTTCGCCATTTGGATATGAGTAACTTTTATAAAATTAAAAATGGGGCCTACGGGTTATAAGCGGAATCCGTAATTTTAGTATTTTTGGAAACTACAGTCGATTGCTAAAAAAAGTATAGACGCCGGTTTTTTAATTTTGATTTCAATTCTTTTTCATTTCCGTTTTAATTTTTTTTATGCAATTAATAAAACTTTCAAGGCTAATATCTTTTGACCTTGACCTTTGGTGACATTGGTACCTGAACAAAAGTTGCTGCCTTCAATGAGATCTTTCCAATGATGTATTCATGTTTGTTGTCCGATGTATACTTCCGGTTTGTCGCGCGCGAAGCAGACCACGCTTACACTTGTCGAAACACTTGATGTTATTTCTCTTTGAGAAGTCCACTGCTATACAACTATTGCTCTGATTTTGCGATGTTTTGGATGCGATTTTGATTAACGGAATTGTTTTGCTTGTACGGATTATTACTAAAGATATCACACATGAAATTGAAATAAACGCCATAAATAGAATTAATGTTTAGGATATTTTACTTTTTTAGATGGAATATATTTTTACTAGACTTCACGTAACAGAAGAATGTGAAACAAAATCTGGTCCATATCCTGGTACGGCGGGAAAAAATTGTTCCGATACATGTAACATTGAGGGAGAAAATGGAGGGTTTCAGTTTGATATACGAGGAACCGGAATGAAGTTTATTAGACAGGTAAGGATCTATGTTCCAAATGTCAAGTTTAGGAGACGGGTATGGATCCATATTCAAAATGTCAAGTTTAGGAGACGGGTATGGATCCATATTCAAAATGTCAAGTTTAGGAGACGGGTATGGATCCATATTCAAAATGTCAAGTTTAGGAGACGGGTATGGATCCATGTTCAAAATGTCAAGTTTAGGAGACGGGTATGGATCCATGTTCAAAATGTCAAGTTTAGGAGACGGGTATGGATCCATGTTCAAAATGTCAAGTTTAGGAGACGGGTATGGATCCATATTCAAAATGTCAAGTTTAGGAGACGGGTATGGATCCATGTTCAAAATGTCAAGTTTAGGAGACGGCAATGGATCCATGTTCAAAATGTCAAGTTTAGGAGACGGGTATGGATCCATGTTCAAAATGTCAAGTTTAGGAGACGGGTATGGATCCATGTTCAACATGTCAAGTTTAGGAGACGGGTATGGATCCATATTCAAAATGTCAAGTTTAGGAGACGGGTATGGATCCATGTTCAAAATGTCAAGTTTAGGAGACGGGTATGGATCCATATTCAAAATGTCAAGTTTAGGAGACGGGTATGGATCCATGTTCAAAATGTCAAGTTTAGGAGACGGGTATGAATCCATGTTCAAAAGGTCAAGTTTAGGAGACGGGTATGGATCCATGTTCAAAATGTCAAGTTTAGAAGACGGGTATGGATCCATGTTCAAAAGGTCAAGTTTAGGAGACGGGTATGAATCCATGTTCAAAATGTCAAGTTTAGGAGACGGGTATGAATCGATGTTCAAAAGGTCAAGTTTAGAAGACGGGTATGGATCCATATTCAAAATGTCAAGTTTAGAAGACGGGTATGAATCCATGTTCAAAATGTCAAGTTTAGAAGACGGGTATGAATCTATGTTCAAAAGGTCAAGCTTAGGAGACGGGTATGGATCCATATTCAAAATGTCAAGTTTAGGAGACGGGTATGGATCCATATTCAAAATGTCAAGTTTAGGAGACGGCAATGGATCCATGTTCAAAATGTCAAGTTTAGGAGACAGGTATGGATCCATGTTCAAAATGTCAAGTTTAGGAGACGGGTATGGATCCATATTCAAAATGTCAAGTTTTGGAGACAGGTATGAATCCATGTTCAAAATGTCAAGTTTAGGAGACGGGTATGGATCCATGTTCAAAATGTCAAGTTTAGGAGACAGGTATGGATCCATGTTCAAAATGTCAAGTTTAGGAGACGGGTATGGATCCATATTCAAAATGTCAAGTTTAGGAGACGGGTATGAATCTATGTTCACAATGACAAGCTATTACGAACTAATACCTTGACAACATTAAACATTTTTGTTCCACTGAAGTTTGCAAATACAACAATTAGATTGTATTGCATGTTAGCCCTTGATTAGTCACACAATTCACAGCCTTTCTTAATTTACAAATAAATTTAATGTCGATTAAATATTGCTCGTACGATTCACCAAAATATTCGTGAAACAAAAAAGCCCAAAGAATCCGTAATACTTTAGGTGTTTTAGTGGGCGGATTAGATTTGATACATTAGCTATTCTGTGTATTTGTGAGCCGATAAGATTAGGTTTTTCAAGATGGTGGCATATGGAAGATCGTAAAGTTATCAAAATAACGGTCTTTCATTTGTTATCAGAGGAGGCGGCTATAATGCCAAATCGCCGATTTGAATTTTGCATTTGTAGACCACTGCTGATCTTAACCAAATTGCATCAAATCATACTCGCAAATCTAAACCAAATCGGCCAAAAACACCTCTAGATTTACATGAACCATTCCTTTACACATTGCAAAAGTCTCTTGATCGATCTACCTCAAGTGATCATTAAACGAATACAAAGAGTTCAAATATAGTTCCTGTAATGATCCGATGTATGCCAGCACCACACAGAGGCGTTAAATGAGTTTCTAATACACACACGTTCCGAATACAAACTGCTTCTAATGGTTTACAAATGTCTAAATAGTTTGGCTCCAAAATATCTATCTGATCTCTAAAATCTTTATAAAACAAGATGCTCTTAACCTTCGTTTACCAATAAAATATAAATCATTTGCTGATAGGTCATTCGATAACGCAAGACAAGGACTATGCAAAAATGTTCATGATCCGATAAAAATATGTTGATCTGTTGACTCATTAAAAATAAGCTATATTACATGTACAATATTCTTTAGCTTAAGTATTGCTATTTCTATCCCTCTTTCGTTGTAGCCAGGCAAAACTATACAATAAATAATATATAACCTAAATATATTTCAAACTGTTCGAAAAATAGTATACGTGGATATCCGAATTCCTCTGTTCGTAACTTTACAAGATATCTACCATTTTGAAAATGACGACCATTTTGGAATTTCGAATAATAAGTCTAAGGCGGATATCAATGTTTCTACTATCGTTAGCACGATATAAATATTCATGCTTTTGTCATCAAATCCACAATTCTCATAACTATTTGAACATATCAGATTGACAATTACTAGTATTCCACGCGATACATTGGAAAATTTTGATAATCTTATTTCAGATAACTACTTTCGACTATGGTACATTACAATATTCACATGGTGACCAGGTTGTTACAGCAAGTTGCGATGATTGTGCTGAAACATGTAAATTAAGCGAAAGAAGAACAATTGTAGCAACTGGGACATGTAAGTAGAAACCAATTTAAAATCATCTTTCTGCGACAGTAAGCCCTATCGGGTGTCCTTAAAAAAAACGTTTAACGGTAAGTATCTCAGTTGTTGGTAAACTGATCTCTTTCAAAATTCTCACAGATTTACTTCAACATGTCCTTGTCAGAGCCTGAAAATATGAAAGTCATTAAATAAAAATTACATATTTGAAGTATAGGATAATGACCGAGGACGAGTTTTTATTGAGTTTAGAAAACCCGAGAAAGAGAAAGGCAGGCCTAAGAATTGAATATTTGGCCTTGCCTTTCGATTTCGAGGTTTTTTTTTTTTAAACTCAGTAAAAACGAGTCCAAAGCAATGGCGTCGTGGCTCCAACTTGGCTTTTTTGGCGCTCCAAGGAAAACTGCACTTTCAGTTCAGGTATGGATCACCACGCATGAATGTACTGATGCACAATTATCAATACTATAATAAGGTATCTATTCTCGTAATACGCCCACAATCGTAATGGCAGCCAATTCGTCCGGGAGGTTGACAAGAGTTATCAGTAAATGAAAGATTCTGAGAGTGACATTCTCTTATTACACGGATTTTGTTGACAGTATGTTTCTTCAAGTGGATTAACTTGGTTCATCCTTGGATGTTCACAAACACTCACAGCAAGTTTCATATTAGTAAATATTTTTCGATGTACCTGATTTTCAATAGGCTACATCATTGGGTGATTACAAACACTCACACCAAGGTTCGTCAAAATCCGTCAAGAAACCAGCTCTCCGTCGTGTCCACAAACAAATGTGAACACATTGGTGTAGCAAGGTTTTCGAAACTGGGGTTGCAATGATAAAGATGAACCGACAGAATATATTGACATTGCGAGCGGAGCGAATAATGGGCGGGGTCCAGAGTTCCGCCTGAGCTTAGTGGGGGATGCTCCGGGGTTTCAGCTATTTGAAACAATGCAGTAAGACTATTTGAAGCTTTATTCTTGGATTTTTTGTATGTTTATGCCTTTACCGAAGGCACATTTTAAACTGACGGAAATCAATAATGAGGTGTCCCATCTCTCGCATGTTCAGAGGTTATTACGGGATTTGAAGCAACCTAAAACATCATAGAAATATGCCTCCATAGGTTTATAACCTATAGTTCATAGTGCCTTCGCCACGTCGAGTACCAATATTAACCATTTTCCATCCTGATAAACTCTCAAAGCACCATGGACACAGGTTGCAATGTGTAGTTTGATCTGATGATGATGCCGTTTCTCTGATATAACTTATGGGTTTGTGGATGCTGTGCCGGTGAGTCGTATCTTTTAGACTTGAATAGATGCCCCTCTAAAATAAGAAATTATACTGTCGAAGGTAATTAGATTGTTTCTCTGATTTAACTTGTGGGTTTGTAGATGCTGTGCCTTTGAATCGCATCTTCAGACCTGATTCTATGCCCTTATTATGTTAAAATTCATTGTCGTGGTTAAATTGATTGTTTATGATCAGGAGGTGAAGGCTTTTTTCGCTACACTTCCTTTACTTTTACCTAACTCTTTCAATAGGAAATTAATGTCGTGGCTAATTGATCGTTTCTCTGATTTAACTTATTTGTTTGTAAATGCTGTGCCTTTGAGCCGTATCTTTCAACCCTGATTATGTGCCTCTATAAAATTAGAATTTACTGCCGTTGTTAAATTGATTGTTTATGATCAGGAGGTGAGGGCTTTCTTCGCTTCACTGTATCATTTACTTTCTATACTAAACCCTTTAATTAGAATTTACTGTCGTTATAAATCTGTGTCTGTGAGCCGTTTCTTTCAGACCTGTGCCCCTCGAAAATAAAAATTGCTACCGTGATTAAATATTGATAGTTATTATCAGGCTACCTGTATCTACCTGTATCCTTTACTTCTATGCTAAACTTTTTAATAGTTGTATTTGTAAATCTTTCTTCTTTGTGGTGACTACTTATCAATTCCAGTAGAGATCTCAACAAAAATATTTATTCATAGTTATCTTGCCTCTTACCGTTATTGTGTCTTTACTCACAGAGTTACAGTGGACGTCTAAGCAGTGCTTAATAATGATTAACTTGTTTCTTACTGTTCTAGTGTCTGAGGATGTCTGATCAACAATACTTACTAATGAGATTCTCATCAATAATTTTTAATAATAGTAATCTTGCCTCTTCCAATTGTATTTTTGTTGGCTCATCTCTCATATAGAACAGTTTGAAATAACATAATTCAATAATTTTCCTTCCAGGTTTTTCCATTGGCAATATCAAATTTGGGTTACGATCAAACATTAGGCAAATCTAAATTCATAACATACTGATCATATTGTCAGGGGATGAGTAAACATCCTTCAAGCTGGTCTTGAGCATGGATAAATCCTACCTCCCCCTCCAATTTAGAATAAGAACATTAATGTAGTAGGGTGGGGTAGCCCGCTCGCAGCACTTGCACTGACCTTTGGCTTAAACATTTTTTTTTTCTACTTATTTCATTGAATCTGCTCAATTTGTTGACATGGTGTTACACCGCATAATGTAATAATCACCCATAATGTAACAACTGTCGCATAATGTAATAACAATTTTCGTATAATGTAATAATGCGGCATAATGTAATAAAAATTACGTATAGTGTAATAAACTCTCTCAACGCATTATGTAATAAAAATTTCCGTATAATGTAATAACGAAAAACCAAAACGCATAATGTAATACGAAATTTCCGCATAATGTAATAACCACTACGGAATCAGGTACACGCGAGGTATGGAATTTAGCAACCCGAATAAAACATAAAAAGTGTCAGTGTGATCTGGAAGTCTGGCAACGAGCATCTTACACACCCCTTGTTATACATAAAAGATATACACACATTTTTATCACATTATAAGAGCATTTCTGCAATAGTTTTCAGTATATCTTTTATTAACAGCTCAAGCCGTTATACCATCGAATACAAGGAACAAAAGTAAATTGTTAGAAAAAAACATGTATCCAAGTGTCATGGATTACATATAAAAAATATATGAATAACGCATCATAACCATGTTGGTGCCATTTTGGCTAACCCGAAAAGCATGATTTTATAAGATTTATCAAAAAAATAAAAACTAGAACCACTAGTGGTACAGAGTGGGACTTTGCAAATGTGCAAATTTACTATAGGAATATGCAAAAAACTTGACGCTAAGCAAATATAGCAAGTGCCAAAAAGTTGACAACTTCAAAAAACATTGTTTTGTAGAAAGCTAATATGTGGTATTTTCAAGAATGTGAAACCGGAAGTCGTCATCAGACCAGGTAAATAAACGTATCAGCTTATACCCTATGTGAATGACATTCATCCAACAGAAGGTCAAGGTCATTTATGTACAAGTCTTTGAAACTTATAAACTTTGAAAATATAAACAGTTATAACACCAGAAGTTGACGCTTAACATCAAATATGAAAACATATATGAAAAGCCAAAGTCAGTGACCTTTGGTCCTAAAAAGATCAAGGTCATCAAAGGTCAAGGTCAAAAATGGAAAATTTGAAATTTCTTAACCATGTTCCTTTTTTTGAACTACAAAGCTGAAATCAATGAGCTTTGAACATAAACTAGCTAAATATATGTTGTAACTGTATGTAGAGTCATTTTTAGAAAAAATTGAATACCAAACAATTTTTTTTTGAAGTACAATATTTTGAAAAAAACAAAATTTTACCCGGATGTGCCACGCCCACGTCAAATTATTTTAATGGCCTTATTAATATTTAGAACATCATATACATGCCTTATTTTCAAGCCTGCACATCTATTGGTTGATGAGATATACAATTATAAAGGTCAAATATGGTCAAAATCTAAAATTGAAAATTTTGAAAAACCTAAAACCCGTTCCTTTTTTTGATAAATTTTATAATTATACTTTTCAGATTAACCAAAAGGGCACCAACATGGTTCAGATGCTTTAGTTTTTTCGTTTCATATGTATATTATATTCATATATTTTGATATGTAATCCATGACACTTGGATACGTGTATTTTTCTAACAATTTACTTTTGTTCCTTGCATTCGATGGTTTTACGGCTTGAGCTGTTTATGAAAGATATGAGAATTATTGTAGAATTGCTGTTCTTTTAAAAAGTAATAAAATATTCGTGAATCTTCAATCTTTTGCCTCATTTTATGCATAACAAGGGGTGTGTAAGATACTCGTTGCCAGACTGCCAGACGACACTGACACTTTTTATGTCTAAAGGTGCAAATACACGAGGTACGGTGCCCGGTCCTGTGTCCGGTCCGGGATAATCGATACAGAAGAAAATAGAAGAAGCGAACACACAGAGTACGGGTCCGGACACGATGCGGACACGATTCGCTTCAACCATTTTTCCGGACCGGGTACCGTACCTTGTGTATTCTCGACTTTATTCGGGTTGCTAAATTCCTTATCTCGCGTGTACCTTATTCCGTAGTGGTTATTACATTATGCGGAAATTTTGTATTACATTATGTGTTTTGGCTTTTCGTTATTACATTATCCGGAAATTTTTATTACATTATGCGTTGAGAGAGTTTATTACACTATACGTAATTTTTATTACATTATGCCGTATTATTACATTATGCGGAAATTTTTATTACATTATGCGACAGTTATTACATTATGCGACAGTTATTACATTATGCGGTGTAACACATGGCATTGATCACTTCAACATAATCTGTCCATTAAATACACATGTTATACTTGTGTATATTACTATATTGTATATCTTAAAAATATCTTTTAATTAACCCGTAGACTGTACCTCATCTTGTGGTCTTGTACTTAATCGCTCAATCTTATTCTGTCCATTTAATATAGGGTTTGACAAGGACATGTGTTTAAAGTAAATCTGTGAGAATTTGTTTTGAGACACCCGATATATGTTAACCATTATAACCTTGTTATTCTCACATTTAATTATGGTTTTTATAATTACTTCTAATTAGGAACTCAATGTATATAGCATTCTAATGAAAATTTGGCTTATTCATTGTTTCATCGAAACGACTAGACGCTTTTTCCATGTCAGCCCTTCCGTCCTACATAACTGACAGAGAAATCACGTGTGAAATTATGAAGGTATTATCATGCCTGTGCCTTCAGGTTTTTGAGAACTAGATAACTCTATTGTTCTCAGAACGGAAATCCAACTATGATAGATGGTGCTGCAATCGATATCTTCATCCTTAACGGTGATCTACGTATAGTCTTTTTCTCTCTCTTAACTTTCTAACAATGATGCTTAAATTTATTAGTTTTTTCTTATAAAGATTTTTTTTTTATAATTTCAGATGTAAATTATACAGGAGCAGCATGGCCAGTATGTAAAACACTTTGATTTGTGAACAATATCTATATATTACATTAGAATATTTACAAACTGTTCACCCATGTTTATATTTGATCCTTACATGTAATTTAAGTGTCGTCATAAAATCTGGGACAGATTTCACAGATAAATCTGTGGACAAAACAGTTCGTTTGCTGATGCACATCTCTGATTGTCTGTTTCTTAAATGCACTATAGTTTTAAGTTGTTAATATATGTATATTTGATTGTTAGCCTAGGTATATATATATCTTTATATTGTTATACTATTGTTTATAAAAGCTACTCAAAGTGTCTTATATAGTACTAGTATTTAATTTCAAACAACACCAAAAACATAAACAGGTTGATTTAATGCACAGATATTATTCAAATCAATAGAAAACTGTATATTTAATCAAGACGACATGACATTTTTCTCATTTTTATGATTGTTCATTATTTCTCTAAATATATATCTATAATATTTTATATCTATATCTATATATTATATCAATACTATGTCCATTATTTTTATACGCCCTCATCTCTCTATGAGGAGGTATATTTGTAGTCACCCCTGTCCGTCCGTCGGTCCGTCCGTCCGTCGGTCCGTCCGTCCGTCAACATTTGCTCGTAAACGCTCTAAAAACTAGAGTTTTTGACGGAATCAAATGAAATTTGATATGTGTATACATATTCATAAAACGAAGATCAAGTTCGAATTTGAGCTATTTTCGATCGTTAGAAGCAGAGTTATTGCCCTTGCCCCAAATCCGTCAGTCCGACCATCAACATTTGCTTGTAAACGCTCTAAAAACTAGAGTTTTTGACGGAATCAAATGAAATTTGATATGTGTATACATATTCATAAAACAAAGATCAAGTTCGAATTTGAGCTTTTTTCGATCGTTAGAAGCAGAGTTATTGCCCTTGCCTCAAATCTGTCGGTCCGTCCATCAACATTTTCTTGTAAACGCTCTAAAAACTAGAGTTTTTGACGGAATCAAATGAAATTTGATATGTGTATATATGATCAGAAAACGAAGATCAAGTTCGAATTTGAGCTATTTTCGATTGTTACAAGCAGAGTTATTGCCCTTGCCCCAAATCTTAAATATGCTATTACTCTCTTAGTTTTCAACCGATTTTGATGAAACTTAAAATGGATGTTATTGGAGCTAAATCGAAAGGTTTGAGAAAGTTTTGTTTTCTCCTGATTAAATTTTTTCCTTTTTCGACTTTTTCGTTAGGCGTATATGGCCGTGGTCCACTATCTTTTAAAACACAATTGTGTACATGAATTATTGTATGGAGCTGTTCCAGAAAAATTTTAAGCTCGATATTAGTTTAGATTCTTATAAATATATTGCAGAATATAAAATACACAGGTTTGTATATATATCAATATGTATAATTCATAACCAGATGGAGATAATGTTAAATTAAAACATTCTATTGTTCAGTTGTAATAATGTTTGAAATTTAGCTGTATTTTTGTTTAGAATAAAATCTGTTCAAGAGTTTTCACAAAACTGTTTATCCTTTGGTCATTTTCTCGAATGTGTCTCGGAGAACAAGGGTATAAATTTCATCAAGGAGTGACTTACAACGCCCAACACCATTAACAATGAAGTTTCTTTGGACGAGAATAACAGAAAGATAACAGACTGTAACTGTGTCATATCTACGTCAGATCTGTTTTCATGTGGAATTATTGTTTTTATGAAAAAGAGCCATTCATTCTATTTCTGTATCTTACATCAATAAGAACCATTCTCTAATTCTCAAGATAATCAATACCAATTTAATATTTCATTAATATTAAACAATCAATATTATATTTAATAAATAAACTAGAACAATCTCAGTCAGGGTGAAATTTTAATCTTTTATTGAACAATTCATGAGTAATGATTGATCATTTACAGCTGAAAACTCAGTAAACTGTGAACTGTTTGTACTGAAACAGGTCATTCCACCTTTTTATAAGACTTTTCATTCTAGTTAAAAATGCTTCAAATTTCTTAATATATAATCAAACCATTAAAAGAGTTTCTATGAAAGAATGTTGGTGCTGTATCTACAGTCTATTCCCTTGAAATGTAAGATAAAATAAACACAAGATATAAGTATTAATGTCAACAGTTGTTTTAGTAACAATTCAACAATGAATCTAATTATAGTGGAGCGGCAAAGCCCTCAAATATGATGAAATTGTGAGTCTTTTGCTACAAGCACCAAATTTGGCACAAAGATACTTTGCTCTGAATAGTTTTGGATATGGAGCCACTTGAAATTCTCTTGCGTAAGTCGCCATTTTGAATTTCAAATGGGTCACCCTCAGAAATATATCGGGTGTATAAAAAAAAACCGTCCCCAAGTTAGACAGGAAGTATCAATCGGCAATCCTCGGCAGTTTCCGTAAACCATAATCTGTCTCGGTAATGAATGGTGTTTTTCGTTGTGTTTTCATGCGCGAGACTCTTTACTTTGACGCTTTACTACTTGCTTGTAACGTCGCGACATAAATATAGTTCATAGCAATAGAATCTGTGGAGGAATTTTCTGACATCTGCTCGTGCATTTAATGCTACGTAGTGACTATTTGTTCACCATTTACGCATTTTATCATCATTTTAAATACATATCTGTTTGTTTTCGTGTTATTTGTTTACAAATACTTGTAGCCTCGAATGACCCGTCTCTGATGTTTGAACTACCAGAATCACGAGATTACGTGATAACATTGATGTAGTCCGGACAAATGGCCGCCGTTCATTACCGTGATATGTTGCAGAGCGCCAGCGTAACTTTCACGGAGACCGTTTGAGGAAGTATCTCAGCTGCTAATTAACCGTTCTCTTTCTAAATTCTCACAGATTTACTTCAACATGTCCTTGTCAGACCCTGAAAATATGAAAGTCGTCGAATAAATATTGTACAAAAACTGCCTCGAACAAAATAGCATGTCAAAAAATTCAATATCAAAGCAAATTACAAATTTGAATTTGTGTTCATTGTGCCTTCACCACATCTCTAATCTGTGAGAATTTTGAAAGAGATCGGTTCACCAACAGCTGACATAACGTCAAACTTGGTGACGTTTTGTTGGAAAATCCGATAAAATTGTTGATATTTTCGAACCAATGTCAGCCATGTTCAAAATGACTAATTGCAGTGCGTTTGATTCTTCGAACGCACTGCATTGTTTTGCAAATGACTTTTTTTTTTTGTCTACTTCTGGTCACGCAAATTCGGTATGAAGGGAACATACCAGACAATATTTCAGATTATTTCCCACTCAATCTAACTGCACGGTGTTACGCGAATGTAAAATGGCGCTTTTTTGGTTAACCGGAAATGACGTAGGACACAAAAACCCATTTTAAGTTTTTTACCATTTTCACCATTGTTTATCAACTGATTTTTATCAGACTTTCTTTGTTAAATTCTCTAATCGATTTTTCACAAGATAGGTGTTTAAAAACATCCACTTTGAAAACTTTGTCGCTGACTTTTGGAGCACCTTTTTTGACCATTTTTTCAACTTTTTCAATTTTATTTTGATCGATCTGAAAACTCGCATATGCATAGACCTTTTGATTGAAAACAATAAGCAATTTTAAAAATTCCGATAACACTTCCGGTTTTGACGTCATTCGCTCTCAAAGTTGAAATTTCAACTTCCGGAATTTTGAAGATATTCGAAAAATTCTTTTTGCAGTATGTTTGTTATGTAGACACAAAAGTATACAAATCATAAAATTGACCCGGATGTAACGGATCAGTCGCCATCTTGAAATGGTATATTTTTATAAAACGCAAAATGGGGCCTCAGGGTGTTATGTAATTTGCATAATTTTTAAGTCTATGTAATCAACAGTCGACTGCGACCAAAACATGGGAAGCCGATTTTTTAATTTCAATTCTGAATTTTTCTAATTTCCGGTAAAAATAAATCGTAATTGTCGAAACTTTCAAGGCCTGTATTTTGTGACCTTGACCTTTTGTGACTTAGTGACCTGTATAAAAGTTATTGCCCTAGATAAGATGTATCCAATGACATATTTTTTTCAGATACCCAATGGTTACTTCCGGTTTTATAGCCGTTTGAAAATTGCAATTTTTAACTTTAAACAGCTCTACCACGTGACCTAATTTACATATGTCTTGTTTTCTTTCACCGTTGTGCTATGCTCTGTCTGCTCTTTCCAATGATATACAATACAATACACATTTGCATCAAAATTCCGCCTTTTAAAGTTTGAAAAAATTGTGCCAATTTCCATTGAAACTGTGCGTGTTTTTTTCAAATTTTATTTCGATCGTTCTGTAAACTTACAGGTAGATAGACATTTTGATGGCGAACAAAAATATGTTTTCAAAATTTTTATATCACTTCCGGTTTTGACGTCATTTGGCTCTCAAAGTTGAAATTTCAACTTCCGGAATTTTGAAGATATTCCAAAATTCTTTTTGCAGTATGTTTGTAATGTAGACACAAAAGTATACAAATTATAAAATTTGATCCGGATGTAATAGATCAGTCGTCATCTTGAAATGGTATATTTTTATAAAAGGCAAAATGGCGCCTCATGGTGTTACAGAATTTGCATAGTTTAGATGTCGATGAAATCTACAGTCGATTGCTACCAAAACTTGAGATGCCGATTTTTGAATTTCAATTTTGATTAATTTCAATTTCCGGTTAAAATAAATCAGTAATTGTCAAAATTTTAAAGGCTTATATCTTGTGACCTTGACATCTGGTGACACTGTGACCTGAAAAAATTCATTGCCATTGATGATACTTATGCACGGATACTTTCATTTAGGTTTTCCGATGTTTACTTCCGGTTTTATATCCATTTGAAAATTGCAGTTTTTAACTTTAAAGAGCTCTGACACGTGACCTAATTCGCATGCGTCACAAATTCTTTCACAGTCGTATTATGCTAAATCTGCTCTTTCAAAGGATATACAACACAATATTTTTAAATGAAAATAGCGCCTTTTGAATTTTGAAAATTAATTATTCCATCTGCTTGTAAAATATTAAATTCAAATTTCAGTTGAAGGGAGAGTACTACATTTCGACATGCCGTTATTTCCCTTCAACTGCGTTTGGGCGATACTTGTCTGCAATCGGCATGTTAATATATAGTTCTTTCCTATTAACTTGCGTTTGGGCGCTACGTATATCATTAATGTACTTTTTTACATTGTAACTGTTTTAAAAGAAACATTAATATATATTTTCTTTGAACGAATTATGTGTTGATAAATTTCGATCTGTATTTCAAACTATGAAGTATGCATGCTGTGCAGTCCGTTTCTAAATCGAGATTTGGCTCTTTCATGTGTTATGTTTCTTGCACAAATTTTGTGATATGCGTTTTCCACTGATGTATATCAAACTGTGATTACGCCTTTTTTTTTTTAAATCAGATGACTTTTCACTACCGAACATGAAATGTTTATTTCACTTTCGACTACCGTGTGTGAACTGGTTATTCTACATTTCACTACCGAATTCAAAATTGTGCGTTTTAAAATTTTGTACCTTCTGTAAACCTGACAACATGGATTGAAAGATGTCACTTTTTACCAATGGAAGAAACTGGATGCGCACTGCATGGTACCATTCATGGTTCTAGTTGTACATTTTTTGAGTCCGGGGATTCAACTATTCATATACAAGTTGCCACCCATGTTTAATTTCAAAATGGCGTCTATAAAAATCCATAATTTGCAATATTCATAGGCGTACGGGAGGTTTTGAAACTGGGGGTGCGGAAGAGATTTGTGCCCGAATCTCGGACTCTGTCCGAATTCTACTGAATGCGGAGCCGCGTCGGGTCAAGCCGCCTACGCTGCAGCGAATTCTACTGAACGCGGAGCCTACGAGAAGCGCTGAAGGCGCGAGCCCGCTGCAGGGGGGCAGGTATGGAAGCCGGATGCGGCCATTCGAAATCTCGTGTTCTCGCCTTAGTTTAGAGGGCGAGAAAGCGAGAACGCGAGAAGGCGAGGAAGCGAGAACGCGAGAACGCGAGAAGGCGAGAACGCGAAAAAGCGAGGGACGAGAACGCGAGAAGGCGACAACACGAGGAAAACAGCACGAGAATGCGAGAAAATGAGGGCGAGAAAGCGAGGAAAATTTTCCTCGTGTTCTCGCGTTCTCGCCTTTGTAAATTTTGATAACAGGGTGCTTTTCCTCGCGTTCTCGCGTTCTCGACCTTCGTTTTTCTCGCTTTCTCGCCTTCTCGCTTTCTCGCGTTCTCGCGTTCTCGCTTTCTCGCCTTTTCGTGTTCTCGTGTTCTCGCTTTCTCGTGTTCTCGCTTTCTCGCGTTCTCGCTTTCTCGCGTTCTCGTCTTCTCGCTTTCTCGCCTTCCGGTTTTACGACAATCATTTAATAAGCATGCGTATTAGGCTATTGCTCATTTTTCCTAAAAATTTATGATGGCACAAAATGAGCAAATGCGTATCCTTTAAATTAATTTGGTAACCTTCTGGGACAAGGAACTTTAATTTCATGGATTTCGTATTATTATGAATTCATTTCTACAAAAACGTTTGTGCCATTCTTGTTTGATAAAGGACTTTAGAGTTTCCCAGCGCAATTATACAAAAACTCAAGTACGAAATTTGGAAATTTTTCGTTTTCTGTACATAGTGAATAGCATTTCTTACATTTATAGCAGCCATAAGCCAATATTTTTGACCACTATTATTGGCCTATTAGGCTGTTTAAGTGACGTTTGCTATCAATAGCCTATGTCATTGCGCATGCGGTTGCGGTTGCGGTTGCGTACATAATAAACCGGAAGGCGAGAAGGCGAGAACGCGAGAAGGCGAGAACGCGAGAAAGCGAGAACGCGAGAACACGAGAACGCGAGAAAGTGAGAACGCGAGAAAGCGAGAACGCGAGAAAGCGAGAACGCGAGAACGCGAGAAAGCGAGAAAAACGAAGGTCGAGAACGCGAGAACGCGAGGAAAAGCACTCTGTTCTTTTTTCTCGCTTTCTCGCCCTCTTTTTCTCGCGTTCTCGCCCTGTTTTATCGTGTTGTCGTGTTCTCGCGTTCTCGCCCCTCGCTTTCTCGCGTTCTCGCTTTCTCGCTTTCTCGTGTTCTCGCGTTCTCGCCTCCTGATTTTCATATGCGAGAAAGCGAGAACACGAGATGGCCGTATCCGGCTTCCATAGGCAGGAGGTCCTCCCCTAGAAAATTTTGAAAATCTGCATTCAATCTGTTGCATTCTGACTTCTGAGACATAATTGGGGGTAGATTATTGGACAGGGATGAGAAAAAAACATGAAATATGCTCATAATGTCGGAATTCATCCACAAAAGTGATCATGAAGGGTTACTCATATTGATAAATTATCATAGACAATACAATGGCCAAAAAATTTGATACCAAAAATACCGAAATACTCATATTGATAAATTATCATAGACAATACACTGGCCAAGTGAACTGTTATTTCGCGAGCTAAATCGGTGCTTGATGATGACCTTGACGATGTCCGGTGATCAAATCCGAAACCTCCATGAATCCTAAAGTGCCCGAACAACCATTGTAAATATCACCAGCCCACAAGGCTTCCACACGAATATCTCGATATTCGGGTATTTTGCTTCAATAGAATCTAGGGATTCGGGCAGGAATCGGTTCCCGGCAATATTAGTGGGTATTTTTCTAGAAAAAAAAACCAAGAAGACTCGGGAACTTTCAGTGCCCGAATATGTCGAGAATTTTGCCCAAATATGATCGAGCCGAAAATTTGGGGGGGGGGGGGGGCGGTCGCCCCCCCTCCCCCCTGCATCCCCCTCCCGTACGCCTATGGCAATATTTCTAGATTTGTCAGCAATTTGTTTTTTGGTTGCTATTTGTATGGTATGGTTTGGTTAGGCCTCGGTCCAGTTCGAATTTGACAAATTTGAAAAAATGCGTCAAATTTGGTTCCAAACGGTCTCCTTGAAAGTTACACTAGCGCTCTGCAACATATCACAGTAATGAACAGCGGCCATTTGACCGGACTACATCAAAATTGTCACGTAATCTCGTGGTTCTGGTAGTTCAAACATCAGATGCTGGTAATTCGAGGCTGCAAGTATTTGTAAACAAAGAACATGAAAACAAACAGATATGTATTCAAAATGATAATAAAAAGAGTCTCGCGCTTAAAACACAACGAAAAAAAAACATTCATTACAGAGACAGATTATGGTTTACGGAAACTGCCGAGGATTGCCGATTGATTTGGTTCGTGAGCAATCTAGAGACTACAGTTTCATAATTTGACGTATTTTAGATAAACGGTTTTTGAGTTATTGCCCTTGACTTTGCAAAGATAGCTTGCCAGGCAAGGTAATATACGCCTACTGGCAGCTTTGTTTCAAAAAGAACATTTGGCAGAAAACAGCAACCATTACAACCGTGAAATATTAAACCTGTAGTCATAGGCCTTCAGAACTTGAATCAAGAAAAATTTAGACAAAATCCTTCTGCCTTGTAGAGTGTTTCTGGGAAAAACTACAATATTTTGAAAAAGAAGGGCAATAATTCATATCAAATATTTTTTTATTTTTCTATAGGGTTTATCGTGTCATAAACCATTTTAACAGGTTTCTTAAAAATCTACCAAGAATTGTGCCTTCTAGAGGGTCAACGAGCTAAATATCACATCCGTTTTAAAGAAAGAGGGCAATAATTCATATTAAACATTGTTCGATTCTCATGATTTTAGATAGGGTTCATCCTTGGGTGAAAATAAACAATTTCATTAAGTTTCGTCAAAATCCATAAAAAATTGTGACGTGTAGAGTGTTAACGAGCTAAAAATCGAACACGGTTTAAAGAACAAGGACAATAATTCACATCAAATATTTTCCGATTCTTTTGAGTTTAAATAGAGTTCATCCTTGGGTGATAATAAACAATTTCAGCAAGTTTCGTCAAAATCCATAAAGAATTGTGACTTGTAGATTGTTAACGAGCTAAAACTCGAACGCGTTTTTAAGAACAAGAGCAATAATTCATATCAAATATTTTTCGATTCTTTTGATTTTAAATAGGGTTCATCCTTGGGTAATAATAAACAATTTCAGCAAGTTTCGTCTAAATCCATAAATAATTGTGGCTTGTAGAATGTTAACAAGCAATTGTGGACGGACGGACCGACTGACGGACGGACATGGGTGACGGCAATATACGATCCACATTTCACGTGGGCGTATAAAAATGCGTCAAATTTTGTTCGTGAGCATTCTAGAGACATTAGTTTTCATCTGATTTTGATGAAACTTGGTATGCTTCTTAAGATTGACAAGTTCTCGGTCAAGTTAAAATTTGACGTATTTTTCATGAACGGGTTTCGAGTTATTGCCCTTGACTTTGTAAAAACACGTCAAATTTGATTCGTGAGCACTCTAGAGACTACAGTTTTCATCTAATTTGGTGAAACTTGGTATGCTCCTTGAGATTGATAAGATCTCGGTCAAGTTCGAATTTGACGTAGTTTCGATGAACAGATTTTGAATTATTGCCCTTGACTTTGATGAAACACGTCAAAAATTGTCCGTTAACACAATTGAAGCTTAAATTTTCATTCAATTTTATTAAAACTTGTTGTGATCATTGCAATTGATAAGATCTCGGACAAGTTCTAACTTGACACATTTTTAATGAACGGTTTTTGAGGAATTGGCCTTAATTTTGTCAAAATGCGTCAAAAATAGTTCGTGAGCAGGATTGAAGCTACAATTTTGAACTGATTCTGATGAAACTTGGTGTGATCATTGTAATTGATTAGATCCCGAAAAAGTTCTAATTTGATGCATTTTCGATGAACAGTTTTTGAGTTTTTGGCCTTGACTTTTATAATAAAATTTGTATCATGGTTAGTTAAAATATGATCATTTCTGACAAATCTGACAGCTATCAGTGCGCGTATGTTACCTTGCCTGGCAAGCCCTGGTCTACTAATTCGGTAACTCCGAGCAAAAAACAATATAACAAAACATTTGGAAACATTCGTTCATTATAAACATTCAGAACAATGAATAATACATTTGCAAGTTTAAAAGTTTTTTGAATTTTTGCTATCATTTTTTGAGAACTGGAATAGAAGTTTCAAATTAGTATTGATGTCTTCAAAATTTGTTTTACAGAGGACAATTTTCAGTCAAAATTAGTGACCTTTTAGGGTTGAAATTTCTAGGAGATATATGTGTTTCCATTTAATGTAAACTTATAAAACTTACACACTTATATTTTGTATCAACGCAAACACATTATAAGACTATCTGTGCCATTGTCAGGTTGATATTCCAATTATCATAAAATAAAATAAAAAAATTAAAAAGAAAACTTTTTAACTTGCACAGACAGTTGACGTCATCAACTTAATAATAAACCAAACTGAAGCCAGTAGAGAAAAAAAAATTTTCCACCTAAACATCTATCTTAATTTTTAAACATTGTTATCAATTGTATTCCAAGTTATAAGTTTCTTAGGAATTAATCTATCTATTCAAGCATTATTCCCTTGACTCAAACAAAGAACAAAATTAACATTTAATGATGTTTATAGAAGACTATTAATGTGTCAATTGTAAAATGTCACATTAATAATTTGTTAAACAATTGTCTTGGTTCTTATTTGTATATTTAATAGTTTCAATGAGTTTTGGAGGCATGCCTCTGTTGGAACTGAAAACTACTATTAAGTACAGTAAAACCGCGTTTATTATCGGTACTCCGGAAACCCGATATCCGCTCGCTTTTTACTGAGAACTGAATATTTACTATTACTCGTTAACCCATGTTGTGTATAAATCAATTTGTAAATTTCAAGCTGCAAGCTGTCACACTTTCAAGTCTTGTTTAATATCTTTTGCGTTTTATCTTGACGTTTATTCAGTTAGACCACCCCCCTCCCACCTCTTTTCATTTCAATGGCAACACCACTGAAGTGTCCATTCCCTGAACAGAACCCCGTCCCCCCCCCCCCCCCAGAAAAACAACCTAATAGCAAAAACAAAAACAAGCCTGCTTAAAAGAATATGTCCAGTACTGTTCGACCTTAAAAAATTAGTCTCAGAATCTGGAATTATTTAGCTTATCTAATCTTTAATATTGTTCACAACTCTCCTACGAACTTTAAGCATTCAAACACACGTGTACCCATCATTATCGGCATTTGAAAGTCAAATTACGACTCGCCGTTCAGTAAGACTATGCGTTATATAGAAAAAAAACCACAATATACAGAAAATCAAAGATAAATGTTTAGGAAGGGATATAATTGAAGGAATTATATGAATATCGTGCATTTACTACTATAGTAGTATTTCTTAAGGCATATATTCAAGGCCCAAATCGACCCTACAAAATGCTGAACATTCCCCTTTAAGGTTGTAATGTTGAACTTTTATACAGCCTGTATTGATCGGAAGCTTTAAACAATGGAACCGGTAATTGTGTATTTGTTATAAAAATATAATCATGTCATTGTTCGTCATTTGTTTACAAGGAAATGTCGGTTTCCCGCCTCCGTTTCATCTAATTATATATTCCATGTTAAAGACTAGCGCACACGAGATCTCCCAGCTGAGCACAAATTCGTGTCTCCCAGCTCAGCTCGCAGCTTTCGTCGGTTCACACATTCACATTCACCTCGCCGGTTCCACTACGGATTAAATCTCACGGATGATCCCGGAAATGCAGTTTCCGTAGTCCGATACGGATGCACAACGGTGTGTATACGTGTTTTGACGTATCTACCAAGGGTAGACACGGTCAATTTAATCGCTGCCGAGACGATGAGATGCATTGCCCGCACACGGTGAGTCTTCTGCCTCGCGTAACAAAAAATATCAAACAGGATAGAAATTTGTCTCACTGCCTCGAGAGGTGAGAATTTGGTCAAAATATATCCGCACACGTTAAGCACACGTGCGGCTGGCTTAAGGTATTTTTCATTCGAGGCCAGAATTATCAAACACTACAGATAATGTCTTTAGCCTCGAATGAAAAAAACCTTAAACCGCACACGAGAGCAATGAGCTGAGCTTGTGTCCATATTACTGTGACTAAAATACCGTGTGCCCGTATTACTGTGATCAAAATACCATGCGCTCGCCTTAACAAGATTACTTATTGATACTTTGTTTTTTTAGAAAATAGAAAATGGTTCATCGTTACCTACCCTCGCCTGTTACACAGCTTTTTAGAAACTGCTGACAGAATTTAAAAATCATAAATACTCATCTTTGCTTTTTGACTAGATCTCAAAAGAAATATCAAAATAAATCCCTCCATCTTGCCTCCACGGCCAACAATCAACAGGTCAGCCTATTTGTCTACCCTCACTTAATCATCGTTTTCAGAACAAGTGGTTGCCTAGCAATATACGCCCACTTACTACCATAAATTGTCAATATATCAAGGAATGTTACTATTTTTTTTGTTGGATGGTGTTCAGATATTTACAAACAAAAGTTTATTAAATTCCTACCACAACTGTGGTCTCTATCACGTTCACAAGTCATTTTTAACATATTTTAGGTGTAAAACTCCATAAATATTTGTTGAATCAATCCGGAATTCGAACTTGTCCAAGATCTTATGAATATAATCCTACACACAAAATTTTATTCATTCAAACCAAAACTGTGGTCTCTATTGCGTTCACAAGCCATTTTTAACACATTTCGGGTGTAAAACTCCGTAAATTTTTGTTGAATCGAACCCAAATTCGAACTTGTCCGAGATCTTATGAATATAATCCTACATACAAAATTTTATTCAATTCCAACCAAAACTGTGGTCTCTATCGCGTTCACAAGCCATTTTTAACGTATTTTGGGTGTAAAACTCCGTGAATTTTTGTCGAATCGAACCCAAATTCGAACTTGTCCGAGATCTTATGAATATAATCCTACTTACAAAATTTATTCAAATCCATCCAAAACTGTGGTCTCTATCGCGTTCACAATTCATTTTTAACACATTTTGGGTGTAAAACTCCGTAAATTTTTGTCGAATCGTACCCGAATTCGAACTTGTCCGAGATCTTATGAATATAATCCTACATACAAAATTTTATTCAAATCCAACCAAAACTATAGTCTCTATCTTGTTCACAAGCCATTTTTAACGTATTTTGGGTGTAAAACTCCGTGAATTTTTGTCGAATCGAACCAAAATTCGAACTTGTCCGAGATCTTATGAATATAATCCTACATACAAAATTTTATTCAAATCCAACCAAAACTGTGGTCTCTATCGCGTTCACAAGCCAATTGTGGACAGACGGACGGACGGACGGACGGACGGCATGAAGGACGGACGGACGGACGGGGGCGACGGCAATATACGACCACATTTCAATGTGGGCGTATAAAAAGGTTACCACTAAGTTTTTCAGCGATGAACGTTGGTCACAGTAATTTTGGGTCACCGGACTTGTTGTCCACAGTAATATGGTCACATGGTATTTTTGATCACAATAATACGGGCACACGGTATTTTGGTCACAGTTACACAGATGACTAAAATACCGTGTGCCCGGAGTACCGTGACTAAAATACCTTGTGCCCAGAGTATCGTGACTAAAATACCTTGTGCCCAGAGTATCGTGACCAAAATACCTTGTGCCCAGAGTACCGTGACTAAAATACCGTGTGCCCGGAGTACTGTGATTAAAATACCTTGTGCCCGGAGTACTGTGACTAAAATACCTTGTGCCCAGAGTACTGTGACCAAAATACCGTGTGCCCGGAGTACCGTGACTAAAATACCTTGTGCCCTGAGTACCGTGACTAAAATACCGTGTGCCCGGAGTACCGTGACTAAAATACCTTGTGCCCTGAGTACCGTGACTAAAATACCGTGTGCCCGGAGTACAGTGACTAAAATACCTTGTGCCCGGAGTACTGTGACTAAAATACCTTGTGTCCTTATTACTATGACCAAAATATCATGTGCCTGTATTACTGTGACCAAAATATCATGTGCCCGGAGTACTGTAACTAAAATACCTTGTGCCCGGAGTACTGTGACTAAAATACCCTGTGCCCAGAGTACTGTGACCAAAATACCGTGTGCCCGGAGTACCGTGACTAAAATACTTTGTGCCCGGAGTACCGTGACTAAAATACCGTGTGCCCGGAGTACCGTGACTAAAATACCTTGTACCCGTAGTACTGTGACTAAAATACCTTGTTCCCGGGGTACTGTGACTAAAATACAGTGTGCCCTTATTACTGTGACCAAAATATCATGTGCCTGTATTACTGTGACCAAAATATCATGTGCCCGGAGTACTGTGACCCTTATTACTGTGACCAAAATATCATGTGCCTGTATTACTGTGACCAAAATATCATGTGCCTGTATTACTGTGACCAAAATTCCGTTTGCCCTTATTTCTGTGACCAAAAAACCACGTGTATCTATTACTGTGACAGACTACCTTGTTCCCTTTACTGTGACCAAAATACCATATTGTGTTCGTAATACTGTGACCAAAATACCATATTGTGTCCGTAATACTGTGACAAAAATACCATATTGTGTCCGTAATACTGTGACCAAAATACCTTGTGCTCGTATAACTGTGACCAAAATACTTTGTGCCCGTATTATTGTGACCATTTTTCCGGTGACCAAGGTTTCCTGTGACCAATTTACCTACATTCATTTCAGCTACATCTAGAAATCTGCAATGAAAGTTAATTAAAGTATCTTTATACATATTGTTTTGTGTAGTTCTTCTGATCTTTAAGGAATGTAAGCAATTTGATTTTCGTTGCCTGAAATAGAAAAAGAAGAAAGTAGGAGAACAACTCTCTAACTTTAATTGATTGTTTGAGTCGAATTTATTGTTAAAAGTCTGTTGGTAAAAGTGTAACGCATGAAAACACCTCACACGAAACAAGTGGATGCCAAGCAAGATATACTCACTAACCTAGTAAATTTTCAGTATATTAAGGGTTTTCAAACAACTACATCTATCATTATTTCAGTGTATCAGGTGTTGAAACTCCGTTACCCTTTGTCCAATCGGAGCCAAATTCGAACTTGTCCAAGATAGTGGATTGTGTGGAAACAGTCGAGTTTTCTCCCATTAATAGAATCATGTGGATGCTGCCATGCTTGATTGATCAAATAACTGATCTGTCGTGAAACTGTGGACATCAACTAACTAACTGATCTGTGGTGAACCAGTGGACATCAACTAACCGACTGATCTGTGGTGAAACAGTGGACATCAACTAACTGACTGATCTGTCGTGAAACAGTGGACATCAACTAACTGACTGATCTGTCGTGAAAACTGATCTGTCGTGAAACAGTGGTCATTAACTAACTGACTGATCTGTCGTGAAACAGTGGACATTAACTAACTGACTGATCTGTCGTGAAACAGTGGACATTAACTGACTGATCTGTCGTGAAGCAGTGGTCATCAACTAACTGACTGATCTGTCGTGAAACAGTGGTCATCAACTAACTGACTGATCTGTCATGAAACAGTGGACATCAACTAACTGACTGATCTGTCGTGAAACAGTGGACATCAACTAACTGACTGATCTGTCGTGAAAACTGATCTGTCGTGAAACAGCGGTCATTAACTAACTGACTGATCTGTCGTGAAACAGTGGACATTAACTGACTGATCTGTCGTGAAGCAGTGGTCATCAACTAACTGACTGATCTGTCGTGAAACAGTGGTCATCAACTAACTGACTGATCTGTCATGAAACAGTGGACATCAACTAACTGACTGATCTGTCGTGAAACAGTGGACATTAACTAACTGACTGATCTGTCATGAAACAATGGACATTACTGACTGATCTGTCATGAAACAATGGACATCAACTAACTGACTGATCTGTCGTGAAACAGTGGTCATCAACTAACTGACTGATCTGTCGTGAAACAGTGGTCATCAACTAAAGCTAGGCTGACATTTTGTACGATTCTGTGGCACGCATAGGCACAAATTTTGTTGTGCCAGTCCGCAAACTATTAGTAAAATGGCGTAAATTGTGCGTGCCATTACGGGACGAGAATTTTGAGATGTTCAAAATTTTGGTTCCGACAAATTTTCGCGACCGGGTCGTGCAGTATGCGCAAACATTTCGTGAACTCGTCGGGACGATGAGGGAGGATGCATGCCAGTACTTGACAGTGTGCGCCATGCCACGACTGTCACGAGCTGCCACGAATACTTAACGAACAGCTCACGTCGCGTTCGCGTGTACTACGCAAAGTCGTCGTGCCAATGCGGGAATTGCGTAAACTATGAGCAAACAATTCGTGAATTTGTCGTGCAATTTCGTGTCATGATCGGCACGTAAACGTTGACCGGGTCGTGCAGTATGCGCAAACATTTCGTGAACTCGTCGGGACGATGAGGGAGGATGCATGCCAGTACTTGACAGTGTGCGCCATGCCACGACTGTCACGAGCTGCCACGAATACTTAACGAACAGCTCACGTCGCGTTCGCGTGTACTACGCAAAGTCGTAGTGCCAATGCGGGAATTGCGTAAACTATGAGCAAACTATTCGTGAATTTGTCGTGCAATTTCGTGTCATGATCGACACGTAAACGTTAACTAGTAAAGAAATCGGCGGCGGCGGCGGCTAATGGCGACGGCGCAAGGGTCTATCGACTTTTTATCAAGCAGACGTGCTCAGAGAAAAGACAGGATTATCCAGACGTTCAAATCAAGCAAAAAAAAAAAAAAAAAACAATCGAGTCTAAATTACCTCCCTTAGTTAAAGGAACACAAACTACAAAATATTATGACAGATTTCTAAATCTGCGCCAACATTTATTATAGGTCTATAATCATCTTCATCTTCACTGTCTGAATCACTATCGTTTTGTTGAATATTTTGATTAGAACGTTGTACTGTTTTATAGTTTTCATCTGAATCAGTTGAGTTTGAGCTACAGGTGACCATATTGATGTTCCGCCTTTCTGACCTTTTGGTGGATAGTGTAATCGTAAATCTTTACGATTGCGTACTGTAATTAATCCTGAAGATAACCGTACAACATATTTTCGAACTTTCAGATTTCTCTCTTGAATTACACCATATCTATCCCATATGTCTATTTTGTACAACAACTGGATCTCCAATTTTCAACACAGGTAATTCTTTTCCTGGACGAAGTCTATCCATTCTCCGTCGTTTTTTTGCAACGCATTTGTCATAATCACTAAGTTCTTTGTGCCAATCTTTGAACAAACTACTCTTATGAGCTGGAACAGTATCTCTGACAGAATGTCCATACACAAGTATTGCTGGAGATAAGCCTGTTGACTTCTGTGGTGTATTACGAATTTGTAAGAGTCCTTTAGTCCACTGTTCATAGTCTATTTTACCATGATGAAAGCATTTGCGCTAAATTGTTTTTATGACGTAATGTCATAACGCCAATTATTTTTGCTAAAATTTAACGTTATTAGTATGTTAAACGTAACGTTAAAATACTTGCATAAGTATTGTTTATTCATACAAACAATGTATATAAAAAATGTTTGAGATTACTTTGACTTTCAGTTTCTAAACTTTATCACTGGGAGGGGATCAGTCCTCTTCATTATCAATATCCATGTCATCACTTCCACCTGGCCCCGGAATTCCCTCATCAACAGACCGTATAGCTCCATGTACATTTTTTACTGGACTTCCGGGATTACTTACGGTGTCGATGTAATCATTCAAATAATCCTCATCAGAGTCACTTTGCCCTATACTATCTGCCACAACATCCTCTAGTCTGAATAATGACTTTCGTTTTGACATTTTATGACGTCACGTAATTAACAAAATCTTAAATTTCAAGTGAAAATTGCTCAAAAACTTTCAATACATCGATAAACATTTTAGCGTCTGCCATGACAGTTTCACTTTCGAGCTACACGGTCGAAGGGAGATAACTCTCATTTAACTAAGCATGTGATTGAAAGAGTCAGCTGCAGTGGTGATAGTGCAATTCCGACTATCGTCGCCTCTGGCCATAGCCGTAGGGGCCCATGACTCAACAGGGGGGCAGACTGACTATTTGCCCGAATTTTACCGAATTTTAATGATATTTTGCCCGATTTCGCGAATTTTTTGCCCGAAAACATAATATTTAGGGGGGCAGCTGCCCCCCCCTGCCCCCCTGTCTCCTACGGCTATGCCTCTGGCGCTCCACCTCTTACGTCGACGCTTGTCGCCTCTAGCGCTTTGACTCTGCTTGTTTAACTCCAATTTCTGCATTCACGTTACTTTGTGGATAATGTGCAGATGATGATATCCATCACACTCCCCATCGCTTACAAAATTCTCCAAATTCTGCTGATGAGAAGGATGGGCCATTACCTGTGTACAGTGAAAACCCTGAAGACCGCACAACCTGAAGACCGGTTTCCACTGAATATCGGCCAAATGTAAAAGTCCCGATTTAAACACTCTATGATTCATTGTATTTTGTACCTGAAAACCGGCCAACCCTGAAAACCGCACATCGGCCGCTGTTTCCTATAAATTTGGTCAAGATCCACTATAAAAAACCTCTATGCTATCGGCCAATCGGCCATTACCGTTCTCACGTGGTCATGATCGCTGGAGTTATTGGGACAACTATTATCGGTAAAATCAAAGGTGTCATAGATAATTGAGTAAGATCAATTAATTTTTGCCTTTTACAATCAATAGGTGTTAAATTCTATTGTAATTTGATGATTACATGCAAGCGCAGGGCTCGATATGTCTCCCGTTGTACTTGTTTGATTACCATTCCGACATTCGCGAAGAATTGAGGGTGTATTCGATTCACCGTGCTTTATCCGTGTCGTGCTCCTTCATTGAAATCATATCATATAACATTTCAGGAACAGTCGTATCAGCAAAGAAACTTCTTAGTTCTTGTATGGTTGTCTGAGCTGGCTCATACTAAACCACCCACTTTTCCAATCAGTTATTATCAAAAACTAAGAATTGTCTATGTCTGCAAAATCAGCTGATATATATTGGAAACATCTTTGTGGAATAGGAAGGTGAATTTCTGGTTCTGCTGTTTGAATGGGTCTATCTTTTTCACACAAAAATGACACTGTCTACATTTCTGTTCAATCTGTACATCAATTCTTGGCCAATAAACAACTATGCCTCTATGACCAGAATGTAATTCATCTAGTACACGTTGTCTTAATCGTTTAGGGATCAAAAGTCATAAATGTGAGCGAGCCAGCTTTGGTGGCCTTCTGACTCCATACAGAAATAACTTGTTACACACAAAACACAAAAATATATGTTCTGGAGACACTTTAATACACCAATATACAAGTACATAAAATAAGCTATAGAGTCCAAGAATTTACCAAAAGAAGGAACAGCGAAAACACTGCCACCCTTCTCTATATTCTACTCTATCTACACTGAAGCAATAATCTAATAATGCCCTAATACAGAACTCAGCAGTTCTATAGATAGATCTGATACAAGACATCAAAGGTGTCAACAGGATGTTATTATAACAATGTTATATATCAGTTTAAAGGGACATTATAGAGTTACTTTGTTACATAAAGAATAAAGTAATCATCACTTATTGATATTTCATCTTTGACATTCCAATAGTCTCTGATTGATTCATCAAGTTGTTTCGGCACTGTTGCACTTTCGCACACCTGACTTTTCCGTTGAGCTATCGATAAGAAACTTGGTATATAGGTACTACAATGTGTCCTGAATATTACTCTGTCATATTACTAAGTTTCGTGTCGATATCGCGATCGGAAGTGATCGGTGTGCGATAGCGCAATAGGGGCACTTAAACGATGGATTCAACATAGTAATAGGTGTCTGATCGGTCCGAAATTTCATGTGAGTAATCATGACACATTACTCTGTCACATTACTAAGTTTCGTGTCGATATCGCGATCGGAAGTGGTCCGTGTGCGATGGCGCAATAGGGGCACTTAAACGATGGATTCAACATAGTAATAGGTGTCTGATCGGTCCGAAATTTCATGTGAGTAATCATGACACATTACTCTGTCACATTACTAAGTTTCGTGTCGATATCGCGATCGAAAGTGGTCCGTGTGCGATGGCGCAATAGGGGCACTTAAACGATGGATTCAACATAGTAATAGGTGTCTGATCGGTCCGAAATTTCATGTGAGTAATCATGACACATTACTCTGTCACATTACTAAGTTTCGTGTCGATATCGCGATCGAAAGTGGTCCGTGTGCGATGGCGCAATAGGGGCACTTAAACGATGGATTCAACATAGTAATATGTGTCTGATCGGTCCGAAATTTCATGTGAGTAATCATGACACATTACTCTGTCATATTACTAAGTTTCGTGTCGATATCGCGATCGGAAGTGATCGGTGTCCGATAGCGCAATAGGGGCACTTAAACGATGGATTCAACATAGTAATAGGTGTCTGATCGGTCCGAATTTCATGTGAGTAATCATGACATTACTCTGTCATATTACTAAGTTTCGTGTCGATATCGCGATCGGAATTGGTCGGTGTGCGATAGCGCAATAGGGGAACTTTGGCGATGGATTTAACATAGTAATAGGTGTCTGATCGGTCTGAAATTTCATGTGAATAATCAAGACACATTAATCTGTCATATAACTAAGTTTCGTGTCGATATCGCGATCGAAAGTGATCGGTGTGCGATAGCGCAATAGGGGCATATAGGCAAGACGTTAACGACAGATTTAACATATTAAGAGTTGTCTGATCGGTCGGAAATTTAATGTGAGTAATCAGAATGCATAACTCTGTCGCATTGTAAAATTTCAGACCAATGCGTCAACCGAAAAAGTCAAACATCAAAATGCCCGTGATTATTTTCAAAGTTCTGCAGCCGTAACACCGCTTTGATAATTTGCAATTGGTACGAAATGACTCTGGAGTGAGTGATTTGGCAAAGCAAGTGCGACTAAGCAAACGAGTTACGCTCCCGTCTCTAATGGTCATATTCATAGGCGTACGAGAGGTTTTGAAACTGGGGGTGCGGGAGAGATTTGTGCCCGAATCTCGGACTCTGCCCGAATTCTACTGAACGCGGAGCCGCTTCGGGTCAAGCCCGACTACGAGAAGCACTGAAGGCGCGAGCCCGCTGCAGGGGGGCGGGAGGTCCTCCCCCAGAAAAGTTTGAAAATCTACATTCAATCCGTTGCATTCTGATTTCTGATACATAATTGGGGGTTGATTATTGGACGAGGGTAATGATGTCGGAATTCATGCACAAAAGTGATCATGAAGGGTTACTAATATGATACTACATGAGAATATTCATCAAAAACGATTTCATATCCATTCACAAAATTCAGCAAGATTTAATTGGAATATTGCATGAAATAAGTGAATTTCTGATGACTTCCAGAAATTCATAATCGTATGAATATGATGGGGATCTGATGTTTTGGGATTAGTTTTCCTCCAAAATTCTTTTTGATGTCGAATTCGGATTGATGACGGAATTTTATTCTGGTTTCATACCAAAAATACCGAAATATTCATATTTATAAATTATCATAGACAATACACTGGCCAAGTGAACTGTTATTTCGCGAGCTAAATCGGTGCTTGATGATGACCTTGACGATGCCCGTTGATCAATTTCGAAACCTTAATGAATCCTAAAGTGCCCGAACAACCAAGGTAAATATCACCAGCCCACAAGGCTTCCACACGAATATCTCGATATTCGTGTATTTTGCTTCAATGGAATCTAGGGATTCGGGCAGGAATCGGTTCTCGGCAATTTTAGTGGGTATTTTTCTAAAAAAAACCCAAGAAGACTCGGGAACTTTCAGTGCCCGAATATGTCGATAATTTTGCCCGAATATGATCGAGCCTAAAATTTGAACTGTTATTTCGCGAGCTAAATCGGTGCTTGATGATGACCTTGACGATGCCCGTTGATCAATTTCGAAACCTTAATGAATCCTAAAGTGCCCGAACAACCAAGGTAAATATCACCAGCCCACAAGGCTTCCACACGAATATCTCGATATTCGTGTATTTTGCTTCAATGGAATCTAGGGATTCGGGCAGGAATCGGTTCTCGGCAATTTTAGTGGGTATTTTTCTAAAAAAAAACCAAGAAGACTCGGGAACTTTCAGTGCCCGAATATGTCGATAATTTTGCCCGAATATGATCGAGCCTAAAATTTGGGGGGGGGGGGGGGGGGGGAAGGACGTTTTCTGTCCTTGCAGGTTTTAATGGGGGTTGACCCACAGCCATATTATATGGTACTTCCGTAATAAGTAAGGAAAATTTGTCTTCGCTTGTCAGTTCATTTTTAGTCAACAAATCTACATGTTGACGTTGCGAAGGCAGAATCAAGGGAAATAACTTAGGCTAAAACATAAAACCTTTATATTATTTGTGTTTCAATTTCAATGAAATTTATTACAGTCAACAGAGATCTATGCATTAGAAAAAAATAAAGACAAACGACCCACAGACATAATTCATTATTATAACACAATTAGAGAACATTCGATAAAAAAGTAAATCATATAAAACGTCTCCTTTTTTTCGTTTCTCGTTACCTTCACCGAAAATTCAATTTTTTTTACCCTACCAGTTGTTTTGATTATCCAGACGTCTTTTTGCTGTTGGGCGCTTTTAGGCGTTGGGCATTTCACACTAACCGGTTGTACTCCATTCACGTTTTCTAGAAAATGTTAACAATGGTAAACTAGAAGATGATTTATTTCCGTTCGTGGACGAAGTCAGGACTTTGCAGTTTTATCCCTGCTCATATTTTGGTCGTTGTGAACGTCGTCATCATTGTGCTTTTTTTGTTATTAATCGCCTTTTTTTATACGCCCACAATGTGGTGGTATATTGTCGTCACCCCTGTCCGTCCGTCCGTCCACAATTGCTCGTAAACTCTCTACATGGCACAATTTTTGACTGATTTTGATGAAACTTACTGATAATGTTTGAACCCTATTGAACATCAGCAAAATCAAAAAATATTTACTATGAATTATTGCCCTGACGAATTTAAGGTTTATTTGTACAGGAATTGCGGGACTAACACAAGAAAAAATTGAGAATTAGGCGCCTGGAAACGCATTTTCCAGACATTTCCCATTGCGTTTAAGTTTCAATATATTTGTGTCGGATCTGAAGGATAGGGCAATAGACTGGGAATAGAGTAGTAAGTTTCGGACTATGTGTTATGTAGAATTATTTAGTATCTAATCATAGAAATGCAGGTAGGGAATGCCAAGAAGGACAAATAAATATTGAACTTCGTTTAAATTTCTGGTTGACCGAATTTCTACTTGGGTTTTTTTTGTTAACTTCCGGTGTAGCGTAAGTGAAGGTAAACAATAACAAAAGAAGTCAATTTGAAAATTATCACAGAAAATCTAAGATTTTTACAACTGTAATTTTATGATTTGATATGTAATGATAAGTATATATATTTCTAAATGTTATAGGCCTATGTTACTGTAGAAATAATGTAATTATTAAATTTAAGCATGAAAACCTGTTATGCCATGGCTTAAATTCAGACCTACCATGCAGTGAGGTTTACTGGGATGAAGGTAGCAGACACTAGGCCAGCAAACACTAAGCCAGCAAACAATACGCAATATGGTCGAAAAATGTTTCAAATTTTATACATGTCAAATCTCAAACCGTATGATATCAAACTAGTCCATCTTCCAAATAAAACACTATCTTAGCCTTTCTCTCACATTAGCAATGTGTAAACATCAATACTCCCATTAGTCGGTAGCCAGTTGAATTGATGTCCGTTAGGCAATTAGGTGCCATTTTGCAGAAACCGGAAGTATGAGGAAACCCGTAAATTCAGCGCATGCGTGCCAAGCATAAACTATATATGTATTTGTCTTTCTTGGCATTCCATACCTATATTTCTATGATCTAATCTAGTCCGTTTTAACTTCGCTTTTAAATTCAAATCCTTTTTTAAAAACAATATTTTATTCATGTATATGAAAAGGATTAAGAACAGACTTTTTTTTATCTCTCTTAATAGAAATAGTCAGGGTTTTTTTTTTATCATTTAATCGATTTGTTTGTGTCCGATTTGTTTCATGTCTGAATTGATGCGGCCTTGACTTTGAAACACGTGACTTATTTCTAACAACAAAAGAGGGTGATTTGAAAAAAAGTTGAACAGAAAAATAAAAATGATCATCTTGGTGGAAAAAACAAAAATAATACTGATAAAAGTTCAATCTTTGTAAGTATATAGTTTCAATACCGGTACCCGAACTGTGGCAAGATCATTTTCATTTGTTTTTTTTTTCTTCACCAGATTTGCAGATAGGCAATATTACAAAATCGTAAAATAAACCATTTAGTTTTAAGGCACTCGTTCAGAAAGGCGCACTCTTTTTATGCACAATGTTATTTTAGGTACACCTGAACAGTCAACGAACAGTTTACATATTTCGAAGTAAAATAAGTGGTAACGTACACGCATTGTAAATCGATATCTGTATCTAAAAGGAAATAGTAACCAAGAATTAGGCCATTGAGGTTGTTCGCCAGTATTGGTAATTAGAAACAAAATTAACAACACTGCCCGACTCTTGACTCTTGCCACGTGGAGGCCACCCCTCTCAAGAGACAAATTTTGAAATTTTGAGCCGCAAGCCATTGTTCCTAAAGATCGACCTTTTCCCCTTAGAATGTCGCTCCTATGGTCCGTCAACGAAGAGTTTACTATTTTCAAATGTAGAATAAGTGGAAATGAACTCAGCATTGAGTGGCATCAATTACCTCTTTATCTACCTAGAAAATAATAACCTGCCATTGTGTATGACTTATCATCCCGGGATGTGCATACAGTTGACGTATAATACTTAATAATAGTAATAATAATATACCCATTCGTCGCGTTCGAACAATGTCCGCCAACAACAGATTACTATTTTCAATTGTAGAATAAGTGGACATGAACTCAGCATTGAGTGACATCAATTACCTCTTTATCTACCTAGAAAATAATAACCTGCCTTTGTGTATGACTTATCATCCCGGGATGTGCATACAGTTGACGAACAATAGTAATAATAATATACCCATTCGTTACGTTCGAACAATGTCCGCCAACAACAGATTACTATTTTCAATTGTAGAATAAGTGGAAATGAACTCAGCATTGAGTGACATCAATTACCTCTTTATCTACCTAGAAAATAATAACCTGCCTTTTGTGTATGACTTATCATCCCGGGATGTGCATACAGTTGACGTACAATAGTAATAATAATATACCCACTCGTTACGTTCGAACAATGTCCGCCAACAACAGATTACTATTTTCAATTGTAGAATAAGTGGAAATGAACTCAGAATTGAGTGACATCAATAACCTCTTTATCTACCTAGAAAATAATAACCTGCCTTTTGTGTATGACTTATCATCCCGGGATGTGCATACAGTTGACGTACAAAAGTAATAATAATATACTAGTACCCACTTGTTCCGTTCGAACAATGTCCGCCAACAACAGATTACTATTTTCAATTGTAGAATAAGTGGAAATGAACTCAGCAATGAGTGACATCAATTACCTCTTTATCTACCTAGAAAATAATAACCTGCCTTTGTGTATGACTTATCATCCCGGGATGTGCATACAGTTGACGAACAGTAGTAATAATAACATACCCACTCGTCGCGTTCGAACAATGTCCGCCAACAACAGATTACTATTTTCAATTGTAGAATAAGTGGAAATGAACTCAGCAATGAGTGACATCAATTACCTCTTTATCTACCTAGAAAATAATAACCTGCCTTTGTGTATGACTTATCATCCCGGGATGTGCATACAGTTGACGTACAATAGTAATAATAATATACCCACTCGTTACGTTCGAACAATGTCCGCCAACAACAGATTACTATTTTCAATTGTAGAATAAGTGGAAATGAACTCAGCATTGAGTGACATCAATTACCTCTTTATTTACCTAGAAAATAATAACCTGCTTTTGTGTATGACTTATCATCCCGGGATGTGCATACAGTTGACGTACAATAGTAATAATAATATACCCACTCGTTACGTTCGAACAATGTCCGCCAACAACAGATTACTATTTTCAATTGTAGAATAAGTGGAAATGAACTCAGCATTGAGTGACATCAATTACCTCTTTATTTACCTAGAAAATAATAACCTGCCTTTGTGTATGACTTATCATCCCGGGATGTGCATACAGTTGACGTACAATAGTAATAATAATATACCCACTCGTTACGTTCGAACAATGTCCGCCAACAACAGATTACTATTTTCAGTTGTAGAATAAGTGGAAATGAACTCAGAATTGAGTGATATCAATAACCTCTTTATCTACCTAGAAAATAATAACCTGCCTTTTGTGTATGACTTATCATCCCGGGATGTGCATACAGTTGACGTACAAAATTAATAATAATATACTAGTACCCACTTGTTCCGTTCGAACAATGTCCGCCAACAACAGATTACTATTTTCAATTGTAGAATAAGTGGAAATGAACTCAGCATTGAGTGACATCAATTACCTCTTATCTACCTAGAAAATAATAACCTGCCTTTGTGTATGACTTATCATCCCGGGATGTGCATACAGTTGACGAACAGTAGTAATAATAACATACCCACTCGTCGCGTTCGAACAATGTCCGCCAACAACAGATTACTATTTTCAATTGTAGAATAAGTGGAAATGAACTCAGCATTGAGTGACATCAATTGCCTCTTTATCTACCTAGAAAATAATAACCTGCCTTTTGTGTATGACTTATCATCCCGGGATGTGCATACAGTTGACGTACAAAAGTAATAATAATATACTAGTACCCACTTGTTCCGTTTGAACAATGTCCGCCAACAACAGATTACTATTTTCAATTGTAGAATAAGTGGAAATGAACTCAGCATTGAGTGACATCAATTACCTCTTTATTTACCTAGAAAATAATAACCTGCCTTTGTGTATGACTTATCATCCCGGGATGTGCATACAGTTGACGTACAAAAGTAATAATAATATACCCACTTGTTGCGTTTGAACAATGTCCGCCAACAACAGATTACTATTTTCAATTGTAGAATAAGTGGAAATGAACTCAGCATTGAGTGACATCAATTACCTTTTTATTTACCTAGAAAATAATAACCTGCCTTTGTGTATGACTAATCCCGGGATGTGCATACAGTTGACGAACAATAGTAATAATAATATACCCACTCGTTACGTTCGAACAATGTCCGCCAACAACAGATTACTATTTTCAATTGAAGAATAAGTGGAAATGAACTCAGCATTGAGTGACATCAATTACCTCTTTATCTACCTAGAAAATAATAACCTGCCTTTGTGTATGACTTATCATCCCGGGATGTGCATACAGTTGACGTACAATAGTAATAATAATATACCCACTCGTCGCGTTCGAACAATGTCCGCCAACAACAGATTACTATTTTCAATTGTAGAATAAGTGGAAATGAACTCAGAATTGAGTAACATCAATAACCTCTTTATCTACCTAGAAAATAATAACCTGCCTTTGTGTATGACTTATCATCTCGGGATGTGCATACAGTTGACGTACAAAAGTAATAATAATATACTAGTACCCACTTGTTCCGTTTGAACAATGTCCGCCAACAACAGATTACTATTTTCAATTGTAGAATAAGTGGAAATGAACTCAGCATTGAGTGACATCAATTACCTCTTTATCTACCTAGAAAATAATAACCTGCCTTTGTGTATGACTAATCCCGGGATGTGCATACAGTTGACGAACAATAGTAATAATAATATACCCACTCGTTACGTTCGAACAATGTCCGCCAACAACAGATTACTATTTTCAATTGTAGAATAAGTGGAAATGAACTCAGCATTGAGTGACATCAATTACCTCTTTATCTACCTAGAAAATAATAACCTGCCTTTGTGTATGACTTATCATCCCGGGATGTGCATACAGTTGACGTACAATAGTAATAATAATATACCCACTCGTCGCGTTCGAACAATGTCCGCCAACAACAGATTACTATTTTCAATTGTAGAATAAGTGGAAATGAACTCAGAATTGAGTAACATCAATAACCTCTTTATCTACCTAGAAAATAATAACCTGCCTTTGTGTATGACTTATCATCTCGGGATGTGCATACAGTTGACGTACAAAAGTAATAATAATATACTAGTACCCACTTGTTCCGTTTGAACAATGTCCGCCAACAACAGATTACTATTTTCAATTGTAGAATAAGTGGAAATGAACTCAGCATTGAGTGACATCAATTACCTCTTTATCTACCTAGAAAATAATAACCTGCCTTTGTGTATGACTTATCATCCCGGGATGTGCATACAGTTGACGTATAATAGTAATAATAATATACCCACTCGTTACGTTCGAACAATGTCCGCCAACAACAGATTACTATTTTCAATTGTAGAATAAGTGGAAATGAACTCAGAATTGAGTAACATCAATAACCTCTTTATCTACCTAGAAAATAATAACCTGCCTTTTGTGTATGACTTATCATCCCGGGATGTGCATACAGTTGACGTACAATAGTAATAATAATATACCCACTCGTCGCGTTCGAACAATGTCCGCCAACAACAGATTACTATTTTCAATTGTAGAATAAGTGGAAATGAACTCAGCAATGAGTGACATCAATTACCTCTTTATCTACCTAGAAAATAATAACCTGCCTTTTGTGTATGACTTATCATCCCGGGATGTGCATACAGTTGACGTACAATAGTAATAATAATATACCCACTTGTTCCGTTTGAACAATGTCCGCCAACAACAGATTACTATTTTCAATTGTAGAATAAGTGGAAATGAACTCAGCATTGAGTGACATCAATTACCTCTTTATCTACCTAGAAAATAATAACCTGCCTTTGTGTATGACTTATCATCCCGGGATGTGCATACAGTTGACGAACAGTAGTAATAATAACATACCCACTCGTCGCGTTCGAACAATGTCCGCCAACAACAGATTTCTATTTTCAATAGTAGAATAAGTGGAAATGAACTCAGCATTGAGTGACATCAATGACCTCTTTATTTACCTAGAAAATAATAACCTGCCTTTGCGTGTGACTTATCATCCCGGGATGTGCATACAGTTGACGAACAATAGTAATAATAATATACCCACTCGTCGCGTTCGAACAATGTCCGCCAACAACAGATTACTATTTCCAATTGTAGAATAATTGGAAATGAACTCAGCATTGAGTGACATCAATTACCTCTTTATCTACCTAGAAAATAATAACCTGCCTTTGTGTATGACTTATCATCCCGGGATGTGCATACAGTTGACGTACAATAGTAATAATAATATACCCACTCGTTACGTTCGAACAATGTCCGCCAACAACAGATTACTATTTTCAATTGTAGAATAAGTGGAAATGAACTCAGCATTGAGTGACATCAATTGCCTCTTTATCTACCCAGAAATTAATAACCTGCCTTTGTGTATGACTTGTCATCCCGGGATGTGCATACAGTTGACGTACAATAGTAATAATAATATACCCACTCGTCGCGTTCGAACAATGTCCGCCAACAACAGATTACTATTTTCAATTGAAGAATAAGTGGAAATGAACTCAGCATTGAGTGACATCAATTGCCTCTTTATCTACCTAGAAAATAATAACCTGCCTTTGTGTATGACTAATCCCGGGATGTGCATACAGTTGACGAACAATAGTAATAATAATATACCCACTCGTTACGTTCGAACAATGTCCGCCAACAACAGAATACTATTTTCAATTGTAGAATAAGTGGAAATGAACTCAGAATTGAGTAACATCAATAACCTCTTTATCTACCTAGAAAATAATAACCTGCCTTTTGTGTATGACTTATCATCCCGGGATGTGCATACAGTTGACGTACAAAAGTAATAATAATATACTAGTACCCACTTGTTCCGTTTGAACAATGTCCGCCAACAACAGATTACTATTTTCAATTGTAGAATAAATGGAAATGAACTCAGCATTGAGTGACTTCAATTACCTCTTTATCTACCTAGAATATAATAACCTGCCTTTGTGTATGACTTATCATCCCGGAATGTGCATACAGTTGACGAACAGTAGTAATAATAACATACCCACTCGTCGCGTTCGAACAATGTCCGCAAACAACAGATTACTATTTTCAATTGTAGAATAAGTGGAAATGAACTCAGCATTGAGTGACATCAATTCCCTCTTTATCTACCTAGAAAATAATAACCTGCCTTTGTGTATGACTTATCATCCCGGGATGTGCATACAGTTGACGAACAGTAGTAATAATAACATACCCACTCGTCGCGTTCGAACAATGTCCGCCAACAACAGATTTCTATTTTCAATAGTAGAATAAGTGGAAATGAACTCAGCATTGAGTGACATCAATGACCTCTTTATTTACCTAGAAAATAATAACCTGCCTTTGCGTGTGACTTATCATCCCGGGATGTGCATACAGTTGACGAACAATAGTAATAATAATATACCCACTCGTCGCGTTCGAACAATGTCCGCCAACAACAGATTACTATTTCCAATTGTAGAATAATTGGAAATGAACTCAGCATTGAGTGACATCAATTACCTCTTTATCTACCTAGAAAATAATAACCTGCCTTTGTGTATGACTTATCATCCCGGGATGTGCATACAGTTGACGTACAATAGTAATAATAATATACCCACTCGTTACGTTCGAACAATGTCCGCCAACAACAGATTACTATTTTCAATTGTAGAATAAGTGGAAATGAACTCAGCATTGAGTGACATCAATTGCCTCTTTATCTACCCAGAAATTAATAACCTGCCTTTGTGTATGACTTGTCATCCCGGGATGTGCATACAGTTGACGTACAATAGTAATAATAATATACCCACTCGTCGCGTTCGAACAATGTCCGCCAACAACAGATTACTATTTTCAATTGAAGAATAAGTGGAAATGAACTCAGCATTGAGTGACATCAATTGCCTCTTTATCTACCTAGAAAATAATAACCTGCCTTTGTGTATGACTAATCCCGGGATGTGCATACAGTTGACGAACAATAGTAATAATAATATACCCACTCGTTACGTTCGAACAATGTCCGCCAACAACAGAATACTATTTTCAATTGTAGAATAAGTGGAAATGAACTCAGAATTGAGTAACATCAATAACCTCTTTATCTACCTAGAAAATAATAACCTGCCTTTTGTGTATGACTTATCATCCCGGGATGTGCATACAGTTGACGTACAAAAGTAATAATAATATACTAGTACCCACTTGTTCCGTTTGAACAATGTCCGCCAACAACAGATTACTATTTTCAATTGTAGAATAAATGGAAATGAACTCAGCATTGAGTGACATCAATTACCTCTTTATCTACCTAGAATATAATAACCTGCCTTTGTGTATGACTTATCATCCCGGAATGTGCATACAGTTGACGAACAGTAGTAATAATAACATACCCACTCGTCGCGTTCGAACAATGTCCGCAAACAACAGATTACTATTTTCAATTGTAGAATAAGTGGAAATGAACTCAGCATTGAGTGACATCAATTCCCTCTTTATCTACCTAGAAAATAATAACCTGCCTTTGTGTATGACTTATCATCCCGGGATGTGCATACAGTTGACGAACAATAGTAATAATAATATACCCACTCGTTACGTTCGAACAATGTCCGCCAACAACAGATTACTATTTTCAATTGTAGAATAAGGGGAAATGAACTCAGCATTGAGTGACATCAATTACCTCTTTATCTACCTAGAAAATAATAACCTGCCTTTGTGTATGACTTATCATCCCGGGATGTGCATACAGTTGACGTATAATAGTAATAATAATATACCCACTCGTCGCGATCGAACAATGTCCGCCAACAACAGATTACTATTTTCAATTGTAGAATAAGGGGAAATGAACTCAGCATTGAGTGACATCAATTACCTCTTTTCTACCTAGAAAATAATAACCTGCCTTTGTGTATGACTTATCATCCCGGGATGTGCATACAGTTGACGTATAATAGTAATAATAATATACCCACTCGTCGCGATCGAACAATGTCCGCCAACAACAGATTACTATTTTCAATTGTAGAATAAGGGGAAATGAACTCAGCATTGAGTGACATCAATTACCTCTTTATCTACCTAGAAAATAATAACCTGCCTTTGTGTATGACTTATCATCCCGGGATGTGCATACAGTTGACGTACAATAGTAATAATAATATACCCACTCGTCGCGTTCGAACAATGTCCGCCAACAACAGATTACTATTTTCAATTGTAAAATAAGTGGAAATGAACTCAGCATTGAGTGACATCAATTACCTCTTTATCTACCTAGAAAATAATAACCTGCCTTTTGTGTATGACTTATCATCCCGGGATGTGCATACAGTTGACGTACAATAGTAATAATAATATACCCACTCGTTACGTTCGAACAATGTCCGCCAACAACAGATTACTATTTTCAATTGTAGAATAAGTGGAAATGAACTCAGAATTGAGTGACATCAATAACCTCTTTATCTACCTAGAAAATAATAACCTGCCTTTTGTGTATGACTTATCATCCCGGGATGTGCATACAGTTGACGTACAAAAGTAATAATAATATACTAGTACCCACTTGTTCCGTTCGAACAATGTCCGCCAACAACAGATTACTATTTTCAATTGTAGAATAAGTGGAAATGAACTCAGCAATGAGTGACATCAATTACCTCTTTATCTACCTAGAAAATAATAACCTGCCTTTGTGTATGACTTATCATCCCGGGATGTGCATACAGTTGACGAACAGTAGTAATAATAACATACCCACTCGTCGCGTTCGAACAATGTCCGCCAACAACAGATTACTATTTTCAATTGTAGAATAAGTGGAAATGAACTCAGCAATGAGTGACATCAATTACCTCTTTATCTACCTAGATAATAATAACCTGCCTTTGTGTATGACTTATCATCCCGGGATGTGCATACAGTTGACGTACAATAGTAATAATAATATACCCACTCGTTACGTTCGAACAATGTCCGCCAACAACAGATTACTATTTTCAATTGTAGAATAAGTGGAAATGAACTCAGCATTGAGTGACATCAATTACCTCTTTATTTACCTAGAAAATAATAACCTGCCTTTGTGTATGACTTATCATCCCGGGATGTGCATACAGTTGACGTACAATAGTAATAATAATATACCCACTCGTCGCGTTCGAACAATGTCCGCCAACAACAGATTACTATTTTCAATTGTAGAATAAGTGGAAATGAACTCAGAATTGAGTAACATCAATAACCTCTTTATCTACCTAGAAAATAATAACCTGCCTTTGTGTATGACTTATCATCTCGGGATGTGCATACAGTTGACGTACAAAAGTAATAATAATATACTAGTACCCACTTGTTCCGTTTGAACAATGTCCGCCAACAACAGATTACTATTTTCAATTGTAGAATAAGTGGAAATGAACTCAGCATTGAGTGACATCAATTACCTCTTTATCTACCTAGAAAATAATAACCTGCCTTTGTGTATGACTTATCATCCCGGGATGTGCATACAGTTGACGTATAATAGTAATAATAATATACCCACTCGTTACGTTCGAACAATGTCCGCCAACAACAGATTACTATTTTCAATTGTAGAATAAGTGGAAATGAACTCAGAATTGAGTAACATCAATAACCTCTTTATCTACCTAGAAAATAATAACCTGCCTTCTGTGTATGACTTATCATCCCGGGATGTGCATACAGTTGACGTACAATAGTAATAATAATATACCCACTCGTCGCGTTCGAACAATGTCCGCCAACAACAGATTACTATTTTCAATTGTAGAATAAGTGGAAATGAACTCAGCAATGAGTGACATCAATTACCTCTTTATCTACCTAGAAAATAATAACCTGCCTTTTGTGTATGACTTATCATCCCGGGATGTGCATACAGTTGACGTACAATAGTAATAATAATATACCCACTTGTTCCGTTTGAACAATGTCCGCCAACAACAGATTACTATTTTCAATTGTAGAATAAGTGGAAATGAACTCAGCATTGAGTGACATCAATTACCTCTTTATCTACCTAGAAAATAATAACCTGCCTTTGTGTATGACTTATCATCCCGGGATGTGCATACAGTTGACGAACAGTAGTAATAATAACATACCCACTCGTCGCGTTCGAACAATGTCCGCCAACAACAGATTTCTATTTTCAATAGTAGAATAAGTGGAAATGAACTCAGCATTGAGTGACATCAATGACCTCTTTATTTACCTAGAAAATAATAACCTGCCTTTGCGTGTGACTTATCATCCCGGGATGTGCATACAGTTGACGAACAATAGTAATAATAATATACCCACTCGTCGCGTTCGAACAATGTCCGCCAACAACAGATTACTATTTCCAATTGTAGAATAATTGGAAATGAACTCAGCATTGAGTGACATCAATTACCTCTTTATCTACCTAGAAAATAATAACCTGCCTTTGTGTATGACTTATCATCCCGGGATGTGCATACAGTTGACGTACAATAGTAATAATAATATACCCACTCGTTACGTTCGAACAATGTCCGCCAACAACAGATTACTATTTTCAATTGTAGAATAAGTGGAAATGAACTCAGCATTGAGTGACATCAATTGCCTCTTTATCTACCCAGAAATTAATAACCTGCCTTTGTGTATGACTTGTCATCCCGGGATGTGCATACAGTTGACGTACAATAGTAATAATAATATACCCACTCGTCGCGTTCGAACAATGTCCGCCAACAACAGATTACTATTTTCAATTGAAGAATAAGTGGAAATGAACTCAGCATTGAGTGACATCAATTGCCTCTTTATCTACCTAGAAAATAATAACCTGCCTTTGTGTATGACTAATCCCGGGATGTGCATACAGTTGACGAACAATAGTAATAATAATATACCCACTCGTTACGTTCGAACAATGTCCGCCAACAACAGAATACTATTTTCAATTGTAGAATAAGTGGAAATGAACTCAGAATTGAGTAACATCAATAACCTCTTTATCTACCTAGAAAATAATAACCTGCCTTTTGTGTATGACTTATCATCCCGGGATGTGCATACAGTTGACGTACAAAAGTAATAATAATATACTAGTACCCACTTGTTCCGTTTGAACAATGTCCGCCAACAACAGATTACTATTTTCAATTGTAGAATAAATGGAAATGAACTCAGCATTGAGTGACATCAATTACCTCTTTATCTACCTAGAATATAATAACCTGCCTTTGTGTATGACTTATCATCCCGGAATGTGCATACAGTTGACGAACAGTAGTAATAATAACATACCCACTCGTCGCGTTCGAACAATGTCCGCAAACAACAGATTACTATTTTCAATTGTAGAATAAGTGGAAATGAACTCAGCATTGAGTGACATCAATTCCCTCTTTATCTACCTAGAAAATAATAACCTGCCTTTGTGTATGACTTATCATCCCGGGATGTGCATACAGTTGACGAACAATAGTAATAATAATATACCCACTCGTTACGTTCGAACAATGTCCGCCAACAACAGATTACTATTTTCAATTGTAGAATAAGTGGAAATGAACTCAGCATTGAGTGACATCAATTGCCTCTTTATCTACCCAGAAATTAATAACCTGCCTTTGTGTATGACTTGTCATCCCGGGATGTGCATACAGTTGACGTACAATAGTAATAATAATATACCCACTCGTCGCGTTCGAACAATGTCCGCCAACAACAGATTACTATTTTCAATTGAAGAATAAGTGGAAATGAACTCAGCATTGAGTGACATCAATTGCCTCTTTATCTACCTAGAAAATAATAACCTGCCTTTGTGTATGACTAATCCCGGGATGTGCATACAGTTGACGAACAATAGTAATAATAATATACCCACTCGTTACGTTCGAACAATGTCCGCCAACAACAGAATACTATTTTCAATTGTAGAATAAGTGGAAATGAACTCAGAATTGAGTAACATCAATAACCTCTTTATCTACCTAGAAAATAATAACCTGCCTTTTGTGTATGACTTATCATCCCGGGATGTGCATACAGTTGACGTACAAAAGTAATAATAATATACTAGTACCCACTTGTTCCGTTTGAACAATGTCCGCCAACAACAGATTACTATTTTCAATTGTAGAATAAATGGAAATGAACTCAGCATTGAGTGACATCAATTACCTCTTTATCTACCTAGAATATAATAACCTGCCTTTGTGTATGACTTATCATCCCGGAATGTGCATACAGTTGACGAACAGTAGTAATAATAACATACCCACTCGTCGCGTTCGAACAATGTCCGCAAACAACAGATTACTATTTTCAATTGTAGAATAAGTGGAAATGAACTCAGCATTGAGTGACATCAATTCCCTCTTTATCTACCTAGAAAATAATAACCTGCCTTTGTGTATGACTTATCATCCCGGGATGTGCATACAGTTGACGAACAATAGTAATAATAATATACCCACTCGTCGCGTTCGAACAATGTCCGCCAACAACAGATTACTATTTTCAATTGTAGAATAAGGGGAAATGAACTCAGCATTGAGTGACATCAATTACCTCTTTATCTACCTAGAAAATAATAACCTGCCTTTGTGTATGACTTATCATCCCGGGATGTGCATACAGTTGACGTATAATAGTAATAATAATATACCCACTCGTCGCGTTCGAACAATGTCCGCCAACAACAGATTTCTATTTTCAATAGTAGAATAAGTGGAAATGAACTCAGCATTGAGTGACATCAATGACCTCTTTATTTACCTAGAAAATAATAACCTGCCTTTGCGTGTGACTTATCATCCCGGGATGTGCATACAGTTGACGAACAATAGTAATAATAATATACCCACTCGTCGCGTTCGAACAATGTCCGCCAACAACAGATTACTATTTCCAATTGTAGAATAATTGGAAATGAACTCAGCATTGAGTGACATCAATTACCTCTTTATCTACCTAGAAAATAATAACCTGCCTTTGTGTATGACTTATCATCCCGGGATGTGCATACAGTTGACGTACAATAGTAATAATAATATACCCACTCGTTACGTTCGAACAATGTCCGCCAACAACAGATTACTATTTTCAATTGTAGAATAAGTGGAAATGAACTCAGCATTGAGTGACATCAATTGCCTCTTTATCTACCCAGAAATTAATAACCTGCCTTTGTGTATGACTTGTCATCCCGGGATGTGCATACAGTTGACGTACAATAGTAATAATAATATACCCACTCGTCGCGTTCGAACAATGTCCGCCAACAACAGATTACTATTTTCAATTGAAGAATAAGTGGAAATGAACTCAGCATTGAGTGACATCAATTGCCTCTTTATCTACCTAGAAAATAATAACCTGCCTTTGTGTATGACTAATCCCGGGATGTGCATACAGTTGACGAACAATAGTAATAATAATATACCCACTCGTTACGTTCGAACAATGTCCGCCAACAACAGAATACTATTTTCAATTGTAGAATAAGTGGAAATGAACTCAGAATTGAGTAACATCAATAACCTCTTTATCTACCTAGAAAATAATAACCTGCCTTTTGTGTATGACTTATCATCCCGGGATGTGCATACAGTTGACGTACAAAAGTAATAATAATATACTAGTACCCACTTGTTCCGTTTGAACAATGTCCGCCAACAACAGATTACTATTTTCAATTGTAGAATAAATGGAAATGAACTCAGCATTGAGTGACATCAATTACCTCTTTATCTACCTAGAATATAATAACCTGCCTTTGTGTATGACTTATCATCCCGGAATGTGCATACAGTTGACGAACAGTAGTAATAATAACATACCCACTCGTCGCGTTCGAACAATGTCCGCAAACAACAGATTACTATTTTCAATTGTAGAATAAGTGGAAATGAACTCAGCATTGAGTGACATCAATTCCCTCTTTATCTACCTAGAAAATAATAACCTGCCTTTGTGTATGACTTATCATCCCGGGATGTGCATACAGTTGACGAACAATAGTAATAATAATATACCCACTCGTTACGTTCGAACAATGTCCGCCAACAACAGATTACTATTTTCAATTGTAGAATAAGTGGAAATGAACTCAGCATTGAGTGACATCAATTGCCTCTTTATCTACCCAGAAATTAATAACCTGCCTTTGTGTATGACTTGTCATCCCGGGATGTGCATACAGTTGACGTACAATAGTAATAATAATATACCCACTCGTCGCGTTCGAACAATGTCCGCCAACAACAGATTACTATTTTCAATTGAAGAATAAGTGGAAATGAACTCAGCATTGAGTGACATCAATTGCCTCTTTATCTACCTAGAAAATAATAACCTGCCTTTGTGTATGACTAATCCCGGGATGTGCATACAGTTGACGAACAATAGTAATAATAATATACCCACTCGTTACGTTCGAACAATGTCCGCCAACAACAGAATACTATTTTCGATTGTAGAATAAGTGGAAATGAACTCAGAATTGAGTAACATCAATAACCTCTTTATCTACCTAGAAAATAATAACCTGCCTTTTGTGTATGACTTATCATCCCGGGATGTGCATACAGTTGACGTACAAAAGTAATAATAATATACTAGTACCCACTTGTTCCGTTTGAACAATGTCCGCCAACAACAGATTACTATTTTCAATTGTAGAATAAATGGAAATGAACTCAGCATTGAGTGACATCAATTACCTCTTTATCTACCTAGAATATAATAACCTGCCTTTGTGTATGACTTATCATCCCGGAATGTGCATACAGTTGACGAACAGTAGTAATAATAACATACCCACTCGTCGCGTTCGAACAATGTCCGCAAACAACAGATTACTATTTTCAATTGTAGAATAAGTGGAAATGAACTCAGCATTGAGTGACATCAATTCCCTCTTTATCTACCTAGAAAATAATAACCTGCCTTTGTGTATGACTTATCATCCCGGGATGTGCATACAGTTGACGAACAATAGTAATAATAATATACCCACTCGTTACGTTCGAACAATGTCCGCCAACAACAGATTACTATTTTCAATTGTAGAATAAGGGGAAATGAACTCAGCATTGAGTGACATCAATTACCTCTTTATCTACCTAGAAAATAATAACCTGCCTTTGTGTATGACTTATCATCCCGGGATGTGCATACAGTTGACGTATAATAGTAATAATAATATACCCACTCGTCGCGATCGAACAATGTCCGCCAACAACAGATTACTATTTTCAATTGTAGAATAAGGGGAAATGAACTCAGCATTGAGTGACATCAATTACCTCTTTTCTACCTAGAAAATAATAACCTGCCTTTGTGTATGACTTATCATCCCGGGATGTGCATACAGTTGACGTATAATAGTAATAATAATATACCCACTCGTCGCGATCGAACAATGTCCGCCAACAACAGATTACTATTTTCAATTGTAGAATAAGGGGAAATGAACTCAGCATTGAGTGACATCAATTACCTCTTTATCTACCTAGAAAATAATAACCTGCCTTTGTGTATGACTTATCATCCCGGGATGTGCATACAGTTGACGTACAATAGTAATAATAATATACCCACTCGTCGCGTTCGAACAATGTCCGCCAACAACAGATTACTATTTTCAATTGTAAAATAAGTGGAAATGAACTCAGCATTGAGTGACATCAATTACCTCTTTATCTACCTAGAAAATAATAACCTGCCTTTTGTGTATGACTTATCATCCCGGGATGTGCATACAGTTGACGTACAATAGTAATAATAATATACCCACTCGTTACGTTCGAACAATGTCCGCCAACAACAGATTACTATTTTCAATTGTAGAATAAGTGGAAATGAACTCAGAATTGAGTGACATCAATAACCTCTTTATCTACCTAGAAAATAATAACCTGCCTTTTGTGTATGACTTATCATCCCGGGATGTGCATACAGTTGACGTACAATAGTAATAATAATATACCCACTCGTCGCGTTCGAACAATGTCCGCCAACAACAGATTACTATTTTCAATTGTAGAATAAGTGGAAATGAACTCAGCAATGAGTGACATCAATTACCTCTTTATCTACCTAGAAAATAATAACCTGCCTTTTGTGTATGACTTATCATCCCGGGATGTGCATACAGTTGACGTACAATAGTAATAATAATATACCCACTTGTTCCGTTTGAACAATGTCCGCCAACAACAGATTACTATTTTCAATTGTAGAATAAGTGGAAATGAACTCAGCATTGAGTGACATCAATTACCTCTTTATCTACCTAGAAAATAATAACCTGCCTTTGTGTATGACTTATCATCCCGGGATGTGCATACAGTTGACGAACAGTAGTAATAATAACATACCCACTCGTCGCGTTCGAACAATGTCCGCCAACAACAGATTTCTATTTTCAATAGTAGAATAAGTGGAAATGAACTCAGCATTGAGTGACATCAATGACCTCTTTATTTACCTAGAAAATAATAACCTGCCTTTGCGTGTGACTTATCATCCCGGGATGTGCATACAGTTGACGAACAATAGTAATAATAATATACCCACTCGTCGCGTTCGAACAATGTCCGCCAACAACAGATTACTATTTCCAATTGTAGAATAATTGGAAATGAACTCAGCATTGAGTGACATCAATTACCTCTTTATCTACCTAGAAAATAATAACCTGCCTTTGTGTATGACTTATCATCCCGGGATGTGCATACAGTTGACGTACAATAGTAATAATAATATACCCACTCGTCGCGTTCGAACAATGTCCGCCAACAACAGATTACTATTTTCAATTGAAGAATAAGTGGAAATGAACTCAGCATTGAGTGACATCAATTGCCTCTTTATCTACCTAGAAAATAATAACCTGCCTTTGTGTATGACTAATCCCGGGATGTGCATACAGTTGACGAACAATAGTAATAATAATATACCCACTCGTTACGTTCGAACAATGTCCGCCAACAACAGAATACTATTTTCAATTGTAGAATAAGTGGAAATGAACTCAGAATTGAGTAACATCAATAACCTCTTTATCTACCTAGAAAATAATAACCTGCCTTTTGCGTATGACTTATCATCCCGGGATGTGCATACAGTTGACGTACAAAAGTAATAATAATATACTAGTACCCACTTGTTCCGTTTGAACAATGTCCGCCAACAACAGATTACTATTTTCAATTGTAGAATAAATGGAAATGAACTCAGCATTGAGTGACATCAATTACCTCTTTATCTACCTAGAATATAATAACCTGCCTTTGTGTATGACTTATCATCCCGGAATGTGCATACAGTTGACGAACAGTAGTAATAATAACATACCCACTCGTCGCGTTCGAACAATGTCCGCAAACAACAGATTACTATTTTCAATTGTAGAATAAGTGGAAATGAACTCAGCATTGAGTGACATCAATTCCCTCTTTATCTACCTAGAAAATAATAACCTGCCTTTGTGTATGACTTATCATCCCGGGATGTGCATACAGTTGACGAACAATAGTAATAATAATATACCCACTCGTTACGTTCGAACAATGTCCGCCAACAACAGATTACTATTTTCAATTGTAGAATAAGTGGAAATGAACTCAGCATTGAGTGACATCAATTGCCTCTTTATCTACCCAGAAATTAATAACCTGCCTTTGTGTATGACTTGTCATCCCGGGATGTGCATACAGTTGACGTACAATAGTAATAATAATATACCCACTCGTCGCGTTCGAACAATGTCCGCCAACAACAGATTACTATTTTCAATTGAAGAATAAGTGGAAATGAACTCAGCATTGAGTGACATCAATTGCCTCTTTATCTACCTAGAAAATAATAACCTGCCTTTGTGTATGACTAATCCCGGGATGTGCATACAGTTGACGAACAATAGTAATAATAATATACCCACTCGTTACGTTCGAACAATGTCCGCCAACAACAGAATACTATTTTCGATTGTAGAATAAGTGGAAATGAACTCAGAATTGAGTAACATCAATAACCTCTTTATCTACCTAGAAAATAATAACCTGCCTTTTGTGTATGACTTATCATCCCGGGATGTGCATACAGTTGACGTACAAAAGTAATAATAATATACTAGTACCCACTTGTTCCGTTTGAACAATGTCCGCCAACAACAGATTACTATTTTCAATTGTAGAATAAATGGAAATGAACTCAGCATTGAGTGACATCAATTACCTCTTTATCTACCTAGAATATAATAACCTGCCTTTGTGTATGACTTATCATCCCGGAATGTGCATACAGTTGACGAACAGTAGTAATAATAACATACCCACTCGTCGCGTTCGAACAATGTCCGCAAACAACAGATTACTATTTTCAATTGTAGAATAAGTGGAAATGAACTCAGCATTGAGTGACATCAATTCCCTCTTTATCTACCTAGAAAATAATAACCTGCCTTTGTGTATGACTTATCATCCCGGGATGTGCATACAGTTGACGAACAATAGTAATAATAATATACCCACTCGTTACGTTCGAACAATGTCCGCCAACAACAGATTACTATTTTCAATTGTAGAATAAGTGGAAATGAACTCAGCATTGAGTGACATCAATTGCCTCTTTATCTACCCAGAAATTAATAACCTGCCTTTGTGTATGACTTGTCATCCCGGGATGTGCATACAGTTGACGTACAATAGTAATAATAATATACCCACTCGTCGCGTTCGAACAATGTCCGCCAACAACAGATTACTATTTTCAATTGAAGAATAAGTGGAAATGAACTCAGCATTGAGTGACATCAATTGCCTCTTTATCTACCTAGAAAATAATAACCTGCCTTTGTGTATGACTAATCCCGGGATGTGCATACAGTTGACGAACAATAGTAATAATAATATACCCACTCGTTACGTTCGAACAATGTCCGCCAACAACAGAATACTATTTTCGATTGTAGAATAAGTGGAAATGAACTCAGAATTGAGTAACATCAATAACCTCTTTATCTACCTAGAAAATAATAACCTGCCTTTTGTGTATGACTTATCATCCCGGGATGTGCATACAGTTGACGTACAAAAGTAATAATAATATACTAGTACCCACTTGTTCCGTTTGAACAATGTCCGCCAACAACAGATTACTATTTTCAATTGTAGAATAAATGGAAATGAACTCAGCATTGAGTGACATCAATTACCTCTTTATCTACCTAGAATATAATAACCTGCCTTTGTGTATGACTTATCATCCCGGAATGTGCATACAGTTGACGAACAGTAGTAATAATAACATACCCACTCGTCGCGTTCGAACAATGTCCGCAAACAACAGATTACTATTTTCAATTGTAGAATAAGTGGAAATGAACTCAGCATTGAGTGACATCAATTCCCTCTTTATCTACCTAGAAAATAATAACCTGCCTTTGTGTATGACTTATCATCCCGGGATGTGCATACAGTTGACGAACAATAGTAATAATAATATACCCACTCGTTACGTTCGAACAATGTCCGCCAACAACAGATTACTATTTTCAATTGTAGAATAAGGGGAAATGAACTCAGCATTGAGTGACATCAATTACCTCTTTATCTACCTAGAAAATAATAACCTGCCTTTGTGTATGACTTATCATCCCGGGATGTGCATACAGTTGACGTATAATAGTAATAATAATATACCCACTCGTCGCGATCGAACAATGTCCGCCAACAACAGATTACTATTTTCAATTGTAGAATAAGGGGAAATGAACTCAGCATTGAGTGACATCAATTACCTCTTTTCTACCTAGAAAATAATAACCTGCCTTTGTGTATGACTTATCATCCCGGGATGTGCATACAGTTGACGTATAATAGTAATAATAATATACCCACTCGTCGCGATCGAACAATGTCCGCCAACAACAGATTACTATTTTCAATTGTAGAATAAGGGGAAATGAACTCAGCATTGAGTGACATCAATTACCTCTTTATCTACCTAGAAAATAATAACCTGCCTTTGTGTATGACTTATCATCCCGGGATGTGCATACAGTTGACGTACAATAGTAATAATAATATACCCACTCGTCGCGTTCGAACAATGTCCGCCAACAACAGATTACTATTTTCAATTGTAAAATAAGTGGAAATGAACTCAGCATTGAGTGACATCAATTACCTCTTTATCTACCTAGAAAATAATAACCTGCCTTTTGTGTATGACTTATCATCCCGGGATGTGCATACAGTTGACGTACAATAGTAATAATAATATACCCACTCGTTACGTTCGAACAATGTCCGCCAACAACAGATTACTATTTTCAATTGTAGAATAAGTGGAAATGAACTCAGAATTGAGTGACATCAATAACCTCTTTATCTACCTAGAAAATAATAACCTGCCTTTTGTGTATGACTTATCATCCCGGGATGTGCATACAGTTGACGTACAATAGTAATAATAATATACCCACTCGTCGCGTTCGAACAATGTCCGCCAACAACAGATTACTATTTTCAATTGTAGAATAAGTGGAAATGAACTCAGCAATGAGTGACATCAATTACCTCTTTATCTACCTAGAAAATAATAACCTGCCTTTTGTGTATGACTTATCATCCCGGGATGTGCATACAGTTGACGTACAATAGTAATAATAATATACCCACTTGTTCCGTTTGAACAATGTCCGCCAACAACAGATTACTATTTTCAATTGTAGAATAAGTGGAAATGAACTCAGCATTGAGTGACATCAATTACCTCTTTATCTACCTAGAAAATAATAACCTGCCTTTGTGTATGACTTATCATCCCGGGATGTGCATACAGTTGACGAACAGTAGTAATAATAACATACCCACTCGTCGCGTTCGAACAATGTCCGCCAACAACAGATTTCTATTTTCAATAGTAGAATAAGTGGAAATGAACTCAGCATTGAGTGACATCAATGACCTCTTTATTTACCTAGAAAATAATAACCTGCCTTTGCGTGTGACTTATCATCCCGGGATGTGCATACAGTTGACGAACAATAGTAATAATAATATACCCACTCGTCGCGTTCGAACAATGTCCGCCAACAACAGATTACTATTTCCAATTGTAGAATAATTGGAAATGAACTCAGCATTGAGTGACATCAATTACCTCTTTATCTACCTAGAAAATAATAACCTGCCTTTGTGTATGACTTATCATCCCGGGATGTGCATACAGTTGACGTACAATAGTAATAATAATATACCCACTCGTTACGTTCGAACAATGTCCGCCAACAACAGATTACTATTTTCAATTGTAGAATAAGTGGAAATGAACTCAGCATTGAGTGACATCAATTGCCTCTTTATCTACCCAGAAATTAATAACCTGCCTTTGTGTATGACTTGTCATCCCGGGATGTGCATACAGTTGACGTACAATAGTAATAATAATATACCCACTCGTCGCGTTCGAACAATGTCCGCCAACAACAGATTACTATTTTCAATTGAAGAATAAGTGGAAATGAACTCAGCATTGAGTGACATCAATTGCCTCTTTATCTACCTAGAAAATAATAACCTGCCTTTGTGTATGACTAATCCCGGGATGTGCATACAGTTGACGAACAATAGTAATAATAATATACCCACTCGTTACGTTCGAACAATGTCCGCCAACAACAGAATACTATTTTCAATTGTAGAATAAGTGGAAATGAACTCAGAATTGAGTAACATCAATAACCTCTTTATCTACCTAGAAAATAATAACCTGCCTTTTGTGTATGACTTATCATCCCGGGATGTGCATACAGTTGACGTACAAAAGTAATAATAATATACTAGTACCCACTTGTTCCGTTTGAACAATGTCCGCCAACAACAGATTACTATTTTCAATTGTAGAATAAATGGAAATGAACTCAGCATTGAGTGACATCAATTACCTCTTTATCTACCTAGAATATAATAACCTGCCTTTGTGTATGACTTATCATCCCGGAATGTGCATACAGTTGACGAACAGTAGTAATAATAACATACCCACTCGTCGCGTTCGAACAATGTCCGCAAACAACAGATTACTATTTTCAATTGTAGAATAAGTGGAAATGAACTCAGCATTGAGTGACATCAATTCCCTCTTTATCTACCTAGAAAATAATAACCTGCCTTTGTGTATGACTTATCATCCCGGGATGTGCATACAGTTGACGAACAATAGTAATAATAATATACCCACTCGTTACGTTCGAACAATGTCCGCCAACAACAGATTACTATTTTCAATTGTAGAATAAGTGGAAATGAACTCAGTATTGAGTGATATCAATTACCTCTTTATCTACCTAGAAAATAATAACCTGCCTTTGTGTATGACTTATCATCCCGGGATGTGCATACAGTTGACGTATAATAGTAATAATAATATACCCACTCGTCGCGTTCGAACAATGTCCGCCAACAACAGATTACTATTTTCAATTGTAGAATAAGGGGAAATGAACTCAGCATTGAGTGACATCAATTACCTCTTTATCTACCTAGAAAATAATAACCTGCCTTTGTGTATGACTTATCATCCCGGGATGTGCATACAGTTGACGTATAATAGTAATAATAATATACCCACTCGTCGCGATCGAACAATGTCCGCCAACAACAGATTACTATTTTCAATTGTAGAATAAGGGGAAATGAACTCAGCATTGAGTGACATCAATTACCTCTTTTCTACCTAGAAAATAATAACCTGCCTTTGTGTATGACTTATCATCCCGGGATGTGCATACAGTTGACGTATAATAGTAATAATAATATACCCACTCGTCGCGATCGAACAATGTCCGCCAACAACAGATTACTATTTTCAATTGTAGAATAAGGGGAAATGAACTCAGCATTGAGTGACATCAATTACCTCTTTATCTACCTAGAAAATAATAACCTGCCTTTGTGTATGACTTATCATCCCGGGATGTGCATACAGTTGACGTACAATAGTAATAATAATATACCCACTCGTCGCGTTCGAACAATGTCCGCCAACAACAGATTACTATTTTCAATTGTAAAATAAGTGGAAATGAACTCAGCATTGAGTGACATCAATTACCTCTTTATCTACCTAGAAAATAATAACCTGCCTTTGTGTATGACTTATCATCCCGGGATGTGCATACAGTTGACGAACAATAGTAATAATAACATACCCACTCGTTACGTTCGAACAATGTCCGCCAACAACAGATTACTATTTTCAATTGTAGAATAAGTTCAAATGAACTCAGCATTGAGTGACATCAATTACCTCTTTATCTACCTAGAAAATAATAACCTGCCTTTGTGTATGACTTATCATCCCGGGATGTGCATACAGTTGACGTATAATAGTAATAATAATATACCCACTCGTCGCGATCGAACAATGTCCGCCAACAACAGATTACTATTTTCAATTGTAGAATAAGGGGAAATGAACTCAGCATTGAGTGACATCAATTACCTCTTTATCTACCTAGAAAATAATAACCTGCCATTGTGTATGACTTATCATCCCGGGATGTGCATACAGTTGACGTACAATAGTAATGATAAATATACCCACTTGTTACGTTCGAACAATGTCCGCCAACAACAGATTACTATTTTCAATTGTAGAATAAGTGGAAATGAACTCAGCATTGAGTGACATCAATTACCTCTTTTCTACCTAGAAAATAATAACCTGCCTTTGTGTATGACTTATCATCCCGGGATGTGCATACAGTTGACGTACAAAAGTAATAATAATATACCCACTCGTTACGTTCGAACAATGTCCGCCAACAACAGATTACTATTTTCAATTGTAGAATAAGTGGAAATGAACTCAGCATTGAGTGACATCAATTACCTCTTTATCTACCTAGAAAATAATAACCTGCCTTTGTGTATGACTCGCGGGATGCGCATACCTATTTTTGACGGACATTAGTAATTTCATTAATAGTAATATTAAAAACCAACTTACCCGATTCGTCCGTTTCTTACTACTTCTAAATTAAAAGTGACGATAAAAAATGGCAACGCTGTTTTTTGTATTGTTAACGCGGACGTTATAGTAAACAATGACGTGACGTCATAGTATTCAAATATAAAATTTAAAAAATTTTAAAATATTTTGAAATTGTGTTTGTTTTGGGTTCAAAAATCATAAATTTACACTAAAATATTTCACAATGAACTATATACTGAGGATTTTCAGATGTCGTTTGATCATATAGATATATTTTATTGTTTCTAGAAGTAAACGAATTAACAAGAATTCTAAAAATTTGAATCGATTCCAAAAACTTGGATTATAAGAACAGATCAAAACCGAGTAAAGTGGTTGATAGATATTGTGTATCATTGCTATCAGTAGAAAATATTGGGAATTGGGCTTTTTGATTTTGACGAAAGTTACTAATATTGTTTGAACCTTATTGAAAATCAGCAAAATCAAAAAAATATTTACATGTACTATGAATTATTGCCCTGACGAATTTAAGGTTTATTTGTACAAGAATTGCGGGACTAACACAAGAAAAATTTGAGAATTAGAAACGCATTTTCCAGACATTTCCCATTGTGTGTAAGTTTTAATATATTTGAGTCGGATCTGAAGGATCTTGCCTAAAAAAATTTGAGAATTAGCCACCAGGAAACGCAAATTCCTGACATTACGCAGTGAATTTAGAGTTTAATATTATTTGTGTCTGATCTGAGGAGTCTTGCCTAGAACATTTTGAGAATTAGACGCTACCTTTACTGCTGGCAATGATCTTTCTAGGAAGCTAGCTTTGAAGTGTGGAGTCCTACAGAAAATCTTGAGAATAAGAAGGTGTGTGTGTGCGGGGGGAGGGGTGTAGGAGGGCAATAGACGGAATAGAGCAGCAAGTTTCGGACTATGTGAAGTAAAATTATTTAACATCTAATCTAGTCTGTTTTAACTTCGCTTTTAAATTCAAATCCTTTTTTAAAAACAATATTTTATTCATGTATATGAAAAGGATTGAGAAACAGGCTTTTTTTTTATCTCTCTTAATTAGTCTACTACGTATACGGTCATCGGTTTACCAAACACTGTCGGTAGGCTACTCTGTGTATGTAAGCGAAAATAATGTCCGGGGGTATTTATGTCCGGGTTGGACATAATACGCTAGATAGAACTAGACCGGAATACCTGTCTCTCTCAATGCCGCTGGCAGAGAGTCAGGATTACATCTTATTCAATAACTTGATATTCCGCAACCAATTTGGTTGCGTTGAATTATTGTTCTTCCTTGATGTCATTATTAAAAAAACTGACCATTTTCTGGTATGTTATGAATCCATCTCAACATTCAATCCCTTTTTCGACAGAATAAACTAATCCTTGTTGTCTGTAATCCTAGTTGAAATTTTCAAGCTGGAGGTATTTTGAACATGGCCGCCATTTTTAAATAAGACTTATCGTCATTGAAATTACATCCAATCAAAAGACTTCTCTCAAAATTAACCAAACCTCCCAAACAGAGTTATAGATTGTAACCATGAATTTCATTGGATAAACACATATAATTAGAAAAATGGCGATGTAGTTTGAGTTAAAATACCCGCCTGATCGACATTTCATCTAATTTGTACACAAATACATGATGTCAAGTTGTTGTACGGTACATTTTAATTCATACTTATCTAATACTTTACAAAATTTACTATTTTCAAAGGTCTAAATCAAGTAACACAACATTTCATGATATTTATATGCTTGGTCGTCTGTCTCTAAAATACGCAGTATTATTTAGAGTCAACTTGTCGGTCTAGATAGAACTGTCCTTTATTTAGTTATGGACACTAATCACTAGTTAAAAATGTCCATTGGACATGTTTCACTAGTGCAAAATGTCCAGCGGACATTTTCCACTGGCGGACATTGTACACTTTTACATGTACACTCCTACGACAAGGTTTATGGTCAAATTGTGATCAAACTATAAGTTGAAATCGGCAAATTTTGCACTTTTTGAATAGACCAACTTATCCACACTAAAGTCCATTAAAGTCAGCACCTAGTTCTGTTTATTAATTACAAATTTTAGATCGATTGGCAGTTGGTGTCGATTTGACATTTTTTCTTCAGTAGCGCAATTATGGCGTTGTGAAATTTGATTGGCTGCTATTTATAATGTGCGCTGTGATTGGTTGACTTGGACTGTTCCAGCTATTTGACTTCTAGCTAGGAAACTAAGACCCTGGATACTATGAAACTAAGACCCTATAGAAATTGTATATTTCCAGCATACTTATCATATATTATATCAATATCATAAATTATCATATGGCTGGGTTCTCTTTTGACCATCAATTGGAGGGGTTCGGTATGGTTTTGGGGGGCAGTTCGTAACTACCCCTCCTCCCCCCCCCCCCCCCAAAAAAAGCCCAAAACAACTTGGTACCATGGGAAGCTTCAGAATCTATATTATATATATGGGGGCAACTAAAACCGCATTTAGAGGCTCATATCTGGCACCGCCGTGGAGAATACCATATCCTGAGATATGCCCATCATACCCTGGACCTCCTTCTCTCATAAGTGACACCTTGATGGAACGCTATTCTTTGTACAGGAAAAACATGCAAAATATAACGCTAATGTAAATGTTAGCGGGCTATCCTAGTTGGGTCTTAGGTCTTAGGTCTTAGTTTTATAGACACCCGGTATGATTGAACTACAAAATCATCTATCTTTCCAAATTTATACAAGTTTTGTGGATTCGAGGTATGTAAATACGTTTAAAACCCCCGCACACGCAGAGGTGCAGAAAATCGCAAGTTTTTGTGGCCTCGTTTTCCTGACTCTCTCCCAGCCATATCCGCCCAAATAGCTATCAGAGGCTGGGGAAAAAGTCAGCAAGTTTCTGACTACTAAAACCCCGGTGGTATGTAGATTAAAATATTTATTGGTATTTTCATATCATCATAAAGTAAAATATGGTCGCAATTCAGATGCTTCTTTTGACATTTCTTCTGGAGTTCTTAATGATTTAGGTGTAGATAAATCTGAATCATGTTTCTGTAACTGAAAATAAATAACATACAAGAATTGATAGAGTTAAAACCATGTTCTCTTGCACTCGCTGAAAAGGTCCTGTTCATATAAACCATTTCAAACTGAATTGTTGTTTTCAATCTTCAATAACAGAATGTAACATTAGCTGTCATGTTGATTTACTAGTGTGACAGTAACAGAATGTTACATCAGCTGTCATGTTGATTTACTAGTGTGACAGTAACAGAATGTAACATTAGCTGTCATGTTGATTTACTAGTGTGACAGTAACAGAATGTAACATCAGCTGTCATGTTGATTTACTTCAGCTGTCATGTTGATTTACTAGTGTGACAGTAACAGAATGTAACATCAGCTGGCATGTTGATTTACTAGTGTGACAGTAACATAATGTAACATCAGCTGTCATGTTGATTTACTTCAGCTGTCATGTTGATTTACTAGTGTGACAGTAACAGAATGTAACATCAGCTGTCATGTTGATTTACTAGTGTGACAGTAACAGAATGTAACATCAGCTGTCATGTTGATTTACTAGTGTGACAGTAACAGAATCTAACATCAGCTGTCATGTTGATTTACTTCACTTGAGTTAGTCACTGAATATCAAAATAGCAAAAATAGTATACCAACATAACAAAAAAAATTAATATAATGGTTTTATACAATATTACCACAACAATTTTATTACAATATGGATTGCCAATGATTCATCAATTGGATTATGTGATGTCACAACGTACAGTTGTCAATATTCTGTACATATTAATATTAAAATTTATCTATTTGAGAGGAAGGGAATAATGATTTATCAAACAACATTTTATAAATATGATATATTAACAACAAGTTACCTCATCATAAATAGAATCATTCTCTTTAAAATCTCCTTCTTTTCTTGGTAGAATATGAACATGAACATGCTGAAATATAATTTTTTTATGAATTTCTTCTATAATTAGTTTTTAAAATACATAATCCTTTGTTCCTCGAGTTCTAATATCCAACTTATTGGTACTGGCAAAGTGCCCAGAGTACCAATAAGTTAACCAATATGCCAGAATTATTGTACTGTTTATTGAAGCGGGACAACAAATAAATAGATTTACTACTCACTGAAGTGAACTTAAGTGGTGTCTACACGTAAAAGATAAGCCGCTTCGGTGCATCTATACGTGATAAAAGGCATATTAAATGCCGAGAGAAAAGCCGCATTTAAAATAAGCAGCCTTTACTTGTGACGATCGAACTGGCGAGTTTAAACCCCCATTTGATACCGTGTAGACAGAATCCAAACTTAATCCGTCTTTTCTCGTTATGACGTCAGAGCGCGCGAATTATCTTGTTGTTAAAAATGGCGACCAGTGTTCGAGTGAAAAATTGGTCAACAGACGAATGTCTCGCCTTGTTGGCTTATATTTAGAGGCGCCTTAAATAATTGTACGTGTAGACACCACTTTGATTAACATGACACAATTCCAACATGCAAGTAAAATATTTGTACACAAGATGAAGGCCCTATATTATTTTAAAGGGAGTACCAATTATACTTTTGTCTCAGAAACGGGAATATTTTAGTTCAGCTTATCAGCAACATTGTGCACAGCTCTCCTTCAAAATTAAAGCCTTTAAATCCATGTCAATAATTTTTAGCTTTTTAAAAGGGAAAAATATGACAAACAAAAAAAAAACTCCGGCAAGTCGGTCTGCCTCCAATCTAATTAAAATTAGATTAAATTTTGTTTCGGTTATTTTTTGAGTATCGACTCCATGTAATCTAACCACTTATATAAGACGAGCATCTTCTGGTGACGAAAATTTCAGCCAATCAAAAACTACCTTCAAGATCGCAGGTCTATGCATTAATATGCATTGTGGGAAGACGAAACAGAAAGTAAAGCGACACAGCAGTCCAAATGACGTAATGCAAAATATTCAAATATAAATATGAATGTGTTTTTCAGTTCAACTAGCAAATAAACATAATAAACCTTAGTTTATGTTATTCTAGTAAAATATTGATTAAAGAAAACAAACCTCCACAGTTTGTCCAGCATCGGCTCCATCTTGTACAGCTATAGTTAAAGCTGTTCCTTTAAAATGTTTCTGACACACCTGTGATATCCTTCTAGTAGTATTAAATAAATCAGACGTTTCTTCAGCTGTCAACTCATTAAATCTTTCTACTTTTCTTATTGGTGCTACCAACAGATCTAGGATAAGTTAAGGAATGATACAAAACAATTATACAAAGATACAATATTAAAAAGGGATATGTTCACAAACAATACGACCAATAAAATTTTAGTCTCAGAACTTAATTATTCAGCTGTTCTAATCCATAATATTGTTCACAACTCTCCCTCGAAATATAAGCCTTTAAGTCCCCGTGTAGCCATAAACATGAGCATAAAACACATATACAGAAGATAGTGGACCACGGCCATATATGCCTAACGAAAAATTTAATCAGGATAAAATTAAACTTTCTCAAACCTTTCGATTTAGGTCAACTAATATCCATTTTAAGTTTCAACAAAATCAGTTGAAAACAAAGAGAGTAATAGCATATTCAAGACTTTGGGGCAAGGGCCAGTCTAATTAAAATCAGACCCTAATTTCGTTACTTCGTTTTTTTTAAATCCGGTTTTTAACCACTACATTAGGGTCTGAGAACCAGGCGCGGCAACAGCCGTTCAGGATTCCTATGTGCTGTAGACTAGTTTATCAGGTCATGTTTATCAAGGTAAGGTCAAAGTTGCCGCGCCTGGTTCTCAGACCCTAATTTAGTGGTTAAAAACCGGATTTAAAAAAAACGAACGAACGAAATTAGGGTCTGAGAACCAGGCGCGGCAACTTTGACCTTACCTTGATAAACATGACCTGATAAACTAGTCTACAGCACATAGGAATCCTGAACGGCTGTTGCCGCGCCTGGTTCTCAGACCCTAATTATACTACAACTTTTTGATTTGCCTCTAACTTAGATTTACTATTGCTACTGTGTTTCTTATCATATTGCTCTTTTTGTATATTTTGTCTATATTGAAATTGATCAAGAAAATCGTCATCCGTTTCTAATCTTTGTTTTTTACAGACTGATGGAATTTGCGTTCTATAAACACGATTGTTGAGCAAAACACAAGGGGATGGTAATTTGTTATCTACTGGAGTTGTTCTATAATTTAACATAGCTAAATATAGATCTTCATTTGCATCAGAAGATTTCTTAAGGATGTTTTTGATTGTTTGTACCATTCTTTCAATAAAACCATTACTTTGGGGATATAGCGGCGAACTAGTAATGTGCTCTATCCCCCACTTAGAACAAAATTGAGAAAATTCGGCACTACTATACTGGGGACCATTGTCAGAAATTAATATCTGAGGTATGCCATTTTCTCCGAATATAGACTTAAGATGATTAATAATAGCACTAGATGTTGTACTGGTAAGTTTACGAACAATAGGAAACTTACTAAAATAATCAGAAACTAATAAATAGTTAACACCTTTAAATTCAAACAAATCTGTTCCAAGTTTCTGCCATGGATAACTTGGAGTACTATGGGGTAATAAACTCTCTTTAGATTGTTGCTTACTATACTTAATGCAAACTGCACAATTTTGAGTTAACGTTTTAATATCCTTAGATATACCTGGCCAAAAAATACATTCCTTAGCCTTAAGTAAACATTTTTCTGTTCCTAAATGACCTTGATGTATGATCTCAAGCATTTGATCATGTAAACTAGGTGGTATATACAAACGATAACCTTTTAATATTAACCCATTTTCTACTGATAGGTCATCACGATATGTCCAAAACTGCTTTAAGTCTTCAGGACACTCTGATATAAACTCAGGCCAACCTTTAAGGATTATTTCCTTAAGCTTTGACAATACAGAATCATTGTTAGTCAAATGGCGAATCTCTGATAGTTTGGCAGGACTAGCAGGTATACTTTGAGTAATAGTATCAATATTTATTTGTAAATTATCCCCACTATCAGGCATTTCCATTGCACTAACACGAGAGAGGGCATCTGCAATTACATTGTCTTTACCTTTTATATAACGTACAGTAACATCATACCTAGCCATTTGTAATAATAATCTTTGCAATCTGGGTGAAGCACTACTGATGGATTTTTTCCAAATGCTTTCCAATGGCTTATGATCGGTATCTATAACAACACTTTTACCATAAACATAATGGTGAAATTTCTTAAGTGACCATGAAACTGATAAGAGTTCTCGCTCGATATTGCTATAACGAGACTCTGCTTCAGTTAAAGATCGACTACCATAACAAACAGGTTTGCCATCCTGCAACAAAACACACCCTAATCCCTTTAAGCTTGCATCAGCTTGAATGTAATTAGGTTTTTCAGGATCATAAAATGTTAAAACAGGTGTATTAGTAATAATACTCTTAAGCTCATTAAATGACTTATCATGTTCAGTTTGCCAAACAAAAAGAACATCATGCTTTAACAAATTTCTTAAAGGTTCAGAAACATGAGCTAAAATAGGTGAAAACCTATGTAAATAATTGATCATTCCCAAAAAACTCTGAAGCTCTGTTAAATTATTTGGAGGCTTCATATCTAAAATTGATTTAATCTTCTTTTCATCAACTTTTAAACCGTTAGGCGTCCATTTATGGCCAAAAAATGAAGCTTCCTGAACCTTAAACTGAAATTTGTCTGGATTAAACTTAACATTATTGTTTCGAGCAGTATCTAATACATTAACAATATTTCTATCATGATTTAACTCATCAAAACCATAAACAAAAGTATCATCTGCAATTCCAGTTAATCCAACTAGATTACCGAAAACAGAATCCATTTTTTCTTGAAAAATGTCACCACTCACACTTAAACCAAAAGGGAGTCTAGTCCAACGGTATTTTCCCCATGGTGTATTAAATGTACAAAGCTTACTACTTGGGGTATCAAGTTCAACCTGCCAAAATCCGTTACTAGCATCTAAAATGCTGAAATATCTCGCACCACTTAGTCTAGGAATCACATCTTCAATGGTCCTAACATAATATGGATTACGTTTAAGAGCAACATTTAAATCTCGCGGATCTAAACACATTCTGATCTTATTTGAAGATTTTGGTGTTATCACTGTTGAATTTATCCAAGGGGTATATTCATCACACACTTTGCACAAGATTCCAAGATTTTCTAAACGTTCCAACTCATCTTGATATATTTTCTGCATATGGACAGGAACTTGTCGTGGTGGATGCTGAACAGGCTCAATACTTTTATCAATATTCAATTGATACGGTTCACCAGGGAAACAACCAATACCGGTAAACACATCATGGTATTGCTTTAATAGGTATTCTTTGGTGAGTGGAAATGGATGGTTTTTACCATTAACATCAAACAACTTGACTTGACCATCAATTTTACACGTAACTTCCCAATTTAACTTGATTAAATCCAACTTTTGGGCAAGAACATTCCCAATAATAACTGGACCTTTAAAGTCAACCACTTCAAAACATGCTGTTTCTGTATGTCCATTTGTTGTTTTAACAGCAACATTACAGGATCCATTGCTCGGAACTTCCCCACCTCCAAAGGCTAATAGTCGAAATTGTGATCTCTTTAATAACTGCTTGTCAAATAATGATTTATAGACTTCAGTTGTTAAAACATTGGTTTCTGCCCCTGAATCAATCTTTGAAAGGACTGTGTTTGTGGCGTTACTTGAAGGATTATTGAACTCTAATTCTATCAGGGCCTTATCTTTGCAGCTTACAGTAACAGGATTAACTATTTTTACATCACTGTTTACAGGTACTGTCATTACAGGACCTAAAAATACTGAAGGTAAGTCTTCTTCACTGTTGTTAAAATCAACAATATTGATCTGTTTTTTCCAACAGTAATCTGCAAAGTGACCAGTTTTCCCACAGTTTCTACAGCTATACTTCATCGCAGGACAAAATTCTTTGGAATGAACTGCATTACCACATCTTCCACATTTATCTGATTTGGGCTTGTCTGCTTTAGGTTTCTGTGGTTTCTGTGAATTGTACTTATTCGGCTTAGGCTTTCCAAATTTTCTACGATGCCTATCTATAGGTGCAATAGTGGCTGTACTTTCATTGATTTTTTGGTCGATAATAGTCATCTGTCTATTGGCAGATTCTTCAGCTTTTGCCATACTTTTCACCTTTTGAAAACTAATGTTATTTCCAATTTTTAAACAATCCTTACGAACTTTGTTAGATTTCATACCAAATACTAGGTTGTCTCTCAAAAATCTGTCTGAATGCTCAGCTGGATAATTTGCTTCTTTTAACAGCAAGCGTAACTTGGCGATGAATTCCTCCAATGACATATCACCCTGTTTAATCATATGAAGCTCAAATGATGCCATCAATTCATTGGAATCTGGTTTAATAAATTCTTCATACTTATTCCAGTAATTCTCCAAAACTTTTTCTTCAGCTTCAGTAAAACTCCAACTGTTGAACAAATCTAAGCCATATTCACCAGACCAATAAAGTAAACAATTGCACTTAATGCTTTCTTCAACCTTGTTCATTGGGCCTTTAAACAAAATCTGGCACTGCTGCTTCCAAACCTTATACCGTGTGTATAAACCTTCATCCTTGGTCCAAACAATACTAGGGCCTTGACTCAGGAATGCTGCTTGGGCTAAACTTGCCGCCATTTTCCACTACGAAAATTTTCAGCTCACCGGTTCAAACTTGAAACAAAACGTGTAGAGGCTTTGACAAACTTCTTCCTCCGACAAAACAATAGTTTAACGTCCGTGACAACAAATTCACTTACACCAGTAAACTTGTGTTCAGTTCTGACACCATGTATATTTCTTATAATATCGGGTTCTGTAGTCACAACATAACTATTTCAAGTACACGTTTTTATTAGACCTTGACCTTACATTTTGTACGGAACCATAGAACAATAAAACGAAACATTAATATCTTTACAATAACTGTTAAGGTACGAGTATAATTGAACGGATTTTTATGTTTTTTGTGCAGTTCTAGTACTTTTGAAGGCAATTAACATATATTCAAGGCCTAAATCGACTCTCGAAAATGCTGAACATTCCTCTTTAACATAGGTACATGTCGTGAAATGTCGTTTTATATTTACAATATTTCCATGAAAAGTGGGCATATCTTGCTAGGCAACCACTTTTGAAATTTGCTAGAGAAAAAATATAATTTAAGTGAAAAAAAAAGGACTTTTTCCGGATTTTCTCCTGAACTTCAATTTTTTTCAAGGAATATTAGCAAAACATTAAAACATTTTTATAATATTTGGGCCACTGGAGAGCCTGAATGAGAAACAGTGATGACATCAATCCATCTGTTCAGTCTGGATGTTTCTCTTCTAATCTTATGTCTACCACAGGGGCTCGTAGTTATATTTTTATAAATATTGTTATACGGTTATAAGAGAAATGAGAAGGGAGGACACTAATTTTGGGGTCAAAATTGAAATAGAAATTCGGCGCCTTTCTTCGCCTCGAAAACGGCCAAGTCTTTGGTCTAACCGATATATTTAAGTAAAAAAAGCACATTTTGAATGACAGACTGATTTACGACGGAGTAATTACCGTTTTTGTGTTCCAAGCGGAGCGAACATGGTTCGGACAACTTCTTTGTAGATCATTTTCCGGTTGCTTCGAGACGAAATACTAGGTGAGTTTTCATTGGTCCAAATAAAAATAGAAATTTATTTTTCTGGACGTCATACAATGACGTCAATTATTAACTCAAATTTGGACCAATGAAAACTCAACTGGTAATTCGTCTTGAAGCTAGCGGAAATTGGCCTACAAAGAAGTTGTCCGAACCATGTTTGCTCCGCTTGGAACACAAAAACGGTAATTACTCCGTCGTAAACCAGTCTATCATTCAAAATCTGCTTTTTTTACCTAAATATATCGGTTAGACCAAAGACTTGACCGTTTTCGAGGCGAAGAAAGGCGCCGAATTTCTATTTCAATTTTGACCCCAAAATTAGTGTCCTCCCTTCTCATTTCTCTTATAACCGTATAACAATATTTAAAAAAAAGTATAACTACGAAGCCCCTGTGATGTCTACTGTGTTAGGTAGGCCTATCTGTCCATTTTTAATGACAATTCAAAGGGAAATGGTTCAAACTAGATCAATTCTTCTTTGGTACTCATTTGAACTTTCTGGAGGATATAGTTTACGCTGTTTTACCTATTTAAATGTGGTTCCTGATTCTTGGTTTTCATCTAGAGATAATGACTAGAATTAACCAGAAATAAGAAAAAAAACTAACCATTTCAACCTTAATCATATGGAGTATGCGAGACAGAATAAAAAAGATAAAATGCAATTAAATTCATTAATAGCATTTTGATAGCAAAAGGATACGTCCTGGAAGAACAGGTTTGATATTTACAAAACCATAGCTTAAACCAGTTTTAACAAATACTTGTGATGATTTCACTTGATATTGTCCAAATTCATAACTTTCTCTGTCTTCTATATTACCTATCAATATAAAGAAATAACACTTTTTATGGATATAGACTTCTATCTGTTATAACTAGCTGCTTATTTTGTATCTTTTCAGTTGTTAAGTTTTTAGCTGGTATACATAGTTTGCTTATCTGTATGGTTAATAATCACTTGATAACGTTATAACAATATATTATATTATAGCACTCTACCCGTTATAAATGTATCAATAGGTGAATATAAATCATACCTGTTATAAATGTATCAATAGATGAATATAAATCCTACCTGTTATAAATGTATCAATAGAAGAATATAAATCCTACCTGTAATAAATGTATCAATAGGTGAATATAAATCCTACCTGTTATAAATGTATCAATAGGTGAATATAAATCATACCTGTTATAAATGTATCAATAGATGAATATAAATCCTACCGGTTATAAATGTATCAATAGGTGAATATAAATCATACCTGTTATAAATGTATCAATAGGTGAATATAAATCCTACCTGTAATAAATGTATCAATAGGTGAATATAAATCCTACCTGTTATAAATGTATCAATAGGTGAATATAAATCCTACCTGTTATAAATGTATCAATAGGTGAATATAAATCCTACCTGTTATAAATGTATTAATAGGTGAATATAAATCATACCTGTTATAAATGTATCAAAAGATGAATATAAATCCTACCTGTTATAAATGTATCAATAGAAGAATATAAATCCTACCTGTTATAAATGTATCAATAGGTGAATATAAATCATACCTGTTATAAATGTATCAATAGGTGAATATAAATCCTACCTGTAATAAATGTATCAATAGGTGAATATAAATCCTACCTGTTATAAATGTATCAATAGGTGAATATAAATCCTACCTGTTATAAATGTATCAATAGGTGAATATAAATCCTACCTGTTATAAATGTATTAATAGGTGAATATAAATCCTACCTGTTATATAAATGTATCAATAAATGAATATAAATCCTACCTGTTATAAATGTATCAATAGGTGAATATAAATCCTACCTGATATAAATGTATTAATAGGTGAATATAAATCCTACCTGTTATAAATGTATCAATAGGTGAATATAAATCCTACCTGTTATAAATGTATTAATAGGTGAATATAAATCCTACCTGTTATAAATGTATCAATAGAAGAATATAAATCCTACCTGTTATAAATGTATCAATAGGTGAATATAAATCCTACATGTTATAAATGTATCAATAGATGAATATAAATCCTACCTGTTATAAATGTATTAATAGGTGAATATAAATCCTACCTGTTATAAATGTATCAATAGGTGAATATAAATCCTACCTGTTATAAATGTATCAATAGGTGAATATAAATCCTACCTGTTATAAATGTATCAATAGGTGAATATAAATCCTACCTGTTATAAATGTATCAATAGGTGAATATAAATCCTACATGTTATAAATGTATCAATAGATGAATATAAATCCTACCTGTTATAAATGTATTAATAGGTGAATATAAATCCTACCTGTTATAAATGTATTAATAGGTGAATATAAATCCTACCTGTTATAAATGTATCAATAGGTGAATATAAATCCTACCTGTTATAAATGTATCAATAGGTGAATATAAATCCTACCTGTTATAAATGTATCAAAAGGTGAATATAAATCCTACCTGTTATAAATGTATTAATAGATGAATATAAATCCTACCTGTTATAAATGTATCAATAGGTGAATATAAATCCTACCTGTTATAAATGTATTAATAGGTGAATATAAATCCTACCTGTTATAAATGTATTAATAGGTGAATATAAATCCTACCTGTTATAAATGTATTAATAGGTGAATATAAATCCTACCTGTTATAAATGTATTAATAGGTGAATATAAATCCTACCTGTTATAAATGTATCAATAGATGAATATAAATCCTACCTGTTATAAATGTATTAATAGGTGAATATAAATCCTACCTGTTATAAATGTATTAATAGGTGAATATAAATCCTACCTGTTATAAATGTATTAATAGGTGAATATAAATCCTACCTGTTATAAATGTATTAATAGGTGAATATAAATCCTACCTGTTATAAATGTATTAATAGGTGAATATAAATCCTACCTGTTATAAATGTATTAATAGGTGAATATAAATCCTACCTGTTATAAATGTATCAAAAGATGAATATAAATCCTACCTGTTATAAATCTATCATTATAGGTTAATATAAATCCTACCTGTTATAAATGTATCAATAGGTGAATATAAATCCTACCTGTTATAAATGTATCAATAGGTGAATATAAATCCTACCTGTTATAAATGTATCAATAGGTGAATATAAATCCTACCTGTTATAAATGTATTAATAGAAGAATATAAATCCTACCTGTTATAAATGTATTAATAGGTGAATATAAATCATACCTGTTATAAATGTATCAATAGATGAATATAAATCCTACCTGTTATAAATGTATCAAAAGGTGAATATAAATCCTACCTGTTATAAATGTATTAATAGGTGAATATAAATCCTACCTGTTATAAATGTATCAATAGAAGAATATAAATCCTACCTGTTATAAATGTATCAATAGGTGAATATAAATCCTACCTGTTATAAATGTATCAATAGGTGAATATAAATCCTACCTGTTATAAATGTATTAATAGGTGAATATAAATCCTACCTGTTATAAATGTATTAATAGGTGAATATAAATCCTACCTGTTATAAATGTATTAATAGGTGAATATAAATCCTACCTGTTATAAATGTATCAATAGGTGAATATAAATCCTACCTGTTATAAATGTATCAATAGGTGAATATAAATCCTACCTGTTATAAATGTATTAATAGGTGAATATAAATCCTACATGTTATAAATGTATCAATAGGTGAATATAAATCCTACCTGTTATAAATGTATTAATAGGTGAATATAAATCCTACCTGTTATAAATGTATCAATAGGTGAATATAAATCCTACCTGATATAAATGTATTAATAGGTGAATATAAATCCTACCTGTTATAAATGTATTAATAGGTGAATATAAATCCTACCTGTTATAAATGTATCAATAGGTGAATATAAATCCTACCTGTTATAAATGTATTAATAGGTGAATATAAATCCTACCTGTTATAAATGTATCAATAGGTGAATATAAATCCTACCTGTTATAAATGTATCAATAGGTTAATATAAATCCTACCTGTTATAAATGTATTAATAGGTGAATATAAATCCTACATGTTATAAATGTATCAATAGATGAATATAAATCCTACCTGTTATAAATGTATCAATAGGTGAATATAAATCCTACCTGTTATAAATGTATCAATAAATGAATATAAATCCTACCTGTTATAAATGTATCCTACCTGTTATAAATGTATCAATAGATGAATATAAATCCTACCTGTTATAAATGTATCAATAGGTGAATATAAATCATACCTGTTATAAATGTATCAATAAGTGAATATAAATCCTACCTGTTATAAATGTATCAATAGGTGAATATAAATCCTACCTGTTATAAATGTATTAATAGGTGAATATAAATCCTACCTGTTATAAATGTATCAATAGGTGAATATAAATCATACCTGTTATAAATGTATTAATAGGTGAATATAAATCCTACCTGTTATAAATGTATCAATAGGTGAATATAAATCCTACCTGTTATAAATGTATCAATAGAAGAATATAAATCCTACCTGTTATAAATGTATCAATAGGTGAATATAAATCCTACCTGTTATAAATGTATCAATAGGTGAATATAAATCCTACCTGTTATAAATGTATCAATAGGTGAATATAAATCATACCTGTTATAAATGTATCAATAAATGAATATAAATCCTACCTGTTATAAATGTATTAATAGGTGAATATAAATCTGTACGTTTATGTGTTTGGACTGGCATTTCTTGACGTAATTTATACAAATATTCTAGATCTATTTCAGCTATGCATACATCTGTACCATCTTTACACTGAGCTATAACTGTTCCCCATGGGTCAACAACCTAAAATAATTATTCAGAAAGAATTATTTTTAAATTTGATAAAAATACATGGGCAATGTTTTTTTTTTAATTTCAATTTTCAATATTTTTCCAACAAGAATTGCCAGAGGCATGTACATGTTTTAGAAATTTAAATAAAAGTTTGACAAGGTAAAACAATTATTTTCAAAAGCTATTTTGACGTCTAATGGCAATAATCAAAACATGACAACTTATCTTACCATAGAATGACCATAAGAGGATCTTTTATTATTGTGTTTTCCTGTATGTGCTGCAGCTACCACATAACATTGGTTTTCTATAGCTCGACTTCTTAATAATGTCTGAAGAGAAAAGTCTAGTATTATTACATTTAAAATGATTTTAAGAAGTATTTTAAATTTTTATGTGTATCAAGGACCCTGATAATATGACTTTATACCATTCTAATTTTTTCAAATCTGACGTCTGTGGTTTCAGCGATTTCAGTTAAACAAAGTTTTTAGATGACTTCATATGTAGAGATAGAAACAAATTTTGTGACTTGTAACATCATTAAATAAAGCTGTCCTCAGCTACTGTAGGAGGAATATATTTTTGGTCAATTGTTAATATATATTATTAGCCTGTTCAACTGAATAAAGAATCCTGGTTTTGAACAATCCCAGTGATGACTTACCTCCCAATGTGCTTGTCCAGTAGTTTGTGTAAATGCTGAAGGATATGTTAAAATTTCTGCTCCTTGCTGACGTAAAGAAATAGCCATTTCAGGGAATCTCAAATCATAACACCAAATTATGTAAGGAAATCAAGAAACATAGACATAGTGAATAGCCAGGCAGTGGCAGATTAAGGCCCAGGCCTTAGGAAAAAAAAAGGTAGAGGGGCTAATTTTCTTAGTTGGATTTGGCTAAGTTAGTTACTAATTGATATTTTTAAGTGTGACAAGACTTTTCATGGGTCCAATTTCAGTTGGTCGAATTCTTGATGGGCCGAAGGCAGCTAACTACTTTGCCTACAGGTTTATCTACCTCTGTAACCAGGCAAGAATTTTTGGCGAAAATCAATGGTTTGATTATGACAGTCATAGTATCAAAATCTATCAATTCTGTAAAATTATTCTGGTGGAAAGACAATCTAATTAAAACTAGAATCGTGAGACGATACTGGGCAGTGCGCATCCGGTTTCGTCTATGGGTGAAAAGTGTCATTTTCAATCCATACATATAAATTGTTTATATTCGGGAGTGAAAAGTAGAATAACCAGTTCACGTTCGGTGAAAAAATGGAATAACTAGCGTATGATCGGTAGTGAAAAGTCATCTGATTAAAAAGTCATTGTTTTTATTTATGTACATTTTTATACATCATTGGAAGTAGAATAGTTAAAGAAAATTTATTAATATTTTTCATATGTAATATCATACATATGAAAGAAATGAAGTGAAATGAATGGAGTTTACGTCCTATTTTTTCTGCTCCTATATGGGCAAACTGAGGACGGGCAAACGCCATGCAGTGTGCAATGAGGGAAATTTTGCCAGGACAGCGGCAGTAACCTGCTCTTTTTTTCAATTTCCAACTGTCAAGGGGTCTTTAGCACACGGGACCATGGTTTATTGTCACATCCGAACGACTAGGCGCTTTTTTCCATGTCAGCCCCTCCGACCTGCATCACTGACGGGATTCAATCCTGGACGTTTAGGTTGGCGAGCAAGCGTCTTACTCACTGAGCTACTGTGGCTCCCTTCATATCATAACACCATTACTTGATATGATATATAAATAACATCAGAATTCTGAGTGCTAACTTTCTTAAAAATTCGCAGTTCAGCTCGTAATTTATCATTTTAATATACTTAGCAAAATATTTATATTATCATTTTTTTTAAAAAACTTTTTAATGATCAACGTTTTTAGACATGCAGTTTTAAAACTTTTTTTTTTAATAAAATGACAGAACCAGATTTTTGGAACGAATTTTCTTTTTTTTTGGCATCGGATCGTTATCTTCTATATTTAGATTTTATTTTTTCATTTTTACTACATAATTTAAAACGTTAAAAGCGCAAGTGACAATGTAAGAAAGTAAGCACTTGCAATTGTCAGTTGAGGGGATAGAACTGCATTTGAACATATAGACAACAAACATTTGTCAGTTGAAGGGAGAGAACTGCATTTAAACATACAGAATACAAACATGTAAGTTTTAATCTTATATTTTGCAAGCAAGTGTTTTTTCAGATCATTTGAAAAATTCTTAATATAGTTTAGTAGGATACGATTCTCCCCCAAAAATTTCATTGTTGTATTTTCGTTTTATGATATTAAAAAAAAACATTTGTTGTACATTATATCAAAACATTGACCAGTGAGAAGCGTTAAATGAAACAATACACTGTACACAGTACACTGCTCATGAATTATTAGACATGCTGAGGGTATGAGGTTTCTCCTCATTTTCCGAGTAAATCTTTCGCCTTTTACTAAAGATTTCCGTGGGGAGGAACAATTTAATGAGTCTATAGACAATTTGTGAAACCTCACTTACCTGAGGTAAAAAAAAAAAAAAAAAAAAAAAAAATACATTGTAACACAACAACGTAGACTCTCACATGCCATCAGGTATGGAAGGATTTAATGACACCCTTCCTATGCGATTTTAAAAGGTAATGAATGTCCATTACTAATACCCCCTGTCAGTGATGCAGGATTAATGATATGAAGGGGAGCCCCAGTGGCTTAGTGAGTCAGACGCTTGCTCGCCAACCTGAACGTCCAGGGATGAATCTCGTCAGTGATACAGGTCGGGGGGCTGGCATGGCAAGGGCGTTCAATCGTGGATGTAAATAAACCGATGTGCTAATTGGCTGTGCATGTTAAAGATCCCTCGACAAATGGAAATTGATAATAATATCAGGCTAATGCAAACATTTTCCTCATTGCGCACTGCATGGCGTTTGCCCGTCCTCAATATAGGTGCAGAAAAGCAAAGCAGGACGTAAAACTGTATTCATTATATTTCATTTTTCAAAAATTGGAAATTTTTATAATACTTCCACTGTAATATATTTTTTCCGGGTCGCATTACATTATTTATTTTTTTTATGATGACCATTTTTAACATAATGCAAACAAATATTTTCAAATATCTCCAAAACTAAGGAAGTTAAAATTACAAGATTACAAGCAAATGACGTCAAAACCAGAAGTGATATAAAGATTCTGGAAATATTTTTTTGTTCAGAATCAAATTGTCTATCTACCTGTAAGTTTTTAGATCGAACGAGTAAATTTCAAAAAAACACGCACAGTTTCAATGGAATTTGACACAAAATTTGCAAGTTTTAAAAAGTGCAATTTTGATTCAAATATATTGTGTTATATATCATTTGAAAGAGCACATTTAGCATAGTAAAAATGAAATAGAATTTGTGACGTATGTAAATTAGGTCACGTGACAGAGCTCTTTAAAGTTAAAAATTGCAATTTTCAAATGGCGATAAAACCGGAAGTAAACATCATAAATCGGAAATGAATATATAATCTGATAGATCTCGTCAAGGGCAATAATTTTTGTACAGGTCATCAAAGGTCAAGGTCACTAGATATGAGCCTTGAAAGTTTCGGTCATTACTGAAATTCTTGTTCCGGAAATATAAAGAAATTGAAATTGAAATTCAAAAATCGACAACCTACATTTTTTTTGCAATCGTCGTAGATTTCAAAATTAAAAAAATCCGATTAACCCTCGGTTCTGAATTAAAATTTTAAGAAACATAGGTCAGTTCAAGATGGCTGATCCCTTACACCTGGATAAAATTTCATCATTTTATTTTTTATGTATGACCAAATCTATGATAACACAAAACATTTTTTTCAAATATCTTCAATATTCCGGAAGTTGAAATTGAAAGTTTAGAAGCAAATGACGTCAAAACCGGAAGTGATATCGAAACTTTAAAAATTGATTTTCTTTGGAAATTCATATGTCTATGTTATTGAAAGGTTTCAGATCGATCGAAACAAAATTGCAAAAGTTAAAAAAAATCCTTTAAAAAGTGCTCCAAAAGTCAGCTACAAAAGACAAAATATGAATTTTTCAAAATTGCAATTTGTAGCTATTGGGTTAAACAAATGAACTGAAAAAGACCGATCACAATCTGTTGGAAAAATGAGTTGAAAATGGAAAAACCCTGAAATACGACTTTTTCATGTTTCATTTCCGGTTAGGCAAAAATGCGCCATTTTACATTTAAGCAACACCGAGCAGTTAATCATCGCAGGAAATGATGTCAAGTTATGTGTGGTATGTGCAGTTTTGGCTGGGGACCGTGACCAGAAAAAGACAAAAAAAAAAAAATAAAAAAAATAGTCAATTGCAAACCAAAGCAGTGCGTTCGACAAATCGTACGCACTGCAATTAGATTATATTTCGTTTTGGTTATTTTTTGAGTGTCGATTCCATGCAATCTAACCACTTATATAAGGCGAGCATCTTCTGGTGACGAAAATTTCAGCCAATCAAAAACTACCTTCAAGATCGCGGGTCTATGCATTGATATGCATTAAGGGAAAATGAAACAGAAAGTTAACCAACACAGCAGTCCAAATTATGACGTAATAAAAAATATTCAAATATAAACATTGTTCTGATTGGCAGAGAGGTGGCACATGCTATAAATAGATTATTCGTCATTAGAAGATGCTCGCCTTATAAAAGTGGTTAGATTACATTGAGTCGACAATCAAAAAATAACCGAAACGAAATGTAATCTAATTTTAATTATCCTGGTGGAAAGATGACATTCATGTGATCAATGATTGATGAAAACAGCTTTTAAAGGATACTGTAGCTAGACCAACTTGACCAACTGGTGTTTGAATGGGTTGTATAATTTGAGAACCAGGTATAGTATAACTACTCTCTGTTAATTTCACTGTATTCTTTATATCTAGATCAAATAGATGAGCTTTATTATACACTGCAGTGATAATACCTTCATTATTTATCAAAACATGACTGTTAAACACTCGTTCTTTATCCTTTCTGAAATTAAACAAACAACAAAATTTTAACATTATTTTTGGTGTTTTGCAGCTTACTTATTTGCACGTGTATGGGCTTTTGACGACAGGCTTATGCCATGCATTGTGCAATGAAGGAAATTTCTACAGCACAGCAGGCAGCAGCATAAGCCTACATTAATTTCCGATTTCTAACTGCTGAAGGAAATTAGTCTGAAGCACACCAGGGCCTTGGTTATTTGTCCCATCAGAACCAGTGGCGTTTCTACCGGGGGGCCAGGGGGGCTTGCCCGGTCTTGGTCCCCCCACTTTGAAATTTTGTATAATGTTACATACGGATTCTTGGTGCTGGTAGCCCCCCCTGACAATTATTTGGCCCCAACTCGGCCCCTCCACCTAAAAATTCCTAGAAACGCCACTGATCAGAAAGAGTAAACAAAACAAACATACGTTGATTTGATATGAAACCCAGCAGACAACCAAACATTATTAGACTTTGCCAACTGTTTATACTGTGTTAGAATAGGACCATCAAGACTTTCAGCCATGTCTATAGATAATGGTATAGTTTCAGCTATATAATCTGATGCTTCGGGTAGAAAGATCACCTGAAATCATACACACACACAATTCAGTTCAGTCTGATTAAAATCAGACACTAATTTCGTTTCGTTCTTTTAAATCCAGTTTTGTAAACACTACATTAGGGTCTGAGAACCAGGTGCGATAGAAAGTATCTACCTTAACTCTGGTTTTAACCAATAAGATCTTTGCCCTCTCCTGCGCTGGGATTTTGTTCGCGAACAATAGGTGCAATCTAGGATTCCCAAGTGCTGTAGACTAGTTTATCAGGTCATTTTTGTCAAGATAAGGTCAGAGTGCACGTAGATACTTTCTATCACACGTGGTTCTCAGACCCTAATGTAGTGTTTACAAAACCGGATTAAAAAAAAACGAACAAAACGAAATTAGGGTCTGATTTTAATTAGACTGAATTCAGTCATAAAAAAAACCAGCAGGTTGTATTTGTTAATTTGCTTCTAATATAAAACCTGTTTACATCTTGTTTTCTAAAAATAATATAGCTGAAAACTCAAAGCTTTTTAAACACACAGTAGTTTACTGGTAAATATTTTCTACTCTAAAGTAGTACCATCTGAACTCAAGTCTTTTCTCGATAACAGTGTTTAAGTTATTTGCTTGGCTAGTATAAGAGTCCTTCTGCTCTAAAGTATGGTAGTATAAGTTTTATAAAAAGATAATACATGTATACACGCCATAGGGTAATAGTTTATTGCTTATATTTACGTTTTGAAAACTTTGGATTTTTATTGGATTCCACTCAAGGTCATCAGATTTTCCGAGCATTATTTCTTAATCAAAGATTACGCTGTCATTTTGTATCGTATCTAAGTAAAATGACGTCAAGTTAAGTCACATGGCTATTGCGTGATAACAGTCATACAAATTAACATTATTAGGTCAATGTGAAATCATCTTAGCAAATGTAAATATAGTGTTTTACAAAATATTCCAACACACTTCCATCTTTTCTCCTAGAGATTATAATTATATGTGAAAACAGTGTTTTTTTTATCAACCCAAACACAAACTTTCACAAGTATTTTGAGATTAATATTTCAATTTATACAATAACAATTTAAAGGGGAATGTTCAGCATTTGCGAGGATCTATTTGGGCCTTGAATTTATGTAAATAGCCCTTAGATTTACTGGAACTGCCCAAAAATCACACAATATCCGTACCTTAACAGTTATCTTTCATTTTCTGTATATGTGTTTTCTATATAAGTCACAGTCTTACTAAACGGCGAGTCGTATTTTTGACTTTAAAACGCTGATAATTAAGGATAGCCTACACAGGGATTCAAAGACTTAAATTTTGAGGGAGAGTTTGGAACATTATTACGGATTAGATAACTAAAACATTCAAGGTTCTGAGACTAAAACTTTTAGTCAAACAGTTAGTGAACATATCCCTTTAATATGTTCTATTGAATAAGCTTCACTTTGTCTATATACCAACCTTTGCTCCAAGAGCAGCTGATTTTTCTATAAGACTTCTACAAATTGACAGGTTCTCTTCCTTGTTGCCTGTACCAGTAAATTGACACACACCAATTCTTGGATTTACTTTAACACTAGCCATCTTAGAATAATGAAGACTTATTTTGTCTAGATGATAGTTGTTTGTAAATAGTTTGTTCAATATGACTACTGATGTCTTCTTATAAAATGACCTCATTTATATCTACAGACCAGCTAGCTTATCTTGAGGTTATTTAACATATGAGGCAATGGATGAATATACCACACCTAATTATCTGAAATAAATAAGTTTATAATGACATTAAAAACAAATTAGTTTGAGGGAGAGAAAATAAGTGAAGAAACCCCAGTAGTATAAACTTCTTCTTCACACATGTCCTGATAGCTCACCTTTAAATCTATAATAAATTAAATAAATAATATACAATATCTACATGCTAAATTTCATAGCAATTGGGATCATAAAAGAGAGGTCTTAAATTTTATGATACCGGCTAAATTTCATGTAGAAGTTTGGGATGGCACATTTTTCATTCATTCAAAAGACCAAAGTGATTATTACTTTACGTACCGGTACACACACATTTTTTAGATTCTTTGTGATGTGATTAGAGTTACGGTACTGCCAACAATGCAGCGATTTCTTAATGTATATTAAATTGGAATACCATCTGAACTCAGTCTTTTCTCGATAACGGTGTTAAAGTTATTTGCATGGCTAGTATAAGAGTCCTACTTATGAATTATAATTTGTATACACACGTACGCTAGGCCATCGTTGAATAGGCTATTTTAATTAATACAAACCTTTATTTAAAAAAAGTTGTGTGTTCACCATTATAGTAGGTTACGGTTACGAAAGATACAATATATTATTAATCCGAATCTATTTTTCAACCCGGTTTCCCCGTCAGTGATTCGGAGGGGCTGACATATGGAAAAAGCGTCTAGCCAGGCCCGTAGCTACAGGAGACCCCCCCCCCCCCCCCCCCCCCCCAAAAAAAAAAAAATTCACTGAACTCGTCTGTAAAACGTGTAATCAGTTCATACAAGTCAGGGATGGAACCGTCGGTAAAACCGATTTATTCAAGGGATTCTTAAGTGGTTTTCTAGTCTTTTTGGATGTATCAGGGACACTTCCAACTTCTATTTGAATCCCTTTAACCTAAAGAGTTAAAAACTTTGTGTAAGTTATAATGTTACCGTTTGTTTACATTTACATAATTTGTTTACTGAATTTACAAAATTTGTCTGTATATTAAGTTGGTTAAAGCTGGAGTCTTCGATAACCCAGTCTAACTGAAAGAAACGAAATTAGGGTCTGATTTTAATTAGACTGTCGATAACCAATCGGTAAAATCGTTTGTCGGTTATGATGTTACCGGTAAACTGCGTCTACATTAAACAGGATTTTTACTGAACTTAAAACATGGAATCGGTTGAAAAAGTCATATAAAACTATAAAACAAATGCTTTTCCGATGAAAATTGATAATTTTGACCATGGGAAAAGAATAACAAAATCGCGTCAGATGTATTCTCCGGGTTTCCTAGATTTTAAATTTTCCGGGGGAGGACCCCCAACCCCCCCCCCCCGCTAATACAAGCGCCAAATACGAAGGAATTTGACCAAAGGTCCTTGACTTACAGAAGCACCTTTCAAGTCTTTCGATATGTGTTTTGCAAGCTAAATGAGATTCACAGATGATTTGAATTCTATTCTGCTTTTTAGCAAAATTGCCCCTCCGAATACATCACTTCCCCCCCCCCCCCCCCAAACACTTACGTCTGGCTACGGGTCTGCGTCTAGCCGTTCGGAGGGGACAATAAACCGGGGTCCCGTGTGCGATTTGCTTGCATCTGAAGCCATTCCAGACGGTATTCTTATGAATGTGCAGGGTGAACATAATAATGTTCCAAAGATAAAAAAAAAAAAAATAATATACTGAAGATGGAAACTTATACATATTTTCTCCTCATCACGAAATTCACCCCTTTATTTGTAATTCACCCCCGATTCTCCCTGTTTCAAAATTTCACCCGAACACTTCAATTTCACCCTTGGATATGGACCCCGGTTGAGAAGCACTGGAGTCTAAGGCCCGAGGGGATTTAGTCTAGAAAATACAATTTCCTGACAAACTAAAAGTTTATTTGTATAAGGACTGCAGGACCACCAGACAGGCGCGGATCCATATGACTCGCTTATGATAACGGCCATCTTGCCCGGAAAATGGCTAAGGGAAAACAACTCTTGTTCGGAGATCGAGTTTGGTTTACTGTGAAAGAAGACAAAACTCTCTCAAGAATGATTTTGAATTTTTTAATTTATTCAATGACAATCACAGTACAGTATACGAGGTTATCTAACATGCTAGTCTAGTTCGTCTGTGTATGGTGTCGTCTTCTATCGAGGTAGAAACAGCCAATCAAAAATCAATCTCCGAACAATCTCTTGCCCATTTACCGGGCAAGATGGCAGACTATCATGGCAGAGTCATTAAATAGTCTCGAACAAAATGACGAAGGTTGAGCCGATTGTGCGAATGCAAGTCCACACTCGTACTACTTCGGAACTAGACTTGTGGCTAGATAACTTCGCATATTATACGGTAGTCGCCATATTGAATAAATTATAGCTCAGCCAACCATAATCATTCTTCAGAGAGTGTTAAAAATAGATGTCTGGATATAGGAGACTACAGCAGTTTTTATCATAGTTATTTTGTATACGATTTGCTCGGAATTTATTTTTTAACGCTAATTTAGACATTGATCTAGATTACACAATATATGATTATCGCCTCTCTTTAAATTCAGAAAGGACAAATTTGAGGAAAAGGCCAGATAGCGTCCATGGACATTGTGGGAATCGAACCCACTTAGACTAATTTTAGATCAGTGTTGATACCATTACAAACGAAGTATCCATTAGACCACGCCGACCTACTAATATATACTATCAATAGCTCTTAAATAGGCCTAGTTATTATTACTATAGCTCTTTCAGGTCGGCTTTTACATAAGCTGATCTGCGCCCATAGTAATAGGGTCGGTCCTACGTTGCCCATGTTTATTTCAGTGTGAAATGTTAAATAAAACACCCCTCCTTTTTTTACCAGTAGGTATCAGTAGAAAGTGGAAAGATAAATAAAAGGTATCACAGGTACTTGTTTTCTATCCATGGTAAGATCTACCAGCCCTATGTTATGTATAGGATAGTAACTCTTTCCATCGGTGTCATAGTTTCTCCGACAGAGTCCGACACACTCCGACACTCCGACAAGACATTTGAGACTTAATATTCGCGAATTGAAAAGCACGTTTTTATCACGCTGGCTGCAATAAAAAGTTAGAATGTTTTATTACGTATGAAGAAACGAAACAACAAATAAATCATTTTTCAACATCTATCGTATGTCTTTTGATAGAAAATATTCAGCTATCCCACTGTGGCGAGTTTTAACGGGAGTAAAAGTAAGCGTGTCATGGTTTTTTTTTTTTTTTTTTTTACTTGTGAGTTGAGATTTTGTCGCCGACTGCATTTTCAAATTTACTATTTCATATTTCCGCAGAATTTTTTTTTATAAACACTGGTCCTCATGTCGATCAAGTGTTGTATGAGATAAATGATATTTCACAGACTGAAATAATAAACGGTTAGGCCTAAAGGTGAGATAGCCTAGGCCTATAAGCCTATATGACCTAAATTTAAATTTCCAGTGAAAATATGCGAACGATAAAATTTGCCCCATGGTGACGATGCTTTTGTGAGAGGGGATGTCCACAGCCGGAACATTTCGGGACTTTAATGTTGCCTATTTTACGTCCAGTACAGACACTCTACTCAGCAAAGCTTGTCCATTTGTGGGAGAAAACAGGATATCATGCCCCTCCCCCCAGGTTATCTGACGGGGGGGGGGGGGGGGGTGTCCCAGGTCTCCCCTGGATACGCCACCATCGGTATCAGGACCATTCCCCCCCAGACAGTTGCCCCCCCGGACAATTGCCCCCCTCAAATCCCCCTGGATTATTATTATAGTCTGTGAAATATCATTTATCTCATACACTTGATCGATATGAGGACCAGTGAATAAAATACAATTCTTCGGAAATATAAATTCGACATTCGTATGGTAAATCTCAACTCACAAGTACAAAAAAAATACATGGCGCCTTTACTTTTATTCCCGTTAAAACTCGCCACAGTGATATAGCTAAATATTTTCTGTCAAAAGACATAGGATAGATGTTGAAAAATGATTTATTTATTGTGTCGTTTCTTCATACGTAATACAAAAATATTCCAACGTTTTATAGCAGCCTGCGTGATAAAAACGTCCTTTTCAATTCGCGAATATCAAGTCTCAAATATCTTGTCGGAGAGTCGGAGTGTGTCGGACTCTGTCGGAGAAACTATGACACCGCTCTTTCCATGGATAGAAATCAGAGTGCCTGTGAGAAACACACATGCTAAGATAGCTCTATAATTCTCAACAGAAGAAAGGATTAGATCATCAAAGATCAAAATATTTAACGTGTTTTTGTAACATATTGATGGGGTGTCATTTTATATAGGCCAGGGGCCCGTTGCCAGAACGATCTTAACTTTAGGATATCCTGACTTAGGATCGTTCTGGCAACGGGCCCCAGGAGACTTCAGTTTTTCTGTGTAGGCCTAAATGTTATTAGATATTTACTGATCAAAAGTCAAAATATTACAATTGAACAGATTTACATAGTTCAAAGTAGTGTCCATAAATCATATTTCGTCATTTTTTTTTAATCCAATGATAAATAAGCTTTGGTATCTTTATTTATTTCCAAACATTGATACACCCCTTACAAAAATTAAGACATGGTTTTACTACATGGTTATGCATGGTTTTACTGTACAGTTAACCATATAGTTTTTTGAGACGGTAAATCATGAACTGTATGGTTTTACCACAATGGTGAACCATGAACTGTATGGTTTTACCACAATGGTTAACCATGAACTGTATGGTTTTACCATAACGGTTAAACATGAACTGTATGGTTTTACCACAATGGTTAACCATGAACTGTATGGTTTACCACAATGGTTAACCATGAACTGTATGGTTTTACCACAACGGTTAACCATGAACTGTATGGTTTTACCACAAAGGTTAATCATGAACTGTATGCTTTTACCACAACGGTTAACCATGAACTGTTTGGTTATAGTAGAACTACCCCTGTCAATGCGCAATTTTCTAACCATGGTAAAACCCTGGTCAAACATGGTTGAGCATGGTCTTATGGAGATGCCTTGACCATGGTTGGTTAATGATGGAAACAAACCACGGTCAACCTTGCTTCAACCATGCTTCAAACAATGGTCAACCATGCATTTAAGCCATAGTTAAAGAGGCACAGGCTTCATTTTTGTGGGTCGATTTTTCCAAGTCTCAGAAACGGGGACTTGTTTAGCTCAGCAATTTAGTACTGGTTATCACAACTCACCATTGAAATTTGAGCCTTCAAATCCATGTGCATCCATAATTATTAGCATTTGAAAGTTATAATGCCCTACTACACATTAGCGATACTATGCAATATATAGAAAAGTCATCTATAGAAATAGAAGGAGAAATGTCTAATTTAAGATATATTTGAAGGAAATATGCAATTTTTGTACATTTCTAGTGCTTCTGAAGGATACTTAAGTATATTCAAGACCCAAATCAACCAATAAAAATGAAGACTGGTCCCCTTTAAGTAGTCGACATTGAACCATTGAAAATACTTTGTGTTAACTACTGGCATGTTGTTCCAAGGCAGATAGTGAAACACACTTGGAATTTTAGACCAAACATACACAATATTTTTGAAATAGTATTTTTATTAGGTACCAGTGTTAGTAGGCATAATAAGTTTATTCATGGCAACTGTCTTGTCTAGAACTAAGAACACTAGTGTCACAGGCCTCAAGTAAGAGGGCTGATTGTACCTATTGAAAACACTTTATCTCACTGTAAACTCAAAAATCCTATTCATAACTTCTTCTACTTTTTTTCAGTCCAAACCAAAAATAACTCTTTCATCAAAAATATATCTGTTCCTTGTCATTAACATTCTCTATCAGCTAAAAAGCACATTTTTCATAGACTTGGATTTTCATTCCACAAAACAATTCCAACCTCAAATTTGATCCAAAATAAGTTTATCAGGTAGATGATAATGCTCAAAAAAGTAAGGCATTTCCACCATGTTCTGTTAGGGTCTGAATTATCCAGGATGGTTTGGATTAAAAAATAAAATACACTGAATTTTAACCGCCATCTTTACTCATGCAAGCCCTCCACCTATCTCTTAAGGGAGATAACTCTCAATGATTAACCATGGTCACCATGGTTAAAAACCATGCTTACCATGGTCAACTGTTTAAGGTTTATGCATGCTCAACCATCGTCAAATAAATGTCCATGGTTGACCGTGGTCTTTCACCAAGGTTGAAAATTTCAGCTTACCATGGTTGACCATGGTGAAAAATACTTCCAAGCTTGGTTTTACCATGGTTATCTATGGTGAGTGATGGTTACCATGGTTATCCATGGTGTAAAGTAATTCCAAGCATGGTTTTGCCATGGTTATCTGTGGTGAGCGATGGTTACCATGGTTGACCACGGTGTAAAGTACTTCCAAGCATGGTTTTGCCATGGTTATCTATGGTGAGTGATGGTTACCATGGTTGACCATGGTGTAAAGTAATTCCAAGCATGGTTTTACCATGGTTATCTATGGTGAGCGATGGTTACCATGGTCGACCATGGTTGCATTTTGACAGGGGAACCTTTACCATGGTTAAACTATGTATGGTTACATGGTGAAACTGTATGGTTATATTTAAACTATCTTTACCATGGTTAAACTACATGGTTACATGGTGAAACTGTATGGTGGGTATGGTTTTACCGTGAAAACCATGTCTCAATTTTTGTAAGGGACATAACATCATATATAAGCTTATATAATATTGAAAAAAACAAATCACTCAAAATTTTGTAATTTTAACTATAAAACCATAAATATATGTATTTGCAACTTCAAATTTTGATAAGCTTAAACTAAAAAAAAATCCTATTTTGGTGACTATGGTTTGATATGGTGATACTGATTGATCACAGAAATGGTGGATGTGTTTTCTTGAAATCACCCATTTTAACTCACAAGTGTTGAAACAGCTAAAATTTGGCATACCGGTATCTATTGAATGCGTGAATTGAATTTATGTGAGTTTTGTCCTGTACACAGTGTATTCCATTTAAACTACATCAGAAATAAAACAAAAAAATATGTACATAAATCTAACATCAGTGGTATCATAAGAATCTAGTAATACCATACTCATTAAGTGATATCACTTACTACAACTGTAAGATTATCAAATAGCACTTAGTGATATCACTTACTATAGATATAAGATTATCATACAACATTAAGATATATCACTTACTATAGATATAAGATTGTCATATAACACTAAGTGATATCACTTACTACAACTATAAGGTTATTATATAGCACTAAAAGATATCACTTACTATAGATAAGACTATCATATAACACAACACTATCAGTGTTCCCGATACACATACAAAGTTTAGAAATGCACTTTACAATCCCTTAAAGTGATGTCACTTACTACAGCTATAAGGTTATCATATAGCACTAAGTGATATCACTTACTATAGATATAAGATTATCATATAACACTTAGCGATATCACTTACAACTATAAGATTATCATAATATAGCACTTAGTGATATCACTTACTACAACTATAAGATTGTCATATAGCAGTAAGTGATATCACTTACTATATAAGATTATCATATAGCAGTAAGTGATATCACTTACTACAACTATAAGATTATCATATAGCACTTTGTGATATCACTTACTACAACTATAAGATTATCATATAGCACTTAGTGATATCACTTACTACAACTATAAGATTATCATATAGCACTTTGTGATATCACTTACTATAGATATAAGATTATCATATAGCACTTAGTGATATCACTTACTACAACTATAAGATTATCATATAACACTAAGTGATATCACTTCCTATAGCTATAGAGAATAAGAAAATAAAGTTTAAATATTTTATACAGAAATCAGTGATTAACTATATATGTTATTTTTATTTCATTTGCAGATCGACAAGATTATTTTGGCTAATTGATAAAAGAAATATTGTGAAACTATTGATATCATATTCACACAGAAATCATACAGTTATTAAAACAGAAAAACTGACGTATACAATATCAAATAAGAAATGTCCCATGTTCTAAGCTATTAGATTTACATAATCACTTACTGTCTAAATGCACTAAAATAAAATATTTTTCTGAATCTTTATTCCATCATAGATTGGTGCCCATAATCAAATGATTGAAGAATACCACCACTAACAGGTTCATTATAATAATTTCTTTGGTAGGCATCATTATACCCATAACCTTCATCATACATAGCTTCTTCATATCCATCATTTCTATTATTTACTACAGTTGGTTGACCTCTACCGACATGCCCTTGGCTTCCACCTCGCGTAACATGCATAGGTGTCAATGTTGGACAATCTGAAGTAAAATCGTAGTAATTGTCGTGTGGCTGTTCCATGAAACTATTTTGCTGGTCCATGTAACTATTTTGCTGGTCCATGAAACTATTTTGCTGGTCCATGTAACTATTTTGCTGGTCCATGAAACTATTTTGATCACCATATGATCCATCACTGTACATCTCACTAGGTTCAGCTTTAACAGAATAATCATTGAGGAATTTCTTTTGATTTAGAAAAGCTGGTGGTCTTATCCCTCCTCCTCTACTACTTTGTGGTTGATTTCTGGTTTTCTGCAGACCGGGTCTTCTTGGGGTAGAATTACCTCGATTTCTTTGAATGTTTTTAGGTTGATAACCAGTTGGTTGATTTTGGACATACATCTGGTTACTTTCAAAAGTTTCCTGCTTCATTTTTTGTGGATGGTTTGTGAAATTTTGCTGTTGTCTTGGGAACCCTCCACTTTGATTACCTCTTTGGTTTGATTGAATGAAACCAGGTCGTTTTATTCCGAAATTATGTTGAGCACCTCTTGGCTTCTTTTGTGAACTTGGACCAACATTGTTAGCTGGTGGTCCCATTTTTCTTTTTTGGGGACTGGATTGGTTTGAAGATGCTTTCTTTAATTCCGAATTTTTAGCCTGATGGAGAGCAGCATTGAGAACACGTTGACTAGAAGCCATTTCAATCATCAGATCATTCTGAGTTGGAACTTGGTTCTGAGGAACTAGTTTGTAACGACCACTAGAACCATTTTGTTTCATTAGCAGTTCAAATATTTTTTTGGGATGGTAGTTCTTGTGAATAATAGTAACATCTTCTTGGTTTTTATAATGAACAAATTTATCTGATAGTATTTTGGAAAAAGAGATGATATCATGTGGGAAATTGGCCTCTAATTGAATGTCACCGAGGTTACCCCCTAAAAAGAAATTGTTAATAATAGACTTGAAGGCAAAGACTTGGTATTTGTCAGGTTTAGGTTTGGTTGTTTCAAACTGTGCATTGTCACTATCTTCATCTCGATCTTTGCCTTTGAGATCTTCAACATACACACCAGAAGCTTTCAATCTTTCACCTTCAGTTTTAACTTCATCTAATGTTACAACTCTTGGGTTGGGATCACATGTTTTTACCTGAAACATATAGTATATCAATGATCAGTTGGATTATATATAGATTCTATTGAATAGTCTAGTATTAAGAATTAAACGTTGGTCTCATTAGCATTATTATTGGTGTGTAAACGCAATACTGTAAGGCTAGAAATTAATGCGTCAACAAATTAATGCGACATGGGGTATACAGACTAAAATGCGAGTACAAATTAATGCGATCCGCGATAGGTGTCGCATTTTTTAATATCATAAAAAAGAAAATTGAAGTTTGACGGCTAGTGCTGTATTCACCTCTAATCTTATCAATTAAGGGTTCTTTTCATTAAAATTCAAGCCATGATCAACGAGTTTGATTACTAATCAGCTTCAAATTTAGAGATTACCTAATTACTTAATCCAGCCCGGTCTCAATTAAAATACTTGACCTATATTACCATTTGTCCATATAATTCACTTGGAAATATGTATTTTAAAATGCGGATACAAATTAATGCGATCGCGGATAGGTCGCATTTAACGCATTAATTTCTATCTCGCAATAATTTGTAGCCTTACAGTAGATCACGTGACAAACTGAATAAATGACGAAGTCATTTATGTATGTTTGTGGCGTGATCTATTGCGTTTACACACCAATAATGCTAATGAGACCAACGTTTAATTCTTATATCGGGTGGGCCAAAAGTAATGTCCCAACTTTTGACCTTCACTGTTATCCAAAGTATTTACTCATATGGACTGAAATTTTGCATATGATTAGTTTATGATATTATCTACCTTTGGTTCGAGTTTGAGTGATATCGCATCATTAACCTTTAAATGGCATACAAAACTAAATCAGAGGTCCAAAAATTTAATGCCGGAGTCTTCTGAAATTATCCCTCCATGTGCATGGTGCCATGGTGTCACCAGCCAATCAAGGGTCATATGGGATGTTCCTGGGTTTGAGGTGCCAAAATGTCTAAACAGAGGGCCTAGATGATGTTAAAACATAAACTGCTCAGTTAGATTTAATACCCCTAACTAACAACATCTGGGACTCACTCTCGGAAAAGGTCTATTAAGGTCGCACTTTATTCACAGAGACAGAATTCAAGGTAAAAATTCGAACATGCTGGGATCACATTTCAACTGCTGAAGTCAGAAAATGTATTGCCTCGTGGAAAAAGCGACTGAGAGCTGTACAGAATGAAGATGAAGGTCATAATGATCACCTCTTTAAGAAACAAATGGTATGACAACATTCCGGCATTAAATTTTTCGACCTCTGATTTAGTTTTGTATGCCATTTAAAGGTTAATGATGCGATATCACTCAAACTCGAACCAAAGGTAGATAATATCTTAAACTAATCATATGCAAAATTTCAGTCCATTTGAGTAAATACTTTGGATAATAGTGAAGGTCAAAAGTTGGGACATTACTTTTGGCCCACCCGATATTTATATTCAGATACTTTTATTAATCAAATTTTGACTTTTTTATATGATAATTTGCTTGAATTTGCAACAGATCTTAGATTACGTCATTGTTGTGCTTTGACGACGTCATAGTGTCACGTGACAAACTAGCGTTCATCGAAAAATAAACGCCAGTTTTCTTAACTGGTTCATTGAAGGAAGTGATAATAGAAATGTAAATATTTAATAATAAACTCAGAATGTAAGTGGGGAAGTATTGAGTTAAATTACAGATAATAACAATAATACTTACTTCAACAACTGGACATGTTTCATATAAACCAAATAGAATGTGGGAAGCTGCTAAACTTTTAGCTGCAATCTTACTTGTAGCAGCAGTTCTGACAGTGGCTAAATTTTCTCCTTGAATCAAAATTACGCACCTACAATAGAGCATACTGTGACGGTGAAACCTTTCTATAAAGGCCATCAATACATACAGATTAATTAATGGCCTGAGTTTTACCTGTTATAACCTAATTTAGATTATATCAGGGTCTGTAAATTTATTAAAGTCAAAGTTCCAAAGTTAAAATTCACGCATTTTAATATAGGCCTGCTCCGACACCTAGGATAACAAGGAAGGTTTCACAAACTTATAAACAAGTCTAATGAAAAAACTAATTTTCATTTAATTTGCCTATAATCTTGATAATGCAAATATTTAATTTTTAAAATTCACAACGAGACATTATTTGTTATCTACATGCGATATATCTTAAGGACTTAAAGGGATTGTAAAGAGGTTTTTTAAACTTTGTATGTGCATCGGGGACACTGATAGCATCAATTTGCGCCATTCCAGTTTCCATTCCGACAATGGAAATTGGAATGGCGCAAATTGATGCTATCAGTGTCCCCGATACATATACAAAGTTTAGAAAACCTCTTTACAATCCCTTTAAGTATTCCAAATATTTGCCAGCACAATTGATAGAGCTCAATCTCAGCTATCTGTTAACTTTTAAGAATGAAAATCCTACACCTATAATAGGGTGTTCAGGTCATTTTTTGTTTATAATGCTAGAACAATGGAAATAGGCTCAAATTAAGCAGCTACTATCACAGTTTAAAATTCAGTTTACAGATTGAAAATATCTCAATTAGGTCAAAAGTTATGGCAGTTTGAAGTCGAGAAATCGGAGGTAATTTTGTCTAAAATGCTCCTTCTTTGGTTCAACAAAAAGGTCAAAGTTCGACGGCACGAAAAGTGACAAATTTACTGGAAAAAAAACACTTTAATGCAAATAACTTTTTTAATACCGAAGATTTTTACAAAATTCTTTCCGATTCACAAAATTTTGGGCGACGCCCAACAAAATTTACTTAAAAAAAATTTCCCCGCGGAATTTATGTCAGCCATTTTGTTTCCAAAAGACCTAAAAATCACCTATATTAAAAACTGTTCTCATTTTAATCCATAATATGTTGCTTTAAATCACATTTAATGTCAAATTCCATGACAATTAGGAGAAATAATCAATTTATGAACAAAATTTACAAGATTTGTTTCCATGGCAACCATTTTTGGTCAAAATGGCGGCCATTTTGTACGCGGGAATGAAAACAGTTCCAAAAAAATTTCATTTTTTTTAAAATTTGCCCAATATAGACTTGTTATATATCATTTTAAAGCTAATTTTTACAGGATTCTAATGGTATCAAAATCAATCACATATCTCTAGGCAGTATAACATGAGAGTCTTTTAAGCAATCAAAATTTTTAAAAGAATTACTTAAATACCAAAAAATATCAAAAAAAATATTTTTGAGTTCGAAACACTAATTTGACCATAGCCAGATGTCTCCCTTTGGCCACAAGTTGAATTGAATTAACATATCATTGCTGTTATTCAAAATTAGAACATTTTAAAGAAGTCCAAGGAAAATAAATAACGATAAAAGTTGAAAAAAATAGAAAAATAATTGAAAAAAAAATTGAAAAAATTAAAAAAAAAAATTTTCTAAGTTCTTAACACTTGCTTTGTCACAGATAGAGTTGTCATTTGACTACAGGATGAATTAAAATCATTAATTATTCACCACTAAGTGGTCAAGAAAAAGTAGCCTAAAAGTAAAAGAATTTTGTGAATTTTTTTTTTTTAAAGTTTCAAGTCCTTAACATCAAGTCATAGCCATAGTTTCAATTGTCTCCCTTTGACCACAGGTTGAATTGAAAACAAATATAAATGGAGAAATCAAACATGCTTGAAAATGAAAAATATTACCATAAAGAAATTTTTAGAAAAAAATATAGAAGTACTTAAAAAAAATATTTAGTAATCAACTTTTAAAAGTTCATAACCCAAGTAACATCAAGTATCAGCTAAGGTTAGCAAATTATCTCCCTTAGACCACAAAGTTAATGAATTGAGTGTCTTGATGAAATTTTATATTATTTCAATATTCTGAATTTTTTGAGAAAGAAATTAGCTCTTTTGCATCCGTAGTACCAGTAAACTCCAAATAACTGTAGATAACATTTCAATTCTCTCTGAGTGAATATCATAACTACCTACAATGTGAAAATCTTTTATTATATAAAGCTTCATAAATTTCTGTTTTCAGTTATCAAATATTCACATTTGCTTTTATTTCTTCTTTTGAACTAATGCTAATTTGTTTGACTTGTACTTCTTGAGATGCCATTGACGGTTCAATCACCTTACAAGAGGCGACATCTGATTTGCTTCGATACACCTAGTGGCTTACATTAAAATCACAAAATTGTTAGTTATTAGATATGTGAAAATTAGGCTGAAGTGTCTATATCCTTGTCATGTGGTGGTATCCTGGTATGCATTCCAAGATCATTACTTACCTCATAAATAATCAAATATCTATCAATCCATAAACAATATCAGTAATCTGTAAACTTGCACATTCATCTTCATTGGACTTAAAATATATAAAGAACATCTTTATAACAAAATTTTAGTTTATTTTTAGTAAGATAGCATGACCATGTTGTTTTGGAAGTTTGACCCATGTAGGTTATAAGCTTAAAAAAAATATATCATGGGCATGGGTTCTTGTATTGATCAAAAGGCTGAAGTCATTACCAAGCCCTATCAGTTGCCAGATTATCAATACCGGTAATATTTTGAATACTTCTACATAGGTTAGGTATTGGCCTACGGATAAATATTAACCATATTGAAAAGTGACCTGTGTTGTTGCATCCTGAAGAAAGACATTGTCGTAATTTATGAAGGATCATAGCCTTTTGTGAAGATCATTTTGTCATCATTGAAATACCACTTTTCATATTAATGCATATCTTTGGATTGCTCAGTGATTTTAAATTAACCTGTGATGGTTGTGAAGACAATTTTCATAATTAACACCATAGCCCCTTGTGATATCCTCTTTTGGATGATTCATTTTAGTATTCATGATCATGAAATACCCCAGCCCCCCCCCCCCCCCCCCCCCCCCCCTTCCACCTACCTTTTTTTTGTCTTCAATAAAATGATTCACCTGATCTGTGTAAAGAAAAAAGTTTTTTTAATTCATAGCAAAGTTGAAATAAAATAGCAAAGTGTGCTTTATAAATATTCTCGCAAATATTCTCAAGTAGAATACACGGCAAAATATTGCAAAGGGTATTCAAAAAAAGTACAAGTAGATGAAGTGCGTGTTTAACATTCATAGTTGTTGATCAAGTCTACTTACACGTCAAATCTGCAAATTCCGTATGTGTGACAATGCCGACTACGACCGTTAGCCAAAATAAGCCCCGCCTCTTCGATGGAAAACAATAAAAAAGTACCGGTCTTTCCCTTGTTAGTGTCAACTTTCTTTAGAATATATCGGATATTTGATCGTAGAACATCGGGAATGTAGTCAATAAAACCTGGTAAGAAAAATGTGCTCAGTAATGTTAAAGTTTGGCGACATTTCTTGCCGATTGTTTTGGATTCAAATTCATGGTCTACTCACCTATCAGCTGATGTCTCGTAGCAGAAGCGGGAGACTGGATTATCCAGACTTTTCCATCACGCAACGCGCGCTACCAACTAGGACTTGACGACCGAGTCTGGTCTCTGTGGATGACGTCAGATGCCATGATGGCTGTTTTTTTTTGTTTTACTCGTACCTACCAATATTAAAACTGATTTCCGGGAGAGTTGGCTGAATGAATTTTTATGTAGTAAAAAGGGATATGTAGAGAAATGGACAGAGAAATATAATCTGAATGAACAAAATTTTTTCCGTACCTGGAAATTTCCTAAAATTTGAAGTTTTCGCGAAAATTCGACGCTATTTTCAGAAAATTGAAAATTTTTTTTTTCGTTCATCCAGATTTGTAATCTCCATCCATTTCTGCATCCATCGGTACCATTTTTGTCAAAATCGATCGGATCAACTCCCCCGGAAATTCGTTTAAAAAAAGCATACATTTTCGTAAAATGTTGTGCCATCAGCGACAAAATGGCCGACGGTCGAAAATCCGACTTCAAACTGCCATTTCTCGGAATCAAACGGCGATAAAAATTATTTGAAAATATCGGTAGAAACCTGATTCAATTTCGCTTTTAATGATGTATAACATGTGTTAATTTAAATTTCGTGCATTCTGGTACGAATTTTTAAATATGTAATGGTAGCGATTTCGCCATTTTAGACAAGATTGCGTGACGTCACTGAACACCCTACCTATAATAGAAAGTTACATCAGCAGCTTAGACTGTCAACAGTGTCTGGTTTTGAGCTCTATCAGCCACAAATGCAAATGTTAAAACGATACTACGTCTTAGAATGAACAAAAAAAAAAAATTTTCAAACTTGGTCAATAGGAGTATATATTCATCAGGGGACAAACCTAGTGGCATAACTATAAAACAGATTACCTAAATAATCTCATAAATCCAGAAAACTATGTTTAAATACAATAACTGATAAATGTCTTAATCCAATTTAAGGCATTTATCAATAATAATCTGTAATTGTATGGACAATTACGTAGTTTTTTTTAGTTTATTTGATTCTGTTTGTATACTTTGGACACTGTTGATGAATAATATACAATGTATCAACCTGAAGGGTGTAATATTTACCGAGGCCAACAGCCGAGGTGAATATTGCAACTCTGAGGTTAATAAATCCCATGTCAACTGAAACCAAAAGTCATGAATTGTTTTATTAAATGGTAATCGGTGTATTTGCTTTATCGTCAAATTTAGCAAAAGATGTCAAATTACTTCAAGTGATGCCATATGCATTATTTTCCGTAAAGCCTTCGGCTTTCACATGTATAAACAGCAATATTATGACGAAGGTCAAGGTTAGCGCTCTTCAAAGAAAAAACAAAAAAGGTCACAGGTCATGACCTGTTGCTACCCACGCTATCCGCCATTACACACAACATTATAAATACCAGTCCAACATGGTAAGCGATCATATTTATTTTGGCGTTGTTTATATGGTTAGTGTTTTACGTAAGGCTATTTGTGGAAGTATTCCCAAATCTATTACTATATTGGTTAAGATCTACGATAGATAGATCAGTTTAGATCATGAGTTATAAGCCTACTAACAATAATGACAACAACGATGTTTTGTCTTTAACCGATCCCGATGAAGGGGACTTTTTAGGATTTGATAGCGTCGACGTAGTCGATGCAGTGTCAACGGTTAAGGAAAATACGACGAAATCAAATATTAAAAAGAAGTCTGTTGTCAAGGGTAAGAGGTCACCTAGATTGAAAAATACTTCTCCAAAAGTTAAGACTGTTTCTTTTCCTTCAACCTCAAAGTTTGGTAGTGATGAAAATAATAACCCAAATTTCAAAAGTTTACCTCAAAGAAGAGGCCAATTTGAAAACGAAGTTTTTAATGATGTTACCAATAGACATATAGTAGATCTAAATAATATCTCAGAGCAGGATTTTCAGGCTCTTAAAATTAAATTGGGTCTTGTAGAGGCCAGGAATTATGAAAATGATCAATCTGATTTTGACTATGATTTATTCGAACATTGTGATGAGTATAATCAATATGTACAAGATAAGAGGCCAAACATTCGTGTTGAAATTGATAATGATTCAGATATTGCAAATATCGGTTCAGATTTTAATAGTCGGATGAGTAATGCTTTGTTCAATACCACCGATGATGTAGATAACACATTGGTAGTTGATGATGGTGCTGATCAGTCTATTTTGTGGCAGTTGCCCAAGTTAAAAACTCCATCCAGAGGGCCTTCAATTGATCAATCACTGGCTAATTTAATTGATACAGCCTGTACCAGTCATTGTGAAACTGGAACTATTATAAGCAAATATGATTTACCAGATAATTGTAAAATGTTGTCTCCCCCTTTGGTGAATTCAGAGATTTGGGGTAAGATTGATGCAAGATCTAAGATATATGATAAATCATTTAAAGAGGTCCAGCAGTTGGCTGCAACATCTATTGTTCCTTTGGTTAAGCTAGCAGAATTACTTAAGCCAAGCATCATCAGAAATGAGCAAGCTAAATGTCTTTTTTCGGATGCGATTACTTTAATTAGCCAAGTGCAGTACCATTTGTCACTTAGACGACGATATCTTATCAGACCTGTTCTTAAAAAGAGGTATGCTGATTTATGTAACGTTAATGTGCCAATCTCGTCTATGTTGTTTGGTGATGATATCATGAAGGAAATCAAGAAATGTGATGCTTCTACTACTGTAACTTTACCTCCAATGAAGCCAGGTTTTAATAGATTTAATACTAATAATTATAATAAGAGTAGAAATTTCTCTGGTAATAGAGGCCGTGGTGCTAGAGGTTCTTTTCAAAGAGGGAAAAAATTATCAGCTGGTTTTATTGAAATACCCAGATAAGAAACTTTGTGTAGTAGAAACTTTAAGGTACTATTTGAATGTAACTGAAAGGAAAAGAAAGTCATCAGATCAATTATTAATATCATTTTCAACTTTCAGACCAGTTTTAACATCTACAATAGCTAGATGGTTGAAGGAGGTACTTCATGCCTCTGGAATAGATATTTCAGTTTTTAAAGCTCACTCTTTCAGGTCAGCATCTACGTCAAAAGCTTTCATGAGTGGATGTTCGTTGCAGAATATTCTAGATGCTGCCGATTGGTCTTCAGACAAGAACTTTTATAAGTTTTATTTTAGAGAGCTGCAGTCAAAAGACATTGGGTTTGCATCAGCAGTGTTAAGTTAAGATAATAGTTGTACATACCTTTGTTTCTGGGTTTATAGCTTTGTTTTTGAATCAGTTTTGTAGCTTTGAAGTTGCTGTTTATACATGTGAAAGCCGAAGGCTTTACGGAAAATAATGTCCCCTCATCCAAGTGAAGTATGAATGATGGATGAGAGGCATTATTGAAGTAAAGCCGGAGGCTGAGCATGTATGAATCAACCCGCCTCTATTATGGTTTTGGTATAAAATTATTATTAAATGTTTTTTGTATGTTTTTCAGTTTCCCTACCCAGAAATGATTCATTTACAAAACTGCTTCCTTTAAATATATGATCGCTTACCATGTTGGACTGGTATTTATAATGTTGTGTGTAATGGCGGATAGCGTGGGTAGCAACAGGTCATGACCTGTGACCTTTTTTGTTTTTTCTTTGAAGAGCGCTAACCTTGACCTTCGTCATAATATTGCTGTTTATACATGCTCAGCCTCCGGCTTTACTTCAATAATGCCTCTCATCCATCATTCATACTTCACTTGGATGAGGGGACATTTTTTTGTTTACTGTAGTCCTCTGACGTATCTAACGTATGATGTAACATATCTTTGACGTTTGCAAAATCAGTTTTGATTGGTGGAAGGTTAAATCTTCATCCAATCAAAATCGCAGATCTAATTTTCGGCAAAAAAATAAGTAAGGAGGTGAATATAAAATTTATTCACCTCTCGTGCATAATTGCACAGTGAATATGATGTTCTATCGAAGGAAGCGATGCACTCTTTCGACCAATGAAAAGAGAGAGATTTTCTAGCCATTTAATAAATACTCTTATTGACAAAGTTTGAAAATTTAATTTTTTTTGTTCATTCTAAGACGTAGTATTGCTTTAAGATGTCTTGGTTTATACTATTTAATTATTCAACATTAGTTTCTCGGTATGAAAGATAAAACTGCACTAAATGCATGAAATGGAATTTCATGTAAACAATTTTCATAATTCTGAATAGACTGAAAAAATTAGATTTTCTTAGAAAATTCTAAGAAAACTCAAAAATTTTGCAATGTAAATTATAGGACTATTTGAAACAATCAAATAAAAAAATACAAATACCCTTATATATACATGTAATGTTCTAGAAATTCCGAATTCCGGAATATATTCCAAAATATTACATCAAACTGTCTACTGAATAAATTTTAAAATCCAATATACAGGATACAGTAACCAAGGTAACAGTAACCAAAGTCAGAATCCTGTTACCAAGGTATGAGTAACTAAGGTAAGAATAAATTAAGCAGGGTCTTAGTAACCAAGGTCAGTATAAAGTAACCAAGGTCAGAATAAGGTAACAAAGGTCTATGTTCAAATTACAATTTAGAGTTGACAACATTTCACCAACATAGTGAAAAATTTCAACCAACTAAAACAAAAAGCTCAGTCAGAGTTAAGGTCATTTAGACACAAAACTGAAATATCAAGTCAACATTCATTACTTATATTCACTAACATGAATACAGTAATTTATATAACATACTTATATTTCAGTATCCAATGTTTAAGTTAGCAGAGATATTGCTGACAAAGACATAAAAAGTTTATCATACAATTGTTAATGAAAACATTTATTTTTTCCATTAAAAAAAACAATAATGCTATTCATGTAATTTTCTTTTCGTTGTTTTATTATCTTTACTTCAATACACGTGACTCGCTATACACATTGATTACATGATTAAAATTACTCGAATAAAATTACAATTTGAACATAGCCTTGAGTATAATGTTAGTAAATCAGATAAACATTCATAGAATAAAATTAAATTTGATTCACTTTTTTCTTCAGAACCATCAAGTCGCTTAAATGATTTGATAAGTTGAAATACAAAAACAGGGGAATTTAATAAATATGTGCCAATGATGTATTTAAATTCATAACCTCTGAGCAATTTGTTTTATTTCAATCAATGATAGAGGGGATAATGTAAAGGTTGTAATTTGATCAGCTACACCAAATTTAAACTCAGAAACAGCAGACCCTAATAATAAACATAACAAATTGTAATAAGACATAGTATCAATTACACTGCAAAGTTGTCACCAGTATCCATTAGAATTTAAACAGATATTAAATTCAGGCAAGTAACAATCCCTAAAAATCAAAATCACATTAATTTCTGATTTCAAATGTTGAACTGATTTCCAGAGTTTGAAATCTAAATAAGTATGTTATTACTTAAAACCTGCTTATTGGAATTAATGATAGAAACAAGGATCCTGTAAACTAACGTCTTGTACAAACCTCTTGATATTGATCTCTCAAGGATGATACAGTGAATAACCAGACATAGATACTGAGAAGATGACTTTGTCTACACAATCAAACATTTGTTCAAAACATCATCATACATTTGATTCCACGCCTTTGACTGTAAGTTGGTATGCCAATACATTTTGCCAATCAATTTGTACCATTCTAATTCTCAATTAGATGTATGTGGTTCCAAAAATTTCACTTATACTACGTTTTTCATCATGTTACACTTGCATAACCTGCTTGAATCATTAGTGCTGGCACGATATATCGTTGCATCGCTGTATAGCGATACAACATACCACGATACACATATTGTATCGTGAGGTCATGTATCGATAAGTGACGATACCTCTTATTTCATAAAAAGTTGGGATTTATTTACAAGTCAGCGTATGATATCACAATTTGTTTCTAACTGGCTTGATTGAAATTGTTGGAAAACATTTTAAGATGTGGATATGTACCACTACTATCAACTAAATACCAAATTAAAAAGTTTTAAAACTTTAAATAAATAAATATTGAAACTTTGAAAATGAAGTGTTAATTTTTGTCCCTTTATCCCATATCGCGATAAGAATTGTATCGTGACCTTTGTATCGCGATACGTATTGTATCATGACATGGTTGGCAATACCCAGCCCTATGAATCATAGTAGACCTCCTCACTTAGTTTAAGTAAAATTGCTGGAACCATAATTGAAAGTTGTAAATTGGAATGGTGCAAATTTATAATAACCGGTATAAAAGTACACATACAAAATTTACAAAACCATGCATTTGGCTGAGATAGGTTTCTAAAAAAAGGTCCTCGTTTTTGGCCTGCAACTGTGTGGAACTCACTACTTACTCAAATACATTATTAGATAATCTCTCAAAATCCCATTCCAATAACAAACCAAAACTGTTACAACTCAGTGACAAAATACCAAATGCTTGAGTCTTTCTATCTGCATTCAACCTACCATGTTCCTGTCAAATTCAAATACATCAATATATATCAACATGGAGGAGAATTTCGTAATTATTTTATTATTAGAGATTGTAAAGAGGTTTTCTAATCTTTGTATGTGTATTTGGCACAATGATAGCATCAATTTGCAATCCCTTTAATTCTAATTATTATTCATCATCAGGTTTGTGATATTAGAAATATGTGAATTTTGATACTCACCATAATGACCAGATCTTTAACAGAGAGATTCTGACATTCATCAGGGAAATTTGGCCAAGTGGTGCTCTTCAATTTCAGTATGTTTGACTGCGCTCTGGTGTTTACAGACACCACACAATAATCTATGACATCAGGTGATTTTTTGTCTTCAAGTGTTAGTCTTCTATTTTCAAGCAAGATAGATTCTGGAGTAGACATGTTGAAAACCATTTCAGCATACTCATATGCAGATCGTTTGGCGGCCAGATGAGTTGCTCCCTGACCACTACTGATCAAAATATTACAAAGGTATAGCTCGCAGTTAACTTGGTTGGTTTTTTTTCCATACGACTTTTTAAACAACAGTGATGGACTGGTTTTCAATTCCTCCAATGCTATGATATCAAAGTGAGCTGAAAATGGCTTGTTTTCTGGCTTAGATAATTCTTCCATAAACACACGCAGTTGATCAACATCCAAGTTTTCACCATAGAATTTTGTAAGAATACCAATATCTCCTGTGACAATACTGGATAATTCTTCTTCTGTTAGTCCTTGAGACAATGTGTCTGCATCAAATCTCACAACTCGGTCAAATGCCATTTCATAACAGGACACTTTTGTCAATTTTTTGTTTATATTTCTAGCAATTCCAATATGCACATCATCAAAATACAAGGATCCTTCAAACATTTGCTTTTTATCTGTAGGATCTTTAGCTGAACCTTCTACATATACTAGAGGAGATTTGATGATGGCACCAGCTTGTTCTAGTCGACTGATAACATGTAACTGTAGACCAATTTGAGCTGAAACGGTGTTCTTCAGTTTATTAAATAACTCAACTGTATTTTCGGCTAAAGGTTTTGTTAATTGGCTGCTTTCTTCCTCCTGTTTAACGACAGGTTCACCATTTTCTGTGTCTTTTAATTTCAAAATCTGATCCACTGTAAATGTTGCGAGAATTCCTACGGCTTTAGAATAGCACCCTGACTTGATTCTTTTCTTGTTCACATCAACATGTTTTGCAATGAAATGGTCATCAAAGTAAAGGACACCTGCAAAAGTTTGTACATTTGCTCTCTTTTCTACAGGTTCACATTCAAACCTATCTTTAAAACCATAATTACCACTATATAGGGTGTTACTAATCAACTGAAATTATAAAATAGACAACATGGACCTTGATACAATATATAAAGACAGTCATGTATGATTACACCAAGAACCCACAGAGAATTTTGAATCATATCCATGGCAACACATTTTACACATGAGAAGGAGTCATTGTTTGTGCACTTTCTTTCATCTTTCACAAAGAAAGAGTCAAGAAAAGCACAATACGTATGCTGAATGCCTGATTGTTAAAAGAATGATTTTGTCACAAAGATACTTAATACTTTACCATGATATCATTTGTTTCTGTGGTATTGTTTTTAACCACTTCCATAAAGTTTTGTAAATTGTGTTTAAAAGAATTGGCCTTATCTGCAATAGTAAAACATTTATATTAAGATCAATCAGTAAATTTACGTTTCAATAATCTACAAACATATTACCAGTGAAATAATAATGGTTATTAAATAAAAGTTAAAATAAAATAGTTAAACTAAGACAATCCTTTAATAGAACATAATCTAAAATCAAAGTCTCACACCTAGTTTTGTGAAAAGAGAAATTTTCTTTAAATAAGTACCGTTGGGCCAAAAGCTGCGTTCAAATTTTGTAATCAAATTAGCTGTAATGATGTCCTTAAGAATATAGGACACATGTTGTACTATAAGTAAAAGATAGTGGACCATAGGGGTGGGCGGTATTGTCAATTTCAAATACCTTGGTATTTTATATAACACTGCATATAGTCACGGTATTTTTGGAACATTTGCATTTGTGCCAAAATAGCTCTCGGACCTTTTTATTTGTCCATGACAGAATCTTCTATTATCAAAAGAATGGGTAAGGGGTGATTTTGTCATTTCCACTGAAATATCAACTCTCTAATATGACAGTTTATGTTTCTTATCTTGATGAGGAAATATTTTAAAATCTTATTTAAACATATATGAAACAGCTGTCAACAGTACTGTATTTTTTTATAATCTGGTATGTTAAAGACTATCCAAGAAAGAACTAAATTAACAGGATTATATCATATTACAATGTCTTGTGTGGCAGATTGGCATGATAAAAATTAAAATAAGACCAGCTGATTTTAAGATAAACATAAAGAACACATATTTTCAACAATATCTTGACAGTGACTGTCAGATAATCAGTATCATGGTATTTTTATTGAGAATTCACGGTATACCGGTTTTTCAAATGAGCCACGGTATTACTACTGGTATTTTTTTAGATCCGGTATTTTCGGTAATACCAGAATACCACCCACCCCTAGTGGACCAAAGCCATATACGCCTACCATGGCATGCAGATGGTAAAAACGCAGTCTAATTAAAATCAGACCCTAATTTCGTTCGTTCGTTTTTTTTTTAAATCCGGTTTTTTAACCACTACATTTGGGTCTGAGAACGTCGCGCTTTGCCAGCCGTTCAGGTTAACTTTGACCTAACCTTAATGACCTTTGTTTCAACCAATCAGATCTTTGCCCTCTCCCGCGCTGGGATTTTGTTCGCGAACAATAGGTGCATTCTAGGATTCCTAAGTGCTGTAGACTAGTTTATCAGGTCATGTTTATGAAGGTAAGGTCAAAGTTAACCTGAACGGCTGGCAAAGCGCGACGTTCTCAGACCCAAATGTAGTGGTTAAAAAACCGGATTTTACAAAAAAAGCACGATTAACGAAAAATTACGGTCTGATTTTAATTAGACTGGTAAAAACGAAAAAGCCTTAAATTTAATCAGAAGTACTGGTAAACTAAATGTTTTCAAACCTTTCAATTTAGGTCCAATAACATCCATTTTAAATCAAAATCGGTTGAAAATTAAGAGAGTAATAGCATAACTGTCGAAAATAACTCAAATTCAAATTTGATCTAGTTTTTAAAGCGTTTACGAGCAAAAGTACAGGGGTGCCAACAATATACATCCACATAGAGAGATATGTGGGCATATAAAAATGTATATCTAGCTTATTTCCAAAAAGAACTTTAAAGGGCCATTCTGCTTTTTTTTAAAAAAGTTTCCATTATCAAAAACATCGCAAATTTACTTGAGAGTAATTCTAAAGTATGCTCATTATACCTATGCATCTTCTTGATCAAACTGACATTTTTTTTTAAAGGGTTAATTACAAACAGTGAGTACTTATTGTTAATAAAGTAGTTCGACATAGTTTTTGTGTTTGGCTAAATAATTGCTTGATATTTCTAACTGAAACCTTTACAATACATAGTCAAGACATTTCTCTACATTGTATGTAACAATTAGGCTTTTATTTTACTCAAATCCGTTCAGTAGTTTTTTTATCAGCGTCCAAAAAACATAACACACTTAAAAACCTTACATAAGGTTTTTAAATATTTTAGCATGTTTTTAGCCTTTAAAAATTAACGGCTGGATTTTTTTAGTTAAAACTTTCAGATACATTAAAGGACATATAGTAGATTTGTGTACCATATAGTTTTCACAAATTTGAGCAAAAAAATTTTTGACCTAACAATAATTCAGACTGTCCCTTTAAGATATATTTATTGATGATTTTAACTCCATAGTGAAACATTTCAACTTACTATTAAACCCTCCTCTACCACCTCTTTGACCTCTTCCTTCCATTCCATAACTTCCACCCCTTGTCTGACCTCTAACTGGATGTCCTCCCCTTCCTCCCCTTCCTCTTTGAACCTGATTTCCACCTCTAAAACTGTTACCACCTCTTTCATTGTATCCACCTCTTTCATTGAATCCACCTCTTTTATTGTATCCACCCTGTCTTTGATTTCCTCTTTGATTTCCACTCTGTGGATAATTGTCAGTCTGTTTTTGAAATCCACCTCTGCCTCTGTTGACAACTCCACCTCTTGTTTGTCCTCTCCCTCTTCTGTTACCTCTGGCTCTCATGAGACCACCCTGACCTACTTGCATCGTTTCAAAGGCTGGACTATGCCCATAATCAATCATATCCATAACTTTATTCTTTTCTAAAACTAAAAAACGGATAAGCAGATATAAATATTCTGAATTGAAGAGTAAAAATTCAACTTTACTGATTCTTTGGTCAATTATTGGTTTATTCTGTTGAAAAAATGTTTTGTCATAACTTACAAGAAATTTGTTAGTTTTTAGAGAAAAAACCTCAAAGAAGAAGAATATTTCAACGCAACCAAATGTGCTGCGCGATTGCAACTTAAAGGGGAATGTTCAGCATTTCCGATGGTCGACTTAGGACTTGAATGGCCTATTTCTAAATAGCCTCCAGAAGTACTAGAACTGCACGAAAATCATGTAATTCCTTCAATTATATCCCTACTTTAACTTTAACATTAATCCTTCATTTTCTGTATATATGTCTTTTCTATATAACGCATAGTCTTACTAAACGACGAGTCGTATTTATGACTTTCAAAACTTTGAAAGCTTAAATTTCGTAGAAGAGTTTTGAACAATAGTACGGATTAGATTAGCTAAAAAATTCCAGATTCTGAGACTAAATATTTTTTAGTCGAACAGTTAGTGAACATATCCCTTTACATTTTAAACTTTATTAATTGAACAATGAAAGCATGCATGTATCCACGGCGAAATCGATTCTTGAAAAAGAACTCTAGGCTAATCATCAAATGTTTATTTTCAGAACCACTCAATGTCTTTTACATTGATGTGGGTTTCAGATGAGATAAAGTGGCCAAAATTGTCTCGTCTACATCATCATTCTTCTTTCAATTTGTTTACAAAGTACAAAATAGTCTCATATTGATTGGTTCAAGTCGGCAAGTGTGTTATGAAAATTGGACTATTTTCACTATATCATGCATTTTTCTTTTAAAAAAGTTAAATCATGGCCTACTTTTTAATAATAATAAACCTATTTTATCTTTCACGGGAAAGCCGGCATCATTTGATGATAACTCACTATTCTATCGGTCGGTGTGTGTTATTATACATAACTCGTTATCTCGTATTTTAGCTTGTACCGGCTTGATAAACATCCAAATTATTTGTACCGGTACTGGATAATCGCGTTATCAATCTTTTCCACTCGTTCATTTCGAAAAGCAAAAATTGTATTTGAACTAAATACAGTACCTAATATTTGCACATGAATTTCAAACAATCTATAGTTGTTTTTTTATCTAATAAAATATTTTTCATCTCCTTAAAAACGAGTATCCATAGCATAATGCAAGAAAAAAGTAAAAAGAAAATCCGTGTATTTCCGAATTACCGGAAGCGGATATCGGACAACAAAGCACAAGAAAGTGGTGGAAGCAAGACGGAACAAAATTATTGATTTACTGAAACGCTTTACTGAGTATTTTAGTTCTGTTTCATGAATTTTTTCTCCATGGTAAGTGTGGATAGCACAAAAAGTTTGTTTAGGTAACATTAAATAGTCAAATGCATGTACTGGAATACTACATGTTAGAGTTTCCTAATCCTAATGGCTCTGTCTTGTCTGGTCTTACCGGCGTCTAAACTTAAATGAAGGGTCCGAAACTTGCTGACTCTTTCCTCACTCTCAGCCTGTCCACAGGTCTTTGACGTTCTGTCAATAATAATAAAATAGGGTCAATGGTGAAAAATAGTGTCTACATAATAATATTATAACAGAAGGGAAGGTGTCCAATGGCTGGCTTACAGGCCAGGGTGCATTCCATGTAAAACCTACGCCGAAGGTGCGCCGAGCCCGGAGCTTACGTACGAGTCAGAACACAGTTCCACGCCGGAGATCTTCGAGTCTTCGTGCATGGAATGCACCCTGGCTTACAGGGGGTTATTATAGTCAATTGGACCCGGCCTAAGCCATAATCCTAAATGGTCCCAAATTTTGGTCAAAATGGTCTTTAAAAAAGGTCAAAATGGCCCGCGTAAGATGTCAAAATGGTAGTTTGAAAAGTCAATTTTTTTTTTCCATTATACATATTTTATTACATCATTTCTCAATTTTAACAAGAAATACAAATTAAATAGCAATTCAGCACTAATAGTTTTTAGGACCATTTTGACCATTAAAAATATGATCCATTTGACTATAATGCCTTACAGGGCACAAATGTAAACAAAGCCGTTTATTTGTTTGAAAAAGGCTATTGCTTTACTTTTGCGGTTTTATTGGGCAAGGAAGTGCTTACTCATGCCTCCAGTGTACTTTTTAATACATATTTATCACTGAGGTGTCAGCAATAGCCACTTTTGGAAAAAGTCCTTACAGATAATAGCGTAAATAATGCACCAGGAGTCTTTTTCTCAAGAAGTTTTACGATTAAAAAGTGTTAAATTATACATTGCAAAATATCAAAAGTCGAGAAGAATAAATGTATATAACTGTAAAAGTTTTGCCTGATAGCGTGGGTGATGCAGGTGTGAGTGATGCAGGTCTGTCGGAGGTTATGACAGTGTTGATAATGCATCATAATTGTTCTGATGGATGAGACATGCCAATGCAGGGGTCCAATTAACTGCTGATTTGCTTGCCTGAAGAAAAGTGGCCAGATAATATTATTAATCAAAAGTTATTTGAAATTTTTGGAAGAACCATATTTTTTGATAATTTGAATAAATGCATCAAAATAGTATTGTTACACTTAGAGCCATTCTTAGAAAAACAGTGCCATAGTTATTAGGCTGATATTCCAACTATTATGAAAATAATGGCAAAAATTCCAAAAAAAGATTTAAACTGCAGAGACAATTGGCCTGATTGTCTTAAGAATCTGTCTTCAAGCACCTGATTATCACTCATGTGGAAACTTAATCCTTGACTTGTTCTAGCATTAAAATCATCTTACAGGGGACTTGCAGATTCTGGTATAATTAAGAAATGGAGTTGCTTGGTATATTAAGTCATTTGGGACTCACTGCTAGTTGCTGAAAAGTATATAGCTTCAAAAAATAAATGTTACAAGGTTTATAAGGCGAGCGTCTTCTGGTGACAAAATAAGCTATTTATAGCATGTGCCACCCTTCCGCCTATCAGAACAACGTTTATCACAAAATCTTCCCAAAATGCATATCAATGCAATACTCGCGATCTTGAAGGTAGTTTTTGATTGGCTGAAAATTTCGTCACCAGAAGATGCCCCCTTATATAAGTGGTTAGATTACATGGACTGGACACTCAAAATATAACCAAAACGAAATGTAATCTAATTTTAATTAGATTGATCTAAAAAGTGATTGTGTTCACAGCTCATTGTCCAGATTCGAGCCTTCAAATCTATGTTTAATCATGATAATCTGTGCTGTAGATTTAAAAATGTTAGTGAGACTCCAGTTTTAAGCGAAAATCACTTAAAAAGAGCTTACAATGAGTTTTCAAATTAAAACATTCCCATATGGTTGAGGAGAATTAAAGTGTATGTTATAGTTTACGGTATTTATTTGAAGGGATTATGCAATTTTCAAGCAATTCTAGTACATCTGATGACACATATTCAATCACGGAATATGCCAGCTGTTTCCCTTTAATGAGGCGTAAATTGCAGACATTTGTAATTTTTCTGATCTAGCCACCAAATTTGTAATATTTTATTTTTCATTTTAGCATCTCATCAGGTCCAGTTAAATCTAAGGCTTGAATTATTCAACGTAAGAGTTGCTTATAGAGAACCATACTGAACAGATTACCTGAATTATTCTACCTTAGATTCAATTGAATAAAGAATAAAACCTTGCTAGCAATATTAATATAGGGAATCAAAATTATCCCAGTCAACTTTTTCTTACAAATAAAGGTAAAAACTGAATTGTTTGATATGTCTTAACGAAATAGAGGTTTGGATCAACTTATTTCAGATATTTGTAGAGGAAAACTAGTTTCTGCCTCATAAATATGGCGGGGGAAAGCGGCAAAAACCTAATGCTATGTAGAAATGTCTAATTCAAAAGGCAAATGTAACATAATGCAATACCAAATACCTAAAACGTCTAATGCAAAAGACAAAATACAAGAAACCTTTAATACATAATACCTCATACGTCTAATTCAAAAGACAAAGTACAAGAAACCTCTAATACACAATACATTTAACTTCTTATGCATTATTGATTTTACAATGTGAAACATCGTTAGCATTAGATGACATATCTCGATAAACTTACTTACATTTCTACATTGCAATATCTTTATTTGGGTCATTGGGTCAATGTCAAGGCCGTAGTATTTGGCTGTGTTTGTTTACTGTCTTCCCGTTGAGCTACCGTTATCAAAGTTGGCAGATATGTCCTATTATGCATCCTGAATATTCATTGACAATTCTGAAGTTTTATTCCTTCTTCTTTAGGGCCGTAGGAAGCAAATGAAAACTAGGGCTGATTTTTATTTTTACATCCAATCCTATAAAGGATACGGCATTGAACATCAAAACGATTGACGCTGAAGGAACCTTTAAGGCATAGCCGTAGGAGACAGAGGGGCAGGGAGGTCAGCTGCCCCCCCCCCCTCCAAATATTATGTTTTCGGGCAAAAAATTGGGCAAAATATCATTAAAATTCGGGCAATAAGTTGGTTTGCCTCCCGTTGAGTCGTGGGCTCCTACGGCTATGCTTTAAGGGATTCTTAAAATGTTGAAAGTTGTTGATTTCCTCGCGTCTTTTTTTTTTCTTTAAAAGCGACCACATTGAAGGTATACTTTACCCCAAGAAATTTTAAAAATTTTAGGCTCGGTGCCTTGCATCCGATGCCTTTCCAAACAAAATTCCTGTAAGAACCAACCCGTTCTGCCCCTTTGAAGAAGGACATTTGTTATGATACCTTTCCGAACAGAATTGTCGTTAAAAGAATACCCACCTCCTGAATAAGACTTTGGGCCTTTAGCCTATACAGCAAGAAATTTTTTTAAATAAAATTTTATTTCCTTGCATATTAGGCCTTTCCGAATAGCAGGCGATTTTGTCAGGATTGCACCCTAATATTAAAGAAAATATAATTTGATTCCTTGCATCTGTAGTAGGTTTTATTGGGGGATTGTAGCCCAAGAAAAATTTCCTTACATCCCAGACCTTTAAAACTGCATTCGGTTTGGAGAGTCGGCACCCTATAAGGAAACTTTGAAAATTAAAGTTAATTTCCTTTCATGCGAGGCTCGGCTGACGGTCCTATTATGTTTTGAAGAGTTTAGGAAGACATCGAAGAAAAGATTCAAAAAGTGGGTGGGTGTTCTAAACGAGAATTCTGTTCGGAACCCCCTAAACGCAAGGAAATCAATCCTGACTTTCAAAATTTTTTGAATGGGAGAATCCCTCGAATGTTTCTTCAGCGCCAAGCGTTTTGATGTTCGATGCCGTATCCTTTACAGGATAAGATGTCTGCGAAAGCAAACAAAATCAGCCACAAAGTTTTCAATTGCTTCCTACGGCCCTGAAGATAGAGGAAAAAGCTTCAGAATCATCTGAAATTTTCAATAATTATTCAGGATATATAATAGGTAGGGCTGCAACGATTCCTGAAGTGGCGATTCGATATGCTAAACGATACACATTCAACGATTCGATTTATTGCGATTAGAAATCGCGATTCTTGAGTTTGAAATCGGAAAGAAAAGAAAAGTTTAATCATTAACATTTTAACACATTTTTCACATAATTTTCGTAACAAATTTATATGCTTAAGATCATCATCATTAATAACAAAGATTTAAGATGATAATAAACAAATTGATACGTAGAAAGCAATTTTCTAACATTTCGATACGACATAAATTATAAAATGCGTGAGGATTTCTTGTTCTCAGTCAATAAAAGAGTAAATTAAATGAATCAAAATCGGGGCCGATGAATCACGATTATTTTTTTCTTACACGATGCATCGATAAGGAGGAACGAATCGCGATTCATCGATTCTACGATGAATCGTTGCAGCCCTAATAATAGGATATATCTGCCGACTTTGATAACGGTAGCTCAACGGGAAGACAGTAAACAAACACAGCCAAATACTACGGCCTTGACATTGACCCAATGACCCAAACAAAGATATTGCAATGTAGAAATGTAAGTAAATTTATCGAGATATGTCGTCTAATGCTAACGATGTTTCACATTGTAAAATCAATAATGCATAAGAAGTTAAATGTATTGTGTATTAGAGGTTTCTTGTACTTTGTCTTTTGAATTAGACGTATGAGGTATTATGTATTAGAGGTTTCTTGTATTTTGTCTTTTGCATTAGACGTTTTAGGTATTTGGTATTAAATTATGTTACATTTGCGTTTTGAATTAGACATTTCTACATAGCATTAGGTTTTTGCCGCTTTCCCCCGCCATACATAAACACCTTAAAGTTTTATTTTTATTCTTTGCTATTCTTACAAAGTTTGATTTAAGGGTCCCTAATGGACTAGTCTCATATATGAGATTTGATCAAAATAGTCTTCTCTAAACGTTAACAGCATTTCAATCAATTCAGAATTTTCATTTTTGTCACCTTTCTTCTGTTAAATAATCTGTTTTGTTTATTCAGTTTTTACCAACAAACAGTTATTTAAGAGAAAAGAGACAGTTTCTATTTTGATTTTTTTATGTTAATTTTCGTTATTGAAGTTTGTCACAAGATACATACAGATTAAGTGGCAAATTATCCATAAGCTGAACACATTCATTCTGAGATACTCTGTGGACTTTCAAAACAGGCTTTCAATGTCTCTTGTGTACAAAGCAAACAATACTGGTACTCTTTTATTGGAAAGACCCATTCTTGGTAATGCCTCATAGCAAGAAAATAGTCAGTTAAAAAGAAAAGATTGTAGCAGTCCACTATATTGTGTCTCAGAATGAGCTCTATCAGAATGAAGTTTGTTTCCCTGTTTTACAGATCAAATTGCTTACACATCTATTTTTTTTATAGGCTACTGAAGATAAGAATGGCAGGATATGGTGCTTACACCAGTATTCAAGGCAAAACAAAGATGGATGACACGGAACAATATTATCAACAACCAGCTAAGAAAACAAAGGTAGAATATATGGAAACAGGAACTTGGCAACAACCAGATACAGGTGCTTACTCTACTGACTATAGTTCTTATTACAGCATGTATACTGATCCCTCTCAACAACAACCACCACAATCTCAGCAGCTACAGTCTCACCAACTACAACAGCAACAAACTCAACAAACAGCTGTTAGCTCATACAATCAGGGTAGCTATGACCCATCTCAATATTCTTCCTATGCCTCCTACTCAAACTACTACAATCAACCTCAAGAGACTACAGCAGCCCCACCAGCAACGTTTGAATGTCCTCTATATGATAAAAGTAGTAGTAGTTACTATGGTAATGGTCAACAAGCTAGCTACAGTACAGGTTATGGCAGTGTAGGTAGTGGCTATAGTCAAACTAATCAATCTAGAAATCAAGGTTATAACTATAATGGTAATGGTACTACTGGTAGTGGTTACCGAACCAATAGAGGTAGTAATGATCGTGGGAGTTCTAATAGAGGAATGTCCCGGGGAAGAGGAAGTATAGGAAGTGGACGAGGAACTGGTGCTGGGGACCCCAGGACTATACGATCTACTGCCAACAGTGGAAGAGGTATGAATAGAGGCTATACTGATGATGAAATAGATTATACTGAAACTATGGGAAGATTCTCAGGCTTCAGTAGAAACTCACGAGGAGGAAGTCTCTCTAGAGGTGGAAGTGGGACTTCATCAACCAATATGGGTAGAGGTGGTGCTAGTAGAGGGAGAGGTCGAGGTAGAGGAGCTTCTAATAATGGTAATTGGTTTGTTTTCCATTTCAGATATTTCAATGGCACCAAATCTGAAAATCAAGGATTAAAAGGAAATAAATATTCTTCAGACACTCCTAGTTTCAGAGAAAATCTAATCCTATCAAAATATTTTTTTTCAAGGGCAAAAGTTTGATATAAGTCAATGTTGATCCAGAAAAAAATGAAAATCAAAACTTGTAAACACCTAAACAGCATTGACATTGCATTGAACTTGACCTTTGAACTCATCTTGTCTTCAGAATACATACAATTTTGATCTTTAAAGGATAGGTAAATTTAGAAAATGTCATTTATGTCTATTTAAAGGAACATGGCAACTAAATATTATATTTATCTGCAGATAGATAAAGCTCTTATTCCAATTCTGATGTTAAATTCTTCTGTAATTCAACATGAACAGTGGTGTATTAGACTTTCATCATTTGAAGATTTTTTATTAATATTCTGACTTGATGTCATCATATCAGCAGAATGTTAATATCAGTATGAAGATGATAATAGTCTAAGCTTCTGTGGGATTGCAAAAGAACTGAACATAGGATATCAATATTGAAAAGTTATTGGAATAAGTGAAAATCTGTTTTATCTGTAGAGTATTAAATTAAAAGTAGCTATGAGCTGGGTGGTGTGTAATGAATGTCAATATCAACTTCACTGCTATAGCTTACAGAATATTTAGTGGCATGTATCCGTAGCGCTGGGTATCGATTACCAAGATGAGATCGATTATCGAAGGCAGGTTACCGATCAATAATGGATTAATAATCGAAATATTTGAATTGGGAATTCTTATAACCTTCACATGTTCGTGCACGTTTTTGTACCTGAATGTTTGTTGTTTATCAATATCAGGTATCGAAGACAAATGAAACTGAAGTAATGTCCAGAATTTTGTATGATTATCATGATAAAATGGGTCGTGACTTCTCTGATAAGCGTGTAACAGATATTAAAAGAAATTTATTTCTATTATCAATTATCAAATTTTATAATCGATTAAAATTTATAGTCAAATCTTCTCTTAATATTATCTGCTACATGCTTATCAGAGAAGTTATGACCCATTTTATCATGATGATCATCAAAAATTCTGGACATTACTTCAGTTTGATTTGTCTTCGATACCAGATATTGATAAATAACAAACATTCAGGTACAAAAACGTACACTAACATAAGATTTCCCAATTCAAATATTTCAATTAAAATAATCGATTATTGATCGGTAACCTGCCTTCGATAATCAATCTCAATTTGGTAATCGATACCCAGCCCTGGTTATGACTCTAGCTTTATCTGACTGTATTGTAGAACAATTATACTTGTTTATAATTAGGGATGGATAAACTAATATACAACAGAAGTTTATTTTATTATAAGTAGTAAACAAAGTATGGAAATAAAATACACTACTATTGTTTATATTTTGCTTTGTCCCTAATGATCACAAATATTTCTGTTTGACTTTGCAGTCAGCATGAATACTCTAAAAATTAGTGTCACCTTTTTTCCAACTTTTCAAATGCATGGTTCTGGTTCATATAGGTACTCCAGAATTTAACCACTTTTAGCCACTAAATATGGAATTTCTATTAGTGTTTAGTGATCTTGTACTAAAGTTAAACACAGAATTCCTGTGAATCATTAAACTTATTTTGGAAAGTTGGAAGCCAGTCACTCCAACTGTAAGGATTTGTGTTGACACCAATATTTGTAGTAAGTGAAATCTCTGAAGCTGGGATGTTAGTCTAGAATATTATTGAATTTGCATAATTTGACAATACCAAGTATAAACTTTTCAATGTTATAAGTGATATTACTTAATGTTATATTTAAATTTGAGGCAGAGCTTGATTTCAGAACGACAATGTCATTTCATTAAAGAATAGCTAATATTAATTATATAAATATATGAAATAGTTAAACCATTCTGTGACAAATTTTGACTTTTTCTTTCAGACACAAGTAAATTTTTTTATGATTCTTTCTCTCTATTTGTGACATGCTTATTTTTTGTAAAAAGTTAACCTGATAAGTAATTTTGAAGTCAGTCATGTCATAAATATGGAAAAATTGAAAAAATTTGTATGGATTATAGTTATAGTCATCCTACTATTTTGTTATCCCAGCTAAGAGAACTGGTGTCATGTATGTGTAGTATGTAAATGATGACAATGTGTATTGCTACACCAATATTTACTGATTGTGATAATTCATCTCAGTACTACTAACATCTGAAATGGAGTCCTGTTAGCTGGGAATTCAAATATTTTGATGACTAATCCTTAAAGGAATACAACGTCTGAGAATGAACAAAAAATCTAAATTTTCAAACTTGGTCAAAATAGGAGTATATATTCATCAGGGGACCTACCTGGTGTTATAACTATACTACAGATTACCTAAATAATCTGATAAATCCAGAAAACTATGTTTAAATACAATAATTGATAAATGTCTTTATACATAGTTTTATATGTTTATACAATAAATTTATATAGTTTTATGGGTTTATTTTATTCTGTTTGTATACTTCGGACATTGTTGATGAATATGTACTATTATTGACCAAGTTTGAGAACTTATTTTTATTGCTCATTCTAAGACTATCGCTTTAAAGGGGTTGTATAGACGTTTTGTAAATAATTTGGTCAGTATCACTGTTATTTTCAATTCGCTCCATTCTATTTTTCAATCATCAAAAAAGTCTCCAAACACTTAGTTTAAGTGGAATTGCTGGACATTTGATTGAAAATTTGTATGGAGGAAATTAATGTTCCTGATACTTATACAATATTTAGAAAACCTCTATCATTGCAATCTGTAGGCAACTCTAAGAATGTCTTCAGAGTATTGAAAAAAATAATATTTTGACATCTGATTTTTTGGCATCCAGTATGAAAGAATTGTAATGAATTTTATTTTGTTTTATTCAAGTACATACTGTTGACTAGAAATATTGTATCATACATGGATTCCAAATATGTATACGGTCATGGTTCTTCTTCATCAAATTCTACTTAGTCTGGTCACAGGTCTTTGACGTTCTGTCAATAATAATAAAATAGGGTCAATGTTGAAAAATAGTGTCTACGAAATAATATAAACACAAGGTGTCCAATGGCTTACAGAACATTTTAGAAAACAGACAAAAGTGGCTCTTGGCGACGCCTCGGTGATAAATATGTATTAACAAGTACACCGAAGGCATAAGTAAGCAATTCCCCGCCCAATAAAAACGCAAAAGTAAAGCAATAGCATTTTACAAACAAATAAACGGCTTTGTTTACATTCGTGTTGTAAGCCATTGGACACTTTCTGTTACTTATATTACATAGACACTATTTTTCAACATTGACCCTATTTTATTATTATTGACAGAACGTCAAAGACCTGTGGTCTGGTTTATCTAATTTTGAAACAGTTAGCATTGAGCAAAACTAAGTATTTTCTTACCAAAATATTTTACATTTTTATTTTAAAAAGTGCTTTAATGTATTGCTCAACACACTAATTTTCATCATCTGATCTCCCTTATTAGATAATTTGTCATTGAATCTGTTAGTTATTTAGTTATGTAGGTCTTAGTTTCAAAGCATGCTTGATAAAATATCCTAAGTATGATGACATTTCTTTGTAATTTGTGCTAAATCTTTTAATTGTCAGTATCATATTAATTGTTGACTCTGAAATTAAGCTCTGCCTTTAAAATATGAGTAGCCAGTAATTGGGATGAAAGAATTATTTCATGTTGTTATTACTACTTCAGGAGCAGAAGGAGATATGAAATGGGAGACCCTACCTGGTAGTCAATCACGACCCAAGGAGAAAAAACCACCAGCAGCTGCTAAAGCTCCGACTGTTGATGCGAGTAAACTTCCACTACAAGAGAAGATACGTAGATTGAGTTTATTTCTACGCAATGAGAAGAGAGAAGTTAATGAAATTATGGTAAGTATAATGCTGGTCTGGCTGAGCTGTAATCCAAATGTGTAAATAGTAATGTTTAGAGTTGCTTTAAAGGGGAATATTCAGCATTTTTTAGGGTTGATTTGGGCCTTGAATATATGCAAATAGCCTTCAGATGTAATACTAATGCACGAGAATCATATAATTCCTTCAATTATATCCTTATCTTAACATTTATCCTTCATTTTCTGTACATGCGTTTTCCATATAACGCATTGTCTTACTAAACGGCGAGTCGTAATTTTGACTTTTTGACCGATATGTATGGGTACAAGTGCGTTTGAAGGCTTAAAGTTTGTAGGAGAGTTGTGAACAATATTACGGATTAGACGGACAACAATTTTTTTGGTCGAATAGTTAGTGAACATAGCCCTTTAACTATCAAATTATTGCCTGACTAAATCTAATAAATTCCTTCAATCTTTTTACAGTTGTTCGAGAACTCCATTATGTCCTGTAAATTGGGAATAAAACCAGATTTCTTGATAGATGAGATGATTCAAGGAAAGAATGGATCCTTTTTCACTGGTCGTTTGATATTTGATGGTGTATTTCTGGCTCGGCATATTGCCAGTAACAAGAAAGTTATCAAGTTAACCTGCTATAAAAGAGCTGTAGAAATGTTCAGAACTATGTCTGTGGCTGAAATAATGAGCCAGAAGGATATAACAGCTGAAGAATTGAAACAGAAGTTAGATAACCTAAATTCTACAGTGGCCAAGGTAGAGAAAGAAACCATAAAAGACTTGCCAACTGTTGAAATTCTGAAACAATTGCAGGAAATTCTGAAGAATCCAAAGTACACTCCTTCTAATGCTGTTAGTAATTTGGAGCAGGCTGCTGCTGTAGGAAAGTGTCGAATTCGCTGTCGTTATGATGTAGAACAAGGTCAATCTACTACTGGACGTATTTATTTCAAGGGAAGTTATTATATTGACAATGTGGTTCAAGGTCTAGGATTCTCTGTCTCTAAGAAAACTGCTAAAGCTAACTGTTACAATATGGTAGTACAACGCTTGATGACATGTAAAGCAGAAGATATTTTGAATGGTTTGGATCCATCCATTGGAGAAAAAGCTTTAGCTGAACTGAATGCTAGTATGAAAATTGTACCCAAGAGTGCTAAGAATCTTGATTTAAAGGAGAAGTTTGTTAGATTAAAGGAACTCCTAGCTGTATCTGATTTAACCCCAGATGTTATTACTGCCATGGATTTAATGTTTGCCGATGTTAAACTCACACCAGTTTGTTTGTATCGTCAAGGACCAAAACAAGACAACCCAGATCAAAAGCCAGTACTTTTCTGTAATTTGTATCTGGCTGGTCGTCTAATGGCTATTGGTGAGGCTTCAAACAGAAAAGAGGCACAGATAAATTCATATACCAATTCTAAAGATATCATTCTAACCACTGAGCCTGAAATCATCCTGACACAACATGATAAACTTCAAGCACATGATCAAGCTGCTCCCGATGTTATTGATTTTAGAGTCAAAGGAAATTGTGTACTGAGGAACAACTGCACTAATTTTCACAGATTACAGAGAACCAAATTGAAAGTATCTGATACACCAGTGAAAGATATTGTATTATATGAACATGCCAGTTGGTCATCTGATCGTAAAGTTCAAGGTTTCTGTATTCTACAACACTCCTGTTTTCTCAACAATATGCTTCTTGAATGGGAATTTAGTGATGATAATAATTCTGCACAGTTCAGGTCAGTTGTTTGTTCTAAAATATCATATACAAAGAATAATCTCTTAAATTTTGACTTTTAAGCAATCAACTTTTACTTTTAGACGTTAATTTAATTTAATTAATTTTAATTAAATTTAATTTAAAAATTAATCCAGCATTTTATTCATTGTTTACAGATGTAAGTTGATATATCTCTCTATAGAATTGTTTATGATTGTCATTATAGATGTGATATGAAGATACAGAAAGAGAATATTGGTACCCAACCTGCTACATCTGTTAGTAAGATTGGTTCACGAAATCTAGCTGCTGCTGATATATTGTTTAAACTGTATGAAACACAATCTGTTATACAGGTAATAATACATTCTATAGTTTACTTGGCATTAACATTAAAATTTCTTAAAGAAGCACAAGATATATGGATTATATACTATTTCGGACATTTATTAACTCAATGTTTCACATGCTCATACAAAATTCTTATTCAGGAATCAAAGCATATGTGCAATTACAAATACAAATGAATTTCTGACTATTTTAGCTTTCTTATAGAAATAAATTGGATGTCTTTTACTTTGTACTCTCAGATGAAAGTAATTAGCTTATCATTTACATGGGCTTAACAAATAAAAAATTCAAAAAAATTTGATAGATGTTAGTCTTAGAATGTCTTTGCTTTGATGAAAATATAAATAAGAACACAATTTATGTCTTCAAAATTTTATTTTATAGAAGACATTTTTCAGTCAAAATCTTTTTTGGTTGAAATTTCTAGGAGAAAAATGTATTTCCAATTAATGTAAACTTATAAAAATTATATATTTTATAAAAGCAAAGACATTCTAAGACTAACAGGAGCATTGTCAGGTTGATATTCCAATTCTCATAAAAAAAATAGCAAAAATTCAAAAAACTTTTCAACTTTCACAGACAGTAGTTTGTATATATTTGCAGAAATTTGAAATCTAACAAATAAATCCAAGAGCCCTTGACATCTTGACATGCCCCATATTGTTAACAAATCTATGGTATGGTATTGAGGCAGTTTGTAATACAGTACCCTGCAATAAATATTCGTACAAAGAAATGGATTGCATTCATCGTCTCTGGTGTTTTCTATGTACCCCTTTGGTCTACTTGCTTCTTAAAACTTGCTATTTGTTCTCCTGTACAAGTCCAACATTTCTGATACATAGGTGATGGTTTTCCCCCTTTGTGATAATTTCCAAGCGATGTCCAAGTATGTAAGGTTGTAGAGCAAATGTAATGACGCCACCATTTTGTACGAATATTTATTGCACGAACTGTACCTTAAAATTGTGAAGATTGCACTTTATCACCCAATAAGGTATTCTACAGTAGATATCGCTTGTATGATAAAAAGCAGTATCTACTGCACTATATCTACTAGGAGATACTGCTTTTCTGAATCATTGATTGGCCAATATGGTCACGTGATAAACAATTCGCCCAATGACGTCTTAATAACAATGACGTCATATTGATTTCGCCCTTCAAAAGTTCTTTCAATAATCTGCAGTTCACCCCTCGAAAGTTGTTGTTTCGCATATTTCGATTTTAGAATGATATTGGATGATAAATAAAATCTCACCCTTGTGTCTTTTGATATCAGATATATCTACACTCGTTGATAAAAGTGGAAAAACTCCTCGGCAAACCTCGGAGTTTTTCCACTTTATCAACTTGTGTTGATATATCTGATATCAAAAGACACTCGGGTGAGATTCTCTATATATGTATTATTATATAATTTATTCTAAAAAAATTAAAAATCTCATTTTAGATAACCACATATACCAAGATGGAAGAATCAACAAAATGTATCACATTTGATGAAGTTCTGGATGCAGCCATTGAACTCCATAAAGCTGCTAAAAATTCTGGTGAAGATGTCGAGATGGCTCCACCAACTGAGGGAACAAAACCAGTAGAAACAGATGTCAAAATGGAACAAGATGTAAAATCTGATGTCAAAATGGAACAAGATGTAAAATCTGATGTCAAAATGGAACAAGATATAAAACCAGAAGAGGTTAAGGCTGAATCTAAAGATGGAGATGTAGAAATGAAGGAAGAAAACCAAAATGACAACAAACCTCATCCATATCAAAGACGCAAACGGCCATTTAAATACTTGATAAAATTTCTCTTGCAAGATGTAAAACGAAGAGTAGATGAATTTACTAAGGTCAAGTCATTAGAAGATATGCTATTTGGACCATCCTATCCATCTCAAGTTGGTCGTCAAATTGCTGGAATATTGAGAAATTCAGCAGTTCCGTTGAGGTACATGACAAGGCCAATCAAAGGCAACATGTATACAATTGTTACCCAAAGTATGACTCCCAATGAAATGGCTGCATTTCTAAAAGAAAGTGGTGGATCCTCAGGAAGATTTAGGTTGGTTGATAAATCAGAGCTACCAAGCCATAAAGATATCCTACCAGAATTAACTAGTGGAGAGATCCAAATTTCTCACAATCCCAAATCCAATCGAGATCAATTCTTTGATGATGTGTCAATGGAATCTAATAGTGAATTCCACACTGCCATGTCGTCTACACTGGGTGACAATTCAGCCTATCAATCTACATACGATACAACTCTTACTTCTAACAGTTCTGCTAATTCATCTCTTATCACACCTAAGAAAGAAGACCTGAGTCATCCCAGTACTCCTATACAAGGAAACACCAGCACACCTAAACACAATATGACTAGCACTCCTGTTCAAAAGAAAACACCAACTTCAAAGAAAAAACTTTAAAATTATCCTTTGTTTGTTGTGCTAACTTGAAAATTGCTATTAGTTTTAATTGGGGCTAGTGTTTTTATGCTGTATTTCATTGAAGTGAGTAAAAATCCTGAGTGTTAGTTGAATTATTGGTGTATGTATATAATGTTAAGTTTTGATTTTATTCTTTAATATAAAGGTTTTCAATTAACATGTTATTTGGTGAAGTACAATCTGGTTTCAAATCAACATTGAGAACTGTTTATTTTTATATGTGATCAGTCACTAGGGACAAGTTCAACATGTTTATAGTATACATATAGATAGATTGAAAGACATCTTGTATTTTTAACATTTTATTTTTTGAACAGTTCATGAACTCATAACATTTTATGGATTAACTTTTGTGTTCATTAAACACTCATGTATTTTTTTTGTATGTTTCACTTTCATTTTTGTATATGTTTAATTATTTTGTCATGATAATTTATCAGAATAAAGCCAACAGATAGTGGTTTATACCATATTTGAGTTGAATATAATGATGTTTGTATTATTAGTTTCTCTGATTGGTATGGTATAATATCAACTAAATCTAGTCTAGTAGACTTAGGTTTATCAAACATGGATGTAATCTGGTTCAATTCAAAGATTTGTGAAGCCGGGAAGTTATTTCTTATGTAAATGGAGAAACATGATGTCCAAATGTTCCAGTCATGTTCTATTGTTTTAATAGTTTAAGTTACAGTAATTTGTCACCATTTTTTCAAATAAATATGTACCTAAGGGTTATTGGCTTTAGTTGGAATCTGGAAAATGTTGCTTGCTACAGACACATAAATTGATGACGCAGCCATCGATGACCAGAGAGGGGGGAATTCCCACCTTTTCGTTGATCATATATGTGATCCATACATCCAGATGAATAATTATTCGAGGAAACCAAACCAATTTGCCCGACAACTAATGCTAACTTGCCCAACAACAAAATATATCGGGTGGGCCAAAAGTAATGTCCCAAATTTTGACCTTCACTATTATCCAAGGCATTTACTCAAATGGACTGAAATTTTGCATATGATTAGTTTATGATATTATCTACCTTTGGTACGAGTTTGAGTGATATCGCATCATTAACCTTTAAATGGCATACAAAACTAAATCAGAGGTCGAAAAATTTAATGCCGGAATGTTGTCATACCATTTGTTTCCTATAAGAGGTGATCATTATGACCTCCATCTTCATTCTGTACAGCTCTCAGTCGCTTTTTCCACGAGGCAATACATTTTCTGACTTCAGCAGTTGAAATGTGATCCCAGCATGTTCGAATTTTTACCTTGAATTCTGTCTCTGTGAATAAAGTGCGACCTTAATAGACATTTTCCAAGAGTGAGTCCCAGTTGTTGTTAGTTAGGGGTATTAAATCTAACTGGGCAGTTTATGTTTTAACATCATCTAGGCCCACTGTTTAGACATTTTGGCACCTCAAACCCACGAACATCCCATATGACCCTTGATTGGCTGGTGACACCATGGCACCATGCACATGGAGGGATAATTTCAGAAGACTCCGGCATTAAATTTTTCGACCTCTGATTGAGTTTTGTATGCCATTTAAAGGTTAATGATGCTATATCACTCAAACTCGCACCAAAGGTAGATAATATAATAAACTACTCATATGCAAAATTTCAGTCTATTTGAGTAAATGCTTTGGATGATAGTGAAGGTCAAAAGTTGGGACATTACTTTAGGCCCACCCGATATATGCCCGACAAGTCGACCCCACCCCACCCCAACCCCTAATTCCAAAAACTTCTCCCCATCTGCCTGATCACATCATTTCTGAACAATTCTATTTTTTAAAATCTCCTTCACGAAAATCACTGGTGGGGGGGGGGGGGGGGTTTGTGGTTGCCCCCCCCCCCCCCCTGCACCCCCTGCTCTCCAGCCCGTACGCCTATGCTTGTACAATAACAGCCTAGGCAAGAATTCGAAACGGAACAAGCACACTTTCTTAAGTGGTATAAGTATTTTTAAAATGTGAAGTGTGCGAAATAGGAAGGGGCGAAGTCAGTAGGATCGAAATGGGCAAGGGGCGAACTGAGAAAGGGGTGAAAGGGGATAGGGGCATACCGGTAAGGGGCAAAACAGGAAAGGGGAGAAGGTGGGAAGACACCAACCAATATAAGAAGATATATAGTGACGGAAGGGTTTCTGTTCCCCATCAATATGATTAACGCCTACGAAAGATTTAGTGGAGATCAATTTGACCAGATGGAAATCAGAGTAGGTCCCAACTTATACCTTCAATCAAGAAATATGATTCAAATGCACCAAATCAATGTAATTTTTTAAAGGGAACAGCATTCCGACAAATTACCCTCCTCTAGTGGCTCTATCGCGCTTGTACGGCTTTTCGAGAAATATTAGGACTATATTAAACCACTATCACCCTATACAAATACATCGTCCGAAAATATCACTATCAAGAAATCGCGTTTTAGAGAGTAAGATGTTCTAAAGGAAATCCTGCTCGCTCAACGGCAGGTTTTATCTGTCTAAAGGAAATCCCAGACTTCAGAAAATCGCATTTCTTCGAGTTCGAGACAGGCGGGAGTGTACCATTGTGATGCTCCCTTGATTGATCCCTTGATTAGACGTTTGCCCCCTACAAGTTCTTGGCTGTCTACGAGCCTGACATACAAAAAGAAAATAATAAAGCAAATAAGGGGAGCATTCGAAGATCAGGTTAATCAGGTAATATTCGATTCCAGATCATTCAAAATGTTTTGTGGTCTGATATTGAAAGAGTTACGTTTTCTTTGTTATAAACCGGAAGTTGTGCATCATGCGAAGACTTGATCTCAAAAAGTATCGAAATTGATAAATTTACTAAATTAAACTTAATGAAATGCAGATAATTAAGTGTAAGACAGTTTTTGGAATCAAAATCAATTGAAACGATCTATTTGTGTGTCGTAAATTGTTAATTTTTCATTTAAATAAGGAAAAGCTTTTTGACTTTTCACAAGGGTGACAAGGCCACAAGCATTCTGATTAACAACAGAGAAATTTTACCTATCGGAGATATTACTCTGACCTAATGACCAACCATGGTTTAAAAAGTTCACGCGTAGAAATTTTTCTCTCGGAGACCAGAAATGAGACGAAACGACTTCATGTAAACAAACCAAATGTCCCTAGATGGATTCCACACCACTCAAACCAATTTATACAAACACATATGAAGAGATTGTATTTTATTTGATCCATACTAAGTGAAAAAGAATAAAAATTTAAGCAGACTAATGTTAATGAGTTCGAAACAACTCATAATGGTGCGAAATGTCTTTTATCATCTTTCCGGTTTTTACTTTTAGTCTCGTAACTCAAAAACGCCTCCGCTATTAAAAAGAGTTCTGTACTGCAACTTCTTCAGTAAATACACACTGTTGAATTTGGGAATATTTTTAGTATTTAAGAACTTATTGATATTCTATAGACGTTTTGATATTAAATTTGATGCATACTTTATTGTTCAACGAATATCGTTGGCGTCATGGCTGGTGATTAGTGTCTTTATCTGCGACACATACGGAGCTAGGAAAGATACGAAGTTTCGTATGGGCCACAAGGTCTACTCATCTACACTAGGCCTACTTCTATTACTATTTCTACTACAACTCAAACTGTGACTAGTACAGATGCAGATGGTCCTCTGATCGCTAGAATAGGCACTAGATTGGATTGAGCTCATATTCCTTTTTTAGCAATGATCTTAAAGGGATTGTAAAGCGTATTTCTAAACTTTGTTTGTGTAACAGTATTCCGACTCTTTCCCTAGTCAGATAAAACCTGCCGTTGAGAGGGTCAACGTCAGGCTGCCATGCTGTATCATTTCATTGCGGAAATTCAAATCCTTTATTAAGCCCCTGTGTCCTTGAAAATCGGCACATCTCGATACATTTTCATAAAATTTTAAATAAAAATGTAAATTAAATGATCTCCTAGCTCAATTAATACCTTTTATTTTGATCGAAAGTTTCCAAGCGAAAATTCTATCATTGATGGCTGCCATAAAGGCGGAGCTTACAGGTTGTGAGTGAGTTATCTCTGGTTATTCATGTAAACTCGCCCACATTATCCAACTCTTCTCTGAAGCAGGTAGAAAAAGTTAGTACACAAATGGCGATTCAAGTCGACCTGTGAGTGCATTAAATTTTGTTTCGGCGTAAGACGATACTTTTGGCAGATTCTTGTGAAATTTTTACATTCCATCAATAAGAAAATTCTGCAAAATTTCCGAAAAACGTAAATTTATAAAGGTACCGTAGGCAAATTCTTTTAGACCTGAGAGGCGTTCAAACAGCGGGAATCCTCATTCCCGGACTTCCGCCATAGATTGGTATAGGACAGATCCCCAACTACTCTTTCCACAGTCCCCAGCCTCTGATAGCTATTGGATAGACGGATATGGCTGGGAGAGAGACAGAATGGAGCTATCGATTTGAAACTTGACAGACAAAAATAGGTCTACTACGTAGTCAAATACTTAAACTGTGTGTGGGTATAGACACATTAGTCCATTAAAATCACCACCTAGTGATGTTTATTGATTACAAACTCGATTTATGAGTAGTTGAAAATATCAAAATTTCTACAGTAGGTTTATAAAGCTATCTTTGGGTCTGATTGGCTTTGTGTGCTGTGCTGTGTTGTGCTGTGCTGCTATTGACAATCTATACAGATTTGGATTCTGTATATATGTCTAGTTAAAGTCAGAGTACTTATGTGTCATAGATATTTAAAGGGGAAAGTTCAGCATTTTCAAAAGTATATTTTGTCCCTGAATATAAAAAAATGTTTTCATGTTTCACAAGTCACAATATTATTGAGGGACTCAAATTTCTTGGATCTGTAAGCCTAACGGTTTCACAATGTACCAGGTGATAAGGTCCAAACAAAGTCAATCAATTCTCCCTTTCTAATTGCTTTCTCCCCCTCCCCCTCTCATGACAATTTCCTCTAGAAAATCACCCCCCAGATGACTTCTCAATAGACAATTCCCTTCTGAACAAATTAGCTTACCCCCTGGGTGATTGTCCACACACACGATTCCCATTTAGAAAATTACCCCAATTGATTGCCCCTTTAAGACAAAACGTCCTCGAATTAAACATGAGAGCGAGTGCATTTTGCCTTTTAATGAGCTTAATGTATCAACTTGAACATCTTGACCTAATCTCCACTTCAGATTGCTGATGTTTACGATATTTTGGCAGGGGTTGTTGTCTGGGGAGAACCCAGGGGGATATTTCTTTGGGGTACAGAGTTATCCTGATATGATATGGATAAATATAGAGAACAAGAGTTTCTGAAAATAGCATTTTTACTTAGAATACAAAATGTTTATTTGGCAAATTTATTGTGATAATGGCTTTGAGATATCTATACAAATAATATACCGTAATCCTTGTATAATAGCAAAATCAACCAGAGTCAGAAACTGAGATAAATAAATATGTGAAGATACTTTGAAGTAAGAAAGCTGAGATTTAATTGATTTTTTTTCTAATTATAGAATGTGGAATATTCAGATTAAGACCGAGGATAACAGAAGTCAAAACTCAAGAGAATCTCACAACAAACAACCAAGAAAGCAGAAGACCATCAGTGATTTGTATGATGATTTTGACGACACAGACAGTTTAGAGGATATAAAAGCTCCTTCTCAACAATATGATGAATGTGATAGTTCTGAATCTCCTTGGTCTATTCTCTCATCTCCTGAGGCAATGAAACGTCGAGGTAAAAAAGAGATGCTGGATGACATATCTGATGACAGTGATCCTGGTATATCAGGTTCCAAAAATCCTGACTCAGACACAAATGATGAGGATCTCAAATTATTTTTACAAAGAAGGGAAGAGATTGATAGACTGCTCTACAATTCCACAGAGTGTGTATCCCCTGAAGAAAGCCATCATGCAAGGAGCAGAAGTAAATCACCATATTCTAAGTCTAAACTTAAGTCCAGATCCTATTCAAGAAGAACACCAAACAGACACCGAAGGAGCAGGACAAGAAGTTCTTCTAGATCACGAGATCGTAGAAGGAGAAGCCGATCTAGAAGTGGTTCCTGGTCTTGGCACAGCAGAAGTAGATCTCCAGTTCCTTTCAAGAGAAAAACTCCTCCCTTGGAGTTTTTTGAAAAAGCCATTGCAGCTTCTAAAGCGGCCAGAGCAAAGTCGCCAGATCAACCTCGAAAGAGTATTGATGATGTTTGTCAAGCTACTAGTCCAACTAAAAGGTCTTCAACTCAAAAGAAAGCAACAAAGACTGATTCATCTAAACAGAATTCAGTTGGTGCTTCTTTAGATACTGAACCTATTACACCAGAAAAAAGAAATCTGAAGCAAGAGTCGAATACAAAGAGAACTCCAGTTACCAGAAGTGCATCAAGAGCATCTAAATTTGGCAAGGAACAAACAAACAGTAGAAATGATTCAGCAAAGAAATCAACAAATACTAAAAGTCAGTTGAAAAAAGATAATGATGGCGCTTCAGCTTCACAAAATAAGAAATCAGCAGAAATTAACACTAAAAGTGGACAGACCATAAAAGATGAAGCCTATGACCCGACTGAGCCTACTGGAGAAGAAAGTGTTCAGAAAGGTAAAGGTGAGCTTATTGAATGATCATTATAAAATATATTATATTAAGGTCTTGTACTCATATGAACCCCCTTACATCAGTAACTTCTTTCTATAGGTTATAAAAGATTGTTATTTTTCTTTGTCAAATTGTGATCATTTGTATTTCTTCTTGTTATTAAGGGATTAGTCCTTAATTTCAGAAAAAATCACCTGATCTTGTATTGTATTTAATGAGATTTCTATTTCAGACACTGATGATATGACCACTAAGGTTGTTAAACCATTAGATATTTCAATGCATGTTGATGATGCTTATTTTGAAGCCCTGAAGAAAGTTTTTCATAAATTGAATGAAGCTGAAATTTCAAAAGAGAGTCCACAGAAAAGTAGTAAGTGTAAATGATGTGTTTCAATGTTTGGTTCTTTATCTATCAGTCAGTACAGATGGTAGCCAGTTAGAATGTTAACAAGTCAAAACGGTAACAAGTCAAAACGGTAACAAGTTAAAACGTTAACAAGTCAAAACGTTAACAAGTCAAAGCGTTAACAAGTCAAAGCGTTAACAAGTCAAAGCGTTAACAAGTCAAACCAAAAGAAAGTTAAACGGTTACACATATTTGTTAAACGATAACAGATCTGTCAAAACGGTAAAAAAATATTTTGTTAAATAACTGGTATCAAATTGGCAAAATTTGATGTGGTCTTAATTTTTTTTAATCATTTACCGGTACATAATATATTATATATTTATAATTATCACATTGGTAATTATAACAAAGGAAGAAATGAAATCAATGGAGTTCTAGTCCTGCTTTTCTGCACTTATATGGACTAATTGAGGACAGGCAAACGCCATGCAGTGTGCAATGAAGGAAATTTTGCTAGGACAGCGGCATTAACCTGGGGCCTTATTCTTGAAAACTTAACTTGGGATGATTTTAGTTTTCTAATCATCTGATTGGTCAATCACTAAAATCGATTTTAAATTTAGTCAAATTACTGTATTTCTTAAAATCAGGATTTTATCTAAGTTAAGTTTTCGATAATAAGGCCCCTGCTCTTATTTTCAATTCCCAACTGTCGAGGGATCTTGCACAACCAATAGCACATAGGACCTCGGTTTATTGTCCCATCCGAACGACTATAGGCTTTTTCCATGTTGGCCCTTCAAACCTGCATCACTGACATGGGGAAACCAGCTTGAAAAATCCGAAGGTATCATCACAAAGGAAGAATGTATACAAATATGTCTATACAAAGGATATGATATTGACATAAGTAGGCATCAAAATACAGAGGAGTAAAATAATTTTGAAAAAAGACCCATTTGTTTTGTAAAGTTCTATCAATATTTGATTCAATTTTGGCTGTCTCTTTTAAAAAGGATCTGAATTAATATGTATACATGTATTATCTTTAAAACAAAAAATTTGAAATGCAATACATCATGTATTGCATTTCAAATTTTTTGTTTTAAAGATAAAAAATTTAGTTAATAAAATTAAATGATTTAAGAAGGTAAATGATTCTATTGATTGCCCCTGTTCTATGTGTAAAATTCTGAAATGTTTTATTTTTGAAGTAAGTGGATATTGAAAATAAATATTTTGTTGATTTCATTCTAATGTAATTGAGTTTCAGGACAAAAAATGAAAAGATGGTCGTCTGTAGTTTCTATAGAACTGTTACAAAATGACATGGTCTTATTTTCACCAGTAAAGCAATTTTAATAATTTAGAGGTTGAGTGATTAAAAACAATGAGATCACGTTAATTTGACAATCTAGGACTCTCCAAACCATTTTGAGGTTAATATTACAAATCATTCAAAAATAATGGGCAAAATGTGATTCAGCGAACAGTATGTAATGTGATAGGATATCTTATCATTTGATACATATATAAATATACATGTCTAATATAACAACTTAATGATAAAAACATTATACATTACATCTATTTTATTATGTGTTACCGTTTTGACAGAACTGTAACCGTTTTCACCGAAAAATCTTGTTACAGTTTTGACAGACCTGTTACCGTTTTAACTTTATTTTTTGTAACCGTTTTAACTGGCATTCATACAGATAATATACTTTTTCATTAGTATTATGTTCAATATTAGACTTGCCACTGGCTTGGTTCACTTATAGAGAACATGAAACAAATAAGGAAGAATTAAAATTACAATAATAAAAAAAAATTGTGAAATTATAGTATTATAGTGGATTACAGGCCATTCTCACTGGACATTTTATCTTGTGTAAAAATTGTTCTAAATGACATTTCATGTATTTTGACTCTGATTATTTCAGAAGTAACAGATCAAACCAAAGTGAAGTCTGAAATACCTTCTTTATTCAATGAACAAGACCTCAGATTCCAGAAAATGACCAGAGAAGAAAAGTTGAAAGCTTTCTGTTTTTTCATACAATACTTTTGTAAAAGTATTGGTAATATAACTGTAAGTCATGTGAAGTAGAGAGAGAGACTCTACATTTTCTGGCCTGCATGACTAGACACTCTTTTCTCCTACTTTTAAAAATGCAAATAATGAAATGGAAGTCTCTGCTGTTTTTTGACAAATGATATTTGGTGAAAATAATGAAAGTAACATAATAGATAATAGATAACAAATTGGTAAATTATATTATACTCAGGGTATCATTCATGATGAATTTCTAAATTATCTGGGGCCTTATTCTCGCAAACTTAACTTACAATGATTTTAGTGTTCCAGTCATCTGATTGGTCAATCGCTTAAATATATTCTAAATTTACATTTATTATCTAATCAGATTACTGTATTTCTTTAGATATGGATTTTATCTAAGTTAAGTTTTTGAGAATAAGGCCCCTGAACAATACTGTCCAGTTTTCATAGGCATATATTGGTCAGCTTCTTAATTTCATGTTATATATTTTCAATTTCAGAATTTTTTCTTCCAATCCATTAGTACTATTACTGCTGAAAGATTCTTTGATTATTGTAATAAAGCCAGATGGAAGCATTGACATATATCACCAATACCCCTGTATTGTAGACACAAAACAAACTGTTATTCTTTGTGCAAATGATATAGTTTTCAGTCCAGTTGTGATGATTTTCAGATAAAAAGTTTTGAGACTTTGTTTCTTTTAGATTTTAAAAAAAAAATGACGGCTCAAAAACTTAAGTAATCATGTTGTAACTTAACTTTAAATTGGCAATATTTTGTTTCATTTTTTTTTCATGATTTCCTAGACTTTTCTTTTTAAGGTCTTGAAACAGTTGAAAGTGGGCATATGTGGCAGTTCTTGGCAACTATCACTGTTTGATATTACAGATTTTTTTTTGTAGAACACAGAAATATAAACATTCTAGATATCTGGCACAGATTGGAGGAAAAAGATTTTAAATATTAAATATTATAGAAATATCCTACTAATTATGTCCTTTGTTACAGCTTGTTGAATTAGCTTTAAAAGAATTCCGAAATGATAAAGATATGGTAAAAGAATATACTGTGAAAGAACTGACTAGGGTACAAAATGTCACATACTTCTGTGGAAAGTTGACAATTGGTGACCAATTCTTTGCTGATTCTATTGGATGCACCAAAAAAGAAGTAAAGGTTGCATGTTTTGCCAAAGCTATTAAAGTATGTCGTACATGTACCCTTGAAGAAATCAAAAGTCTTGTGCCCCGTACAATGGATGAGTTAAGAGACCAATTGAAAATGGATTTAGAGAGTGCTGCTTCAGATGAACGTAATGCTCCTGTCAATATCATAAAACGTTTTATACATTGTTTGAAGAATGCCAAGATAACACCCACTAATATTAGTAGCAAGCTTTATAATGCTGCTCACATTTCAAAAACAACAAACCAATGGAGAATAGAATTAGAGTACTCACTGAGCCAATCTGGTGAAAAATTCTGTATTGCTAGATGTAGCCTAGCTGGTGCCCTGATTGGTATTGCTGCAGATTTGAAGAGAAAACTAACTAAAGAACAATGCCTAGAAATGGCATATAAACGTTTGATGCTGTATTCTGCAGAGCAGTTGCTGTGTGGACTCTCTTCAAAAGAAATGGAAGAAGGGTTGATCAAGTTTAATTCGGCCTCTGAGGAAGCTTCAGAGACGCTTTTGTTACGGAAGACCAAATCCAATCTTAACAGTCTAATAGATTATATCAAACAAAACCCAGAAGAAACCAACTTAATGGCTATGCTGGTTCAGAAGACTAATGAGTTGAAAATGGCTCCATTTTGTGTGTACAAGAAGACAGGGAAATTAAATGCTGATAAAATTGTTCTGATAAGTTGTGAAATGTTTTTAAATGATTATCTTGTTGCTATTGGTTCTGGTACTACAAAAAATAATGCTAAAACTGATGCTTTCCGTAAAGCTCATACCTTTCTGAAATCAACAACTGGTCAGAATATTATATTGAATCAAAGAAAACTAGATCCAGAAGAATTAAACTTAAAGAATATATTGTCCTATGATAAGCAAGGTGAAACTAGTAAAAAAGACAATAATTTAAAGAAGCTGGGATGTGATCCATGTGATGGAGATATAAGTGAATTGGTCATTATGGAGACAGCCTTGTGGAAGAAAAACAGATTTACAAATGCATTTGAAATCTTAAATTATAGTTGTGTCCAGAATAAATTTCTGATGGAATGGGACTATACACAACATGGTTCAAATTATATGTAAGTAGAGAGCATCTAGGTAGAAAAATATTTTACTATTATAATCTTTTAAAAAATTTGATGGCTTTGATAATTTGTATTTTAAACCTTCACTGTTGAAAAAATAATTGAGACAAATTGTTAAATGAGATCATTAGTCTGGTGATACTTATAGTTATTATGTTTTGTGTATGTAGAATTCTATTGGACGTATCATATGATGTTATTGATGTTCTTTAATCTTGAATCTTCAAGGACCTGATGATATCAAGTTATTTGTACTAGTATGTCTACTAAATTTGCTATTTTGCTATGCTATAATGACATGCTGTTTCCTATTGACAAAAAAACTATATTGATTACATTTTCAGGTTCCATATTTACATCCAAGGTAAAGAGTTATCATCACCTGATATCACTGCACCCACACGATTGAGAGTTAAATCTTTATGCAGTGCTGATGTATTATATAGATTGTATGAAACTAATCCTGTTCTTGAGGTACTTCAACTTATTCTTTCAGATAGATTGAAAAATCAATGTATATCTTCATTATACCATACAACTTTAGAAACTGATCATTATGATGTTTTTATGTTAAATAATATATTGTGTTATCAGTGGAACTTGAAAACATTTTTATGGTACCTTTTTTAATGCTATTTGTGTCGAGACTATTTATTTCACATATTATTTGCTTTATTATTCCTCAGATTGTCAAGGAGTATGATACAGATGGAAGCTTTACTAACACAGATATTGAGCAGCAGGCCAAGGTTATGCAGATGTCGGGTATGGAGTGTCAGGACCTTACACAGGACATGTTGAATGATATTCCCTCCAAAATGGATAAAAAATGTGTAAAGTGGATATATGCGGTCATGAAAAATATGCTATCAATATTTGATAATGAGGATACTTTAGAAGAAATAACATTTGGACCGAAGTGTGAATACTATTTTCTATTCAAATACTTTAAGAAAAAATATGACATAAGATATAGCATTGTGAAAGGAAAAGGAGGAAACTTTTTTCACGTTGTGACTCCTGTTCATACACCTTCAGCAATGATCAAAATTCTATCTAATAACAATGGAATCAGTGGCCGTTATAAAATTGTTGAGAAAAACTCTCTTCCAAAACATAAAGATCTTGATGAAGAGAAAAACTTGGCTCTTAAAGCTGTGTCACATACTGATAGCTCAATGGTAGAGAAGTACAAGAAAGAGACCTCGGAACTTAAAAAGGATGTAGCGAAAGAATTGGAAAAAGTTACTGTAACTTCAGCAAATACTGGCAAAACGATAGCGATTCAAACGTCAACCCATTTAGTTCAGCCATATCCACTACAGACCAACTATGCACCTGCCAGCTGTGCACCATATGTACCATCGTATTCAACTCCAGCTTACAGTCAACCTTATGCTGCCGCACCTGTAGTACCTCAATACACTCCAACTCCTATAGCTTCCTCGTACCCATCTCTACCTGGTCCATATCCTCAAGCCCATGCCCATGTTACTCCTGACTATTACAATCAAGCTCCACCAATGACATCAAACCAAAGCATGCAGTTTCCAGTTGCAGGAGGTCCAGCTGCTCCTATTGCCCCTAACTATCAAACACCGCCATACAACTACAATGTCCCGATTACCCCTACATACAGAAGTCAATTACCGCAACACACACCAGTAATGTATACAAATATGACAGCTCAACAGCAGTATCCAATAAGTAACAGTTTGTCAAACCAATCGAAAGGCAGGACACAAAATGATGGCAAAAAGTCTGTGTCTTCTACAAGGAATTATTCTTCAAGTGAAAAAGGAAATCATTTGACTAAGACATCTGTTGATAAAATGAGTCGCCACTTTAGTCCAAAGAAATCAGTACCACCTTCTCATGAAAGGCGAACGGATTCGAAAGATTCAGAGAGAAGAGTGAATAGTTATTCTAAGATGAACGATGTTAGTCCAAGGAAACGAAGACATAATGATAGCCCTCAGACGAGAGGCAATAGTTCTTTGAGATCTGGTAGTCCAAGAAGGAGGTCTGGTAGCCCCAGAAGGAAGTCGGGTAGTCCAATAAGGAGGTCAAGCGGTTTGAGAAGACGTTCTGGAAGTCCTAGAAGAAGATCTGTTAGTCCAAGGAGACCTCTTAGTCCAAAGAGATCTGGTAGCCCAAGAATAGATACTCCTAAAAGACGTCGACGTGATCCGCCAGAAAGGAGAAGGAGTAACAGTTTAAGGAGCAAAGATGTATCACCTAAAAGAAACTCTATTCCAGAATTGAATAATAGTCCAAGATGTCCCCATCCATTAAACACTGAAAAGGGACAGACTAGAAGAGAAGTTGACCAAAACAGATCGAATTATTCAAGAAAACCATCTCGTTCTCCAAATAGAACTGATAATTACAAACAATCAAATTATTCTCGAAGCCGATCTCCTAGTGTATCAATGAAGGATGGACGTCCGTATGGAAGAGACGGAGAAATTTTTTCTAGAAATTTAAAAGAAGGTGATCTAAGACACAACCTCAATAACAGACTATCTGAAAGCGAGTCTACTTCTGGACAAATGAATGATCTGTCAGTAAGTTTGAACAGAATAGGTGACAAAAGAAATGTTGTAACAACTCATAGAGATTCTCCCCGGGATTTCGACGAAGGCCCTGTGCTTATCTATGACCAATTATCTCCGGATAGATTTGACGAAAGACTGTCGAGAGATTTAACCAACATTCGCACAGAGCAATTCTCTCCTAGAGACAATTCGGGAAGATATGGCAAACCAATGCACGGATACGATCGTTTGCCTTCAAGAGATCTTGAAGATGTTTCACCAGAAAGATATGTAGAGCCATCAAGACAGTTGGAAGCCGTTTCTCCTGAAAGACCTGATGATCGGTTTCATATATCTGACCGTGGAAGAAATATGGCTCCCAGAGAAATAAATGACCATCAACGTAGATATCAGGATCTGCCACCATGTAATGAGCCTCCGAAAAGATTTGAAGAACCTCGTTTATTTGACGAAAGATCGAGAAGATTTGATGAGCCTCCTAGATTTGAGGAACCTCCTAGATTTGATGGGCCTCGTAGTTTTAACGAGCCTCCTAGATTTGATGAACCTCCTAGATTTGATGAACGTCCTAGATTTGGTAGCCCTCGAAGATTTGACGAACCTACTAGATTTGATGAACCTCATAATTTTAACGAGCCTCCTAGGTTTAACGAACCTCCCAGATTTGATGCGCCTCGAAGACTCGATGAGCCTCCTAGATTTAACGATGAACCTCCTAGATTTGAGGATCTTCCTAAATATAATGAAGTTGGTAGATTTGAAGGATCTCCGAAAAGATATGGCGAACGTCCTAGATATTCACCTGCTAATTTTGATCCTGGATTGACGATGGATCAGGAAAGAAATCTGAGATTTGATCGCGAAAGGGACCAGCGTTTTGACGAAATGTCGATGCGACAAATTGAACCTCACATGGGTGACGTACGAGCTGAACCTTTTCTCTTTGAGAACGAAATGCCAATCAGTAACGCGGATATGTCGGGACCACTAGCACGTAATCCGAGACAACAAGATAACTCATCTTTTCAGAATCGCAATGTTTATGTACCTAATCGTGGGAAGTCGTTTTCCAACATAAGATCTACCAGGTCAAGGAGTGGAAGTGTTGACAGAAATTTTCGCAACATTTTTTCTGATAATCCACGGGGATCATCACCTGACTTCCGTGAAAGATCACCAAATAACCGAAACAGGTCACCAACTAGACATGACAGACGGGATCGCTTTAGGGGAACACCACAAAGAGAAAGGAAGTCGCCGGTCGATTTTAGACAAAGGCCAGGTCGCTACTAAATTTGTGCTGTTGATTCAGTTTCGATATCTGAAATCGGTTTTAGCGGTATATTTTATTCGTTATACGGTAGGCCTACTGTGCATAATCTAACGCCAATAAAAATTTAATCAACGCATGTGATCGGGCCTAGTAAGTCTGAAAATGAGCTAAATTTGTGATCGGTGCAATTTACCCAAAAAGATGTTTCCTAAATTGTGTGTATCGTTTTTACGATAAAAGTGAATAACAGTGTTATTTTGGATTTGTGAAAAGTACAAAATGCTCATTGTTTTGATCGTCGATTTAAAAACTCAAGTGAGTTAATTGTGCTTTTGGAGAAGTTTTCTCAAAGCACGTGTGTTATTGTGGATTATTCTTTTTACTACACGATAATCGTGAAGGGATGTGAGTAAAAGTTGTACTTGTATAAAGTACTAAGTGATCCGTGATTTCAAAGGTTTGTCTCAGTGTACAGAATTATTTTTTTTTAAATGAAACATTAAGTTCGGAATCTTGGATGTTTTCATTTGAAAATTCCTGGTGCAGACCGATTTAGTCCAGAAATGTGAAAAAATTGCAACAGTGTGAGTATTAAAACTCACTAGTGAACTATCCTTTTGAATTCAAAATTGGAATTGAACAACTAACATTTGGTTAGAATGTATACAGTAAATAGCGTTGACTGTAAGCATGTGATGCTGCTGTCAATGGATTATTGTATACACTAAAACCTGTATTAAGAGACCACGGAAGGGAATTGCTCAAAACGGTTGCTTACTGCAGGTGGTCTACTATAGTCATAAAGTCATCCAGACGGAATTTGAATTAGACCTTAATACATTCTGATTACTTGAAGCTGCCATCATAACTTGTTTAGAATATTTTTAGTTTTAATGATAATATATGAAGATATTATACTGTACATATTAGTGACTAGATGTTGTTATGTTAGGTTTTGCTCTTTGTTATTATCGCTAGTTGCTGTAAAAAGTTGAATCACTGTTAAAATGTTATACAGATTGATTTTTCATTCATTATTATTATGCTTATCACATTTGAATTTAACTGAAATTTTCATCAAGCACAATTTTCACCGATTTAAAGACGACATGCAGAAACAGATTTCTTGTCGCTGTGGGCATAATTTGACTTGAATTTTGAAACTTGTATATTGTATGATTTCTCTATCGTAATTAATTGGTTTGGATTACTATAATGTAATAAACAAGCTATATATTATATGAATATACCTTCAATGATAAGTAATATATCTAAGAATGCAATGCAATAAGAAGTGTGACGATCAGCTATTTATTTAAGGCATGAGGTCATTCCATTTCTGGGTTTTTAAATAGTTTTCCCTTAGCTTTCCCCTAGCTCTCTATAGTATCGCCGAAAGAATTGTCTTATCTATAATAAATTTAAGATAGTTTATTGCAGTGCGTTCGATTCTTCGAACGCACTGCATTGTTTTGCAAATGACTTTTTTTTTTTTTTTGTCTACTTCTGGTCACGCTAATTCGGTATGAAGGGAACATATCACACAATATCACAAATTATTTCTACTAAATCTAACTGCACGGTGTTACGCGAATGTAAAATGGCGCTTTTTTGTTTAACCGGAAATGACGTATGACAGAAAAACCCATTTTAAGTTTTTTACCATTTTCACCACTGTTTTTCTACCGATTTTGATCGGACTTTCTTTGTTACATTCTCTAATCGATTGTCCACAAGATAGGTTTTTAAAAACATCCACTTTGAAAACTTTGTCGCTGACTTTTGGAGCACCTTTTTTGACCATTTTTTCAACTTTTTCAATTTTATTTTCATCGACCTAAAAACTCGCATATGCATAGACCTTTTGATTGCAAACAATTAGCAATTTTCAAAATTTCGATATCACTTCCGGTTTTGACGTCATTCGCTCTCAAAGTTGAAATTTCAACTTCCGGAATTTTGAAGATATTCGAAAAATTCTTTTTGCAATATGTTTGTTATGTAGACTCAAAATTATACAAATCATAAAATTTGACCCGGATGTAACAGATCAGGCGCCATCTTGAAATGGTATATTTTGGGTGTGTAAAAAACGAAGACCCCAAAGACCTAAGACCTAAAAAAGGAAGACCCCACCAGGTAAAAAACGAAGACCTAAAAAAGGAAGACCCCACCAGGTAAAAAACGAAGACCTAAAAAAGGAAGACCCCACCAGGTAAAAAACGAAGACCCTGTGAAAAAATCCGACAAGACATAGAAATATTCCATTGAAATTTCACTCGAAGGTTAAGCTAGTCAATACGTCAATTTCCCCAGAAGATGAGCAAAATCCATCACCCCAACCCCCTTTCCTACAGGGTGAAACATAAATGGCGGGCGTGCTGAATGCACGGGTGATTCCATCAATCTACAGGACAATTTTTTATTCCCTCTTCGAACGCAACCAAAATGCTCACACGACACCAAGGGCAACACCTCACTGCCTTGCACGAGGTATTTTTTCATTCCATAATATAGTTAGCCCAATTTGATAAAAATTTCAGAGGTAAAAAAGGAAGACCCCACGAGGTAAAAAACGAAGACCCTGTGAAAAAATCCGACAAGACATAGGAATATTGCATTGAAATTTCACTCGAAGGTTAAGCCAGTCAATACGCCAATTTCCCCAGAAAATGAGCAAAATCCATCCCCCCCTTCCCTTTCCTACAGGGTGAAACATAAATGGCGGGCATGCTGAATGCATAGGTGATTCCATCAATCTACAGGAAACTTTTTTTCCCTTTTCGAACGCAACCAAAATGCTCACACGACACCAAGGGCATCACCTCACTGCCTTGCACGAGGTATTTTTTCATTCCATAATATAGTTAGCCCACTTTGATAAAAAATTTTAGAGGTAAAAAAGGAAGACCCCACGAAGTAAAAAACGAAGACCATGTGAAAAAATTCGACAAGACATAGGAATATTGCATTGAAATTTCACTCGAAGGTTAAGCCAGTCAATACGCCAATTTCCCCAGAAAATGAGCAAAATCCATCACCCCCTCCCTTTCCTACAGGGTGAAACATAAATGGCGGACGTGGTGAATGCACGGGTGATTCCATCAATACATGTATATAGGAAACTTTTTTATTCCCTTTTCGAATTCAACCAAAATGCTCACACGACACCAAGGGCATCACCCCACTGCCTTGCACGAGGTATTTTTTTCATTCCATAATATAGTTAGCCCACTTTGATAAATATTTCAGAGGTAAAAAAGGAAGACCCCACGAGGTAAAAAACGAAGACCCTGTGAAAAAATTCGACAAGACATAGGAATATTGCATTGAAATTTCAATCGAAGGTTAAGCCAGTCAATACGCCAATTTCCCCAGAAAATGAGCAAAATCCATCACCCCCTTCCCTTTCCTACAGGGTGAATATAAATGGCGGGAATGCTGAATGCACAGGTGATTTCCATCAATCTACAGGAATCTTTTTTTTTCCCTTTTCGAACGCAACCAAAATGCTCACACGACACCAAGGGTATCACCTCACTGCCTTGCACGAGGTATTTTTTCATTCCATAATATAGTTAGCCCACTGTGATAAAATTTCAGAGGTAAAAAAGGAAGACCCCACGACGTAAAAAACGAAGACCCTGTGAAAAAATCCGACAAGACATAGGAATATTGCATTGAAATTTCACTAAAAGGTTAAGACAGTCAATACTCCAATTTCCCCAGAAAATTAGCAAAATTTATCACCCCCTTCCCTTTCCTACAGGGTGAAACATAAATGGCGGACGTGCTGTTCCATCAATATATAAGACACTTTTTTATTCCCTTTTTGAACGCAACCAAAATGCTCACACATCAAGGGCATCACCTCACTGCCTTGCACGAGGTATTTTTTCATTCCATAATATGGTTAGCCACTTTGATAAAATTTCAGGGGTAAAAAAGGAAGACCCCACGAGGTAAAAAACGAAGACCCTGTGAAAAAATCCGACAAGACATAAAAATATTCCATTGAAATTTCACTCGAAGGTTAATCCAGTCAATACACCAATTTCCCCAGAAAATGAGCAAAATCCATCACCCCCTCCCTTTCCTACAGGGTGAAACATAAATGGCGGACGTGCTGAATGCACGGGTGATTCCATCAATATATAGGAAACTTTTTTATTCCCTTTTCGAACGCAACCAAAATGCTCACACGACACCAAGGGCATCACCTCACTGCCTTGCACGAGGTATTTTTTCATTCCATAATATAGTTAGCCCACTTTGATAAAAATTTTAGTGGTAAAAAAGGAAGACCCCACGAGGTAAAAAACGAAGACCCTGTGAAAAAATCCGACAAGACATAGGAATATTGCATTGAAATTTCACTAAAAGGTTAAGACAGTCAATACTCCAATTTCCCCAGAAAATTAGCAAAATTTATCACCCCCTTCCCTTTCCTACAGGGTGAAACATAAATGGCGGACGTGCTGTTCCATCAATATATAAGACACTTTTTTATTCCCTTTTTGAACGCAACCAAAATGCTCACACATCAAGGGCATCACCTCACTGCCTTGCACGAGGTATTTTTTCATTCCATAATATGGTTAGCCACTTTGATAAAATTTCAGGGGTAAAAAAGGAAGACCCCACGAGGTAAAAAACGAAGACCCTGTGAAAAAATCCGACAAGACATAAAAATATTCCATTGAAATTTCACTCGAAGGTTAATCCAGTCAATACACCAATTTCCCCAGAAAATGAGCAAAATCCATCACCCCCTCCCTTTCCTACAGGGTGAAACATAAATGGCGGACGTGCTGAATGCACGGGTGATTCCATCAATATATAGGAAACTTTTTTATTCCCTTTTCGAACGCAACCAAAATGCTCACACGACACCAAGGGCATCACCTCACTGCCTTGCACGAGGTATTTTTTCATTCCATAATATAGTTAGCCCACTTTGATAAAAATTTTAGAGGTAAAAAAGGAAGACCCCACGAGGTAAAAAACGAAGACCCTGTGAAAAAATTCGACAAGACATAGGAATATTGCATTGAAATTTCACTCGAAGGTTAAGCCAGTCAATACGCCAATTTCCCCAGAAAATGAGCAAAATCCATCACCCCCTCCCTTTCCTACAGGGTGAAACATAAATGGCGGGCATGCTAAATGCACAGGTGATTCCATCAATCTACAGGAAACTTTGATGTTTTCAGGCCTTCAAAAACTTGTTCCCCCAGCAGATGACTGATGTTAGTCCTGATAGTTTTGCAAGATTTTTTGGAATAAAAAAGTTTCATAGATTGATGGAATCACCTGTGCATTCAGCACGCCCGCCATTTATGTTTCACCCTGTGGGAAAGGGGGGTGGGGGTGATGGATTTTGCTCATCTTCTGGGGAAATTGACGTATTGACTAGCTTAACCTTCGAGTGAAATTTCAATGGAATATTTCTATATCTTGTCGGATTTTTTCATAGGGTCTTCGTTTTTTACCTGGTGGGGTCTTCCTTTTTTAGGTCGGCGTTTTTTACTTGGTGGGGTCTTCCTTTTTTAGGTCTTCGTTTTTTACCTGGTGGGGTCTTCCTTTTTTAGGTCTTAGGTCTTTGGGGTCTTCGTTTTTTACACACCCGGTATATTTTCATAAAACGCAAAATGGGGCCTCAGGGTGTTATGGAATTTGCATAATTTTTATGTCTATGTAGTCAATAGTCGACTGCGACCAAAACATGGGAAGCCGATTTTTAAATTTCAATTCTGAATTTTTCTGATTTCCGGTAAAAATAAATCAGTAATTGTCAAAACTTTCAAGGCCCATATTTTGTGACCTTGACCTTTTGTGACTTTGTGACCTGTACAAAAGTTATTGCCCTTGATTAGATGTATCCAGTGACATATTTTTTTCAGATGCCCAATGGTTACTTCCGGTTTTATAGCCGTTTGAAAATTGTAATTTTTAACTTTAAACAGCCCTACCACGTGACCTAATTTACATATGTCTTATTTTCTTTCACCGTCGTACTATGCTATGTCTGCTCTTTCCAATGATATACAACACAATCTATTTGAATCAAAATTCCGCCTTTTAAAGTTTGAAAAATTTGTGTCAATTTCCATTGAAACTGTGCGTGTTTTTTTCAATTTTTATTTCGATCGTTCTGAAAACTTACAGGTAGATAGACACTTTGATGGCGAACAAAAATATGTTATCAAAATTTTGATATCACTTCCGGTTTTGAAGTTATTGGCTCTCAAAGTCGAAATTTCAACTTCCGGAATTTGATGATATTCGAAAAATTCTTTTTGCAGTATGTTTGTAATGTAGACACAAAAGTATGCAAATGATAAAATTTGACCCGGATGTAACAGATCAGTCGTCATCTTGAAATGGTATATTTTTATAAAAGGCAAAATGGGGCCTCATGGTGTTATAGAATTTGCATAATTAAGATGTCTATGGAATCTACAGTCAATTGCTACCAAAACATGAGATGCCGATTTTTGAATTTCAATTCTGATTCATTTTAATTTCCGGTTAAAATAAATCAGTGATTGTCAAAATTTTAAAGGCTTATATCTCGTGACCTTGACCTTCGATGACCATGTGACCTGAAAAAATTCATTGGCATTAATGTTACCTATGCACGGATACTTTCATTTAGATGTTTACTTCCGGTTTTATATCCATTTGAAAATTGCAGTTTTTAGCTTTAAAAAGCTCTGACACGTGACCTAATTCATGTACGTCACAAATTCTTTCAAAATCTAATTATGCTAAATCTACTTTTTCAATTATATACAACACAATATTTTAAAATCAAAATAGCGGCTTTTGAATTTTGAAAATTAGTTATTCCATCTGCTTGTAAAATATTAAATTCAAATTTCAGTTGAAGGGAGAGTACTACATTTTGACATAAAGCTGCGTTTGGGCGATCGTCCTCTTCCATTAACTTGCGTTTGGGCGATACGTTATCATTAATTTACTTTTTTTTACATTGTAACTGTTTAAAAGAAACATTAAGATATATTTTCTTTGAATGAAATATGTATTGATAAAATTCGATCTGTATTTCAAACTATGAAGTATGAATACTGTGCAGTCCGTTTCTAAATTGAGATTTGGCTCTTTCATGTGTCCTTTCTTGCGCTTTAGAACTTATTTACAAATCTTAGAAATTTTGTGATATGCGTTTTCCACTGATGTATATCAAACTGTGATTACGCCTTTTTTAATCAGATGACTTTTGACTACCGAACATGAAATGTTTATTTCACTTTTGACTACCGTGTGTGAACTGGTTTTTCTACTTTTCACTACCGAATTTAAAATTGTGCGTTTTAAAATGTTGTACCTTCTGCATTTTAATGTAAAACAAGCTTTCTTCTGTAAACCTGGCATCATGGATTAAAAGATGTCACTTTTCACCCATGGACGAAACCGGATGCGCACTGCATGGTACCATTCATGGTTCTAGTTTTGAATGTATTAGAACAATTTATGTTATTCCTGAAGAAAAAATAACACTCCGCAAATTGTAAGTCCTTAACTTTTTTTTATATTTGCTCAATTCTAACCAAAAACTACATGTATCTCCAAAATCCTGTACATTATTATATTAACAAACTAGGCTATGTCTATATGACGTCTTCACAATCTCGAGGTAGGTTTTTAGACCCACTTCTTACTGCGTCGAAACAAGGCGCTTTTTATACGCCCACATGAAAATATGGCCGTATATTGCCGTCACCCCTGTCCGTCCGTCGGTCCGTCTGTCAACAATTTCTTGTGTACGCGATAGAAGCCGGAGTTTTTATCCGATTCTAATGAAACTTGGTATATGTATTTATCTTGATAATATCTCGGTTGAGTTCGAAAATGGCGCAATTCCAGTTGCCGGTTTATGAGTTATTGCCCTTGACTTAATGTTAAAATTAGCTTGTGTATGCGATAGAAGCTAGAGTTTTTATCCGATTTGAATGAAACTTGGTATGTGTATTCATCTTGATAATATCTCGAATGAGTTCGAAAATAGCGCGATTCCAGTTGTTGGTTTTTGAGTTATTGTCCTTGACTTAGTGAAAAAACGTTAAAATTGACTTGTGTATGCGATGGCGACCAAGAGTTTTTATCCAATTTGAATGAAACTTGGTATGTGTAGGCCTATTCGTCTTGATAATATCTGAATGAAACTTGGTATGTGTAGGCCTATTCATCTTGATAATATCTGAATGAAACTTGGTATGTGTAGGCCTATTCATCTTGATAATATCTGAATGAAACTTGGTATGTGTAGGCCTATTCATCTTGATAATATCTGAATGAAACTTGGTATGTGTATTCATCTTGATAATATCTCGAATAAAACTTGGTATGTGTAGGCCTATTCATCTTGATAATATCTGAATGAAACTTGGTATGTGTAGGCCTATTCATCTTGATAATATCTGAATGAAACTTGGTATGTGTAGGCCTATTCATCTTGATAATATCTGAATGAAACTTGGTATGTGTATTCATCTTGATAATATCTCATATGAGTTTGAAAATGGCGCAATTCCAGTAGTCGGTTTATGAGTTATTGACCTTGACTTAGTGAAAAATCGTTAAAATTAACTTGGTATGTGTATTCATCTTGATATTAACTCAGATAAATTCGAGAATCGTGCGTTTCTAGTCGTCGGTTTATGAGTTATCGCCCTTGACTTAGTGAGAAAAAACCTTAAAATTAACTTGTGTACACGATAGTTTTCATTCGAATTGATTCATCTAAATATCAGCTCAAATAAGTGCGATGGTGCAATCAACTTTTTCAAATATTTAAATTTGCTGAAGTGGGCGTATGTACCTTGCCTGGCAAGCTATCTTTTTTAGTTTAGTGGAAGTTTGTTAATGTAGCAATTAAATTGGGTTGTTCCCTATCAAAATACATCCAATTAAAGCCCTCGGCAGAAAAATGTAAAAATTTGAGGGCTATGATTGGCTGTACCGGTACCTACTTAATGTAATGCCCAATCGAATCGCTCATATAGGCCTACCATCGCCCATGATACAAGTAGAATGCTTAATGATGGCAAATATTAGACACAGTGAGTATATAAACCTTGACATATACTCTAAGACCCTGACATTGTGAAAATGGATCTTCACATATCTTTATAGCCTAGGTTAGTGTGCTGCCGTTTATTGTAGTATTACCTTTTGTTGTAACCAAATCCACCAATACATTGGTCCCTATAGATCTAAGGATCCCGGCTATTTTGCAGTCTAATGGGCTATTTTGTGATTTTCAATCTTACCGGAATCTATTCAAGTGTATATAATAATAGGAACTCTTCGAGCGCTGAAATTATTTGAAGATAATGTGTTATTTGTTCTGAAATATAGACCATTGAATAATATACCATGATATTCTAATGTTTAAACAATTATAAGATTCAAATAAACTTTATTAAAGCTTAGTTCTGTTTGCATCTGTGCGCTCTACTGGGGACTTCTACAGCTAGTAGAATATATCAGTTAGATCATAGATGTTTTTATTGTTATGAAGGGAAGGGACATTAGGAAGTGGTGAACTATAGTCGTCATCTAACTTGCAGGTCGCCAGTTGTGTCTTAGAATGTGCGCAAAATGTGCCCCGTTATCATTGAAGAACAAATTAACCATAAAATTTAGGATCAAATCATAAAATATTTTGGAAAAGGTTGTAGTTGATATGAAAACATGAATCTGGAATGTTAGAAGGCATAAATTGTTAATAATGTCGGGTTATCTACAAAAGTATTAACTAACAACGGCACGGAAAATATAAAAATAGTTATTTGTGGTCTGATTTAACATAGCGCTGTGAATTGAGTCCCTTGATTAGAAAGCTGGAAGATCGCGAATGAAAACTAAACTAAAAGTGAAGCGCGTTCATTAAACTAGTTTCTTCTAAATTTCTGTTATAAATATTTGTCAAAATGATGGAACCGGCTAAAAGAGAATCAGGTAAATTGTCGTCTCGTTGAAAGAAATTGTGTCTTTCTTTAACCGTCTAAGAAATACGATACCATTGTCCTCCATGTAAATAAATTGAATATTTTCCTTCTTCAGTTCAAAACATTTATTTTTTACCACACATTTTTGACTCCCTTGGTCTGAAGTGAAGTGATTTACTTACTTTATTTGTTTTTTCGTGCCTCAGCCTAAGAAAATTCGATTTCAAACTATATGACATTATTTGAAATCTGATCATTTTTTGAATAGGTAGAATTAAAGAGTCCCAACAGAAAAGAGTATTAGATGAAGCAGCTCGTAAAAGAAGACAAAGAAAAGCTTTAGAAGCTCTTGAATCTGATAATTTCCAAGATGATCCTCATGCTGATTTAAAGATGAGTAAAAAAGCGCCAAAGTTTGAAGAATCAATTAATGAAGGAAGTAAGAAAACTTGCCTTACATTCAGAATTTTGTCAGCATAGACCATTAATGCCGACATTCAAAGATATGAACTCTCTGATGATACAAATAAGCTTCTTATTTTACAAACTACATGTCTAAGTAATGAATGTTTAAACCAAACTTGTTGACAACCCTTTTGATGAAAAGGAATGCATTTTTGAGGGTTGAATAGGCCCTTGAATATCTGTAAATAACCTCCAGAATTACTAGAATTGCCCAAAATAGCACAATCCCTTCAATTTAACCCGTACCTAAACATATATCTTTTATTTTCTGTATTTGTGTTTTCTATAATAAGGAATTGTCTTACTATACAATGATTTGTACTTTTAACTTTCAAACGCTGATAATCATGGATACACAGGGATTTGAAAACTTAAATTTTGAGGGAGAGTTGTGAACATTAATACGGATTAGATAGGTTAACCAATTCGACGTTCTGAGACTAAAATTTTATTGGCTTTCGTCTAACAAATGGTGAACATATCCCTTTAAACTTTGAGGTGTATCTTATTTAATTGAAGATGAACTGAATTTATTTCTGATAGGATAAAAACAGTTGATGTTAGTGCATGATATATTTAGTAACCAAACAAATACAGAGGGTTGTGTTTCTTTAAAAATTTAGATGTATTTATTCTATCTCCAGGTATGAATGTAAAAAAGAAGAGAAAATCTAAAGGAGAGTTTAAACAAAGATATCGAAAAAATTTTGCTGCTTTACTAGAAGAAGAGGTGAGTTATGTCTATTAAACAGTTGATTCTTTACTCTACCTTGTCTTTGTTCTGTTGTCATTTACTAGTTAAAGATGGGTCTGATTATTTATGAGACTGTTTCAGATGGAAAAATAAACAGAGGCTGTGTGTGTTACAGATTTACTTTGTGTTTTGTGACGTTTCTTTATCTGTTCAGTATATATTACATTTACTTTCTATTATTAATGAAAACACTTAAATGTACAAAGAGTTGCCCTGTCAATTTATTTTCTTCTTTTTTTTACAGCAATTGCAAAATAAAGATCCACCAAATTATTTCAGTGCTGCAGTTCCACCATCTTCTCTTCCTCCCAGACATTTCTGTGCTGTATGTGGATATCCTTTTTAATCATCAACTTCTCTTGTAACAGGATTATAGTTAGCTCCCTTGCCTCCCCAATCTTGCTATTGTGTGTTCTTACTTTTTTTTCTTGATATTTTGGATAAAACATATTTCATTTATAGCTTATCAAATCACATCACATGAGTTATTACCCTACCTAAAATATCAATTCTTGAAGGATGAATCATTGTTAAAGTTTTACATATTAATTTCACCTTCAAACCTTATTCTCAGAAACAAGAATTTTTTTATTTAGATAATTAATAATGTTGCTCACATCTGTCCCTCAAAATTTGTTATAATATATCAGTGTATGATTTTTTTTTCCCTAACTGTGGAACATTTCCATCTAACTTTACGTGTGTACAGTGTGGTGCCAGATATTGTTGTGTTAGATGTTTAGGAACACATCAAGATACAAGGTAAGCTTTATCTTGATATTAAATTTCTAATGCTAAAACATTTATAGCTAATGGTAGGGGTGGTACAAATTGATAAAAATTATTGTTTCTCTTTGGAAATCACCACTAGCTGAAATATGAAAATGCTTTATCTGTTGAGGCAAAATATTCATTCTTGAGTGATTTCTCACCCTTTTTATACGCCCTCATCTCTATTGTCTGCACCCATGTCTGTCCGTCAACATTTGCTCGTAAACGCTCTAAAAACTAGAGTTTTCGACGGAATCAAATGAAATTATTGCCCTTGCCCCAAAATCTTGAATATGCTATTACTATCTTAGTTTTTAATCAATTTTGATGAAACTAATCAAAATGAGTTAAATGACAATACCTGAAAATGTAACACTTTGGTGAGGCTAACGTTATGCCCTTTCAGTTTTTCATGTCAGTATCTAATTAGCAATGTTTATTTTTCAGGTGTCTGAAATATACAGCCTGAGAATATACAGCTAGAAACTTTAAGAAACATGTTGTATTTTGTGAATGCTGGTGTGTCTTTCTCCAACATGTATATTGTTGTGAAATATTGAGAAGACCAATACAATATCTGCTGGAGTTGAGTGAAGAAATGTTCTGACACTGTCACTGATAATTGTTATGGTATCTGCTGGTCAGATATTTGTAAATAAAGTATCTTTTATCAAGAAGAATTCAGTAGTGATAATACATCTTTGAATAAGCACGAAACTTAAATTTTTCAAAATTGGCCAATAAGATAATTTTGAGACCAATTTTGTTTGTTTTATAGAATTGCATGTTTATATTTCCTTTGACTGATCAATCTGAAAGGGAATCCAACTGTCATTTTGTCAAAGCCTTCTTGTCCTGTATCCATAATTGTCAATGTTTGAATGTTATGTTAACTTCGCCATCTTTTTGAGTATTGGATGATCAAATGTTATACTGACTATATGTTGTAAATGAAAATGTCAATTTCTAATACAAAGTCCAGAATTCTGATATTCTGATTCAGATGAAACTTTGAACGGTGTGTCACTGTATTTACCTACAAATCAGTAGATTGTTTCTGTCAGTAAGGCTCTTACACTGATTTTTGATAAGGGACTTGTCGTTTATATTTCTCTTAGAGCATGTACACATCCCTTTCTCTTATGTGCATACCCCTCTCTCAGAGAGTATGTGCACACCCCTTTCTCTTAGAGTATGTGCATACCTCTTTCTTTTAGAATATGAGCATACCCCTTTCTTTTAGAATATGTGCATACCCCTTTCTCTTAGAGTATGTGGATACCCCTTTCTCTTAGAGTATGTGCATACTCCTTTCTCTTAGAGCATGTGCATACCCCTTTCTCTTAGAGCATGTGCATACCCCTTTTATTGACCTCAGGCACATAATGTATGTAAATCAGATAGGAACAAAACCAGTGGAAATGAAAATAGAATTTCTAGTTTGAAGTATACTTAAAGAGATTATTCAAATTTTATTCAACTCATTATTTACATATTATACTCAAAGGCCTAATTCAAACCCCGGAAAAAGTATTCATCATAGGCCCTATATTGCCATTGCCACCAGTGGATTGAATTATGATATATATAATAGTTGTAATCTCCCTTGTATCGTATATGAGTATAATAGTTGTAATCTCCCTTGTACCGTGTTGGTTAATTTAAAGTATTTAATTCAGTCTGATTATTGTAGTATGAGTATTGAGGTTGCTTCCCTTTATATTGGTGAAATCAATGAGTGTGACGTCAGTTCAGATTATCTGATTATAAATACAGTAGGCGTTTTTGTCGCACGATTCGATTTGGTCGATTAGCTATTTTGCGCATTTGTGAGCCAGTTCGATTAGGCTAATCGGTGCATTTGTGAGACCGTTTACCTAAACTGATTAGGCTAATCGACCTAACCGTCCCAAGAGGTGGTTAGGCGATTCGATTAGGTGTTATAAGATGGCGGAATGTGCCAGTTCGTAATACTATTGGATGATTTATCAATGACGTCATATAAAACATACATGTGACCTTCTTTTGTTGACAGTTAAGGCCGCCTAATCGCAGGTACATTTGTGGACCACAGCAAATTACAGCAAATTACACCAAATCGTACTAGCAAATCGAAACCAAATTGAATCGTCCCACAAAAACGCCTAGTATGTAGAAAGTAGATCAATAAGAAGAGTTTATTGACCTAGAACATTCCGTGGGATTGACTTGTCAATCAAACAACTGCCTTCAACTCTATTTATACATGTTAACCTGGACTAATATAGGCCATGACTGGGTTTTCACTAACAAATGAACATTTTACGTTCCACATCGGTTCTAAAAATTTGTCACAAAATACACGTAATAGAAAAACATTTTAAAACTTCAAAATTGAGTGCGAAAATCTTTTGGGTTACCAAACAAATATATAAGTATCAGACTTTCGATAAATTGTCATTTGACACCAATGCTAGAACATAATTTCGTGCCCCTGCTTATCAGATCTAGGTGTATCTGTGCTTACATTTAGACGCTTACCCCCCTCCAGGATCTATGTGGGATATATGTATGACCTGGGTTTTCAACTGTTTTCCTCAAATGTCCCCCAAAATGCACAAGGAAATGACTATGTCCCCTGAATTGTCCCCAGAAGTCATAGAAAACGTTTTAATACAAACTTAAATTGGGGTCGCTGCGGGCAGTGGACACCTGGTGTTTCAAGATAATACAAAATATGTATATATTTTTTTCAGACTTATATCTCACTTTGTGTCCCTTGGAGAATGTCGAAATGTCTCCAGTCTGGGACATGTCCCCTAAATTGAAAACCCAGGAGTGTATATGGTATATTATACTGAAAGAAGGGTTGATAATAAAGTCTATAACTGTAAATTAAAAGAAATGGATGACGTAGGTAATAGATTGATTTGAGTAGGAGGATTATATACAATGATAGAAAGCGACTGTTGTAAACACTAGAACAAAAGCTGACAGTCAGAAATCTATATTCTATACTTAGATCATATAATTTTCTAATAATTTGAACCTCCTACTCATCTCTTTAATTGATTAGGGCTAAAGTCATTTAGGTCTCACTGGATTGAGGAAATTTATGCTATTTTTCTTTGGCGATCGTTGTTTCTTTTTTTCTTTTTTTTTGAAAACATCAATGTTTCCCTGACCGTAAATATACATTATTTTAAGTCATGCCCTCGATTTAGTGTAAGAACATTATCCTCAGTCATGCCCTTTATTTGGTGTAAGAACATTATCCTCAGTCATGCCCTTTATTTGGTGTAAGAACATTATCCTCAGTCATGCCCTTGATTTAGTTTAAGAACATTATCCTCAGTCATACCCTTTATTTGGTGTAAGAACATTATCCTCAGTCATACCCTTTATTTGGTGTAAGAACATTATCCTCAGTCATGCCCTTTATTTGGTGTAAGAACATTATCCTCAGGCATGCCCTTTATTTGGTGTAAGAACATTATCCTCAGTCATGCCCTTGATTTAGTTTAAGAACATTATCCTCAGTCATACCCTTTATTTGGTGTAAGAACATTATCCTCAGTCATGCCCTCGATTTAGTGTAAGAGCATTATCCTCAGTCATTCCCTTCATTAAAGGGACAGTCTGAATTTTTTTTGCTCAAATTTGTGAAAACTTCACACCAAAATCTGTTACTTTGTGCCCTTTAATGTATCCGAAAGTTTTAACTAAAAAAATCCAGCCGTTAATTTTTAAACGCTAAAAATGCTAAAATTTTTAAAAACCTTACTTAAGGTTTTAAAGTGTGTTATGTTTTTTGGACGCTGATAGCAAACTACTGAACGTATTTGAGTAAAATAAACGCCTAATTGTAGAGAAATGTCCCTCTTGTGTATTAAAAAGGTTTCAGCTAGAAATATTGAGCAACTTAAAGGGCAAACACCAAAACTAGGTCAAATTGCGTAATTAACAATAAGTACTCCCTGTTTGTAATTAACCCTTTAAAACCAAATTCAGTTTGATCAAGAAGATATAGAGATACAATAAGCATACTTTAAAAATACTCTCAGGTAGCATTTGCGATTTTTTTGATAATAGAAACTTTTTTCAAAAATGCAGAATGGCCCTTTAAGTGTAAGAACATTATCCTCAGTCATGCCCTTTATTTAGTGTAAGAACATTATCCTCAGTCATGCACTTTATTTAGTGTAAGAACATTATCCTCAGTCATGCCCTTTATTTAGTGTAAGAACATTATCCTCAGTCATGCACTTTATTTAGTGTAAGAACATTATCCTCAGTCATGCACTTTATTTAGTGTAAGAACATTATCCTCAGTCATGCCCTCGATTTGGTGTAAGAACATTATCCTCAGTCATGCCCTTGATTTAGTTTAAGAACATTATCCTCAGTCATACCCTTTATTTGGTGTAAGAACATTATCCTCAGTCATGCCCTCGATTTAGTGTAAGAGCATTATCCTCAGTCATTCCCTTCATTAAAGGGACAGTCTGAATTTTTTTTGCTCAAATTTGTGAAAACTTCACACCAAAATCTGTTACTTTGTGCCCTTTAATGTATCCGAAAGTTTTAACTAAAAAAATCCAGCCGTTAATTTTTAAACGCTAAAAATGCTAAAATTTTTAAAAACCTTACTTAAGGTTTTAAAGTATGGAGGTATAACGTTGCCAATATTGTCGATTGTGTTGCAACGTAAAAATACCAATGTCGTAATTACAAAATGCATTTGTCAATGCTGCAAAGTACAATTGTCGATATGTAAAAATGCTAAATGTATAAGTATACTCAACAATCCAATGAAATGCAGCTAACAATTTACTCTTAGCATTATGCATTTTGCATTAGGCACTTTTGCATTATACATTCTGCATTAGTCACTTTGCATTACGCACTCTGCATTATCAAACCTTGCAGAATAGACTTCTACACAATAGAACATATACCTTATACGGAATGATGACGTATATACATTTGCATACGTAAAAAACGGCGGAAATGTACGGAAATTAATTAATATGCATGCGCATTGATACAAGTTCTTTTTGACATTTAAAGATGGGTTCTCCCATAAATATCTCTGTATTATTTCAAATTGAGTTATTGCTACCTGTATATATTGGTTCAAGAGTGCTCATTGGTAGTCTGGTTTCTAGGGAGTCCCTCTAGAAAATTAAAAAAAAAATGACTCCCTGAAACGTTATTTTCTAACGAATTTAAGGTTTATTTTTAAAGGCCTGAAATTGCAGGACTACAAAAAGAAAATGTCAGAAATTAGACGCCTGGAAACACAATTCTGACATTTCTGAGGGACCTAACCTTGACAATTTTGAATACTGGACGCCTGTAAGCGCATTTTCTCCCACCCCAATTCTGATACTTAAATTCAACGGGAAATAATACAAATAATTCTGAATTTTAAATTTGGTGGGAGATGTCAGGAATTTGAGTATCCAGGCGCCTTATTCTCAAAATTTTCTTCCAGTGATCCCACAACCCACAAGTTCGTCAGGAAATTTCATATTTTGTGGGCGTCTATTTCTCAACATTTTCAAGGCTAAATTCCTCAGACCCTATACAAATAATTTTGAACCTTAAATTCGGTGGAAAATGTCAGAATTTAACGTTTCCATGCGTCAAATTATAAATTTTTCTTCTTGTGACATTTCTGTCCCTATACAAATAAAACTTAAATTCGTCAAAAAATGTCAGCAAATTGCGTTCGATCGCGTCTAGTTCTCCTAACATTTTCTTCTTGTGATCCCCTATACAAATAAACCTTAAATTCGTCAGGAAATAACTCCACCCTTGAAGCAATACAGGTAGCAATAACTAAATAGAGTTTAACCACTGCAAAGCTTAAAAATTCACAAAGTTTTCGAGGACGTTTGCACCCCCTCCCCCCTCCATTTTTTAGAAGAACTTGGGCCTAGATTTCTATATTTAACATAATATTACAAATTATTAACTATCAATTTGAAATAATTCCCAAGACTCCAAATTTGAAATAATACAGAGATATTTATCTTCAAGGGAGAACTCGTCTTTAAGTGTCAACAAGGATATGCTCATGCATATTTATTAATTTCCGTACATATCCGCCGTTTTTTACGTATGCAAATGAATATACGTCATCATTCCATATAAGGTATATGTTCTATTGTGTAAAAGTCTATTCTGCAAGGTTTGATAATACAAAGTGCGTAATGCAAAGTGACTAATGCAGAATGTATAATGCAAAAGTGCCTAATGCAAAATGCATAATGCTAAGAGTAAATTGTTAGCTGCATTTCATTGGATTGTTGAGTATACTTATACATTTTGCATTTTTACACAACAACAATTGTACTTTGCAGCATTGACAAATACATTTTGTAATTACGACATTGGTATTTTAACGTTGCGACACAATCGACAATATTGGCAACGTTATACCTCCATATTAAAGTGTGTTATGTTTTTTGGACGCTGATAGCAAACTACTGAACGTATTTGAGTAAAATAAACGCCTAATTGTAGAGAAATGTCCCTCCTGTGTATTAAAAAGGTTTCAGCTAGAAATATTGAGCAACTTAAAGGGCAAACACCAAAACTAGGTCAAATTGCGTAATTAACAATAAGTACTCCCTGTTTGTAATTAACCCTTTAAAACCAAATTCAGTTTGATCAAGAAGATATAGAGATACAATAAGCATACTTTAAAAATACTCTCAGGTAGCATTTGCGATTTTTTTGATAATAGAAACTTTTTTCAAAAATGCAGAATGGCCCTTTAAGTGTAAGAACATTATCCTCAGTCATGCCCTTTATTTAGTGTAAGAACATTATCCTCAGTCATGCACTTTATTTAGTGTAAGAACATTATCCTCAGTCATGCCCTTTATTTAGTGTAAGAACATTATCCTCAGTCATGCACTTTATTTAGTGTAAGAACATTATCCTCAGTCATGCACTTTATTTAGTGTAAGAACATTATCCTCAGTCATGCCCTCGATTTGGTGTAAGAACATTATCCTCAGTCATGCCCTTGATTTAGTTTAAGAACATTATCCTCAGTCATTCCCTTAATTAAGTGTAAGAACATTATCCTCAGTCATGCCCTTGATTTAGTGTAAGAGCATTATACCCAGTCATGACTTTGATTTAGTGTAAGTAAATTATCCTCAGTCATGCCTTTTATTTGGTGTAAGTACGTTGTTTTCGGTCATGACCTTTCAATCGGAGAAAGTTTTTTGTTATCATGTCCATCTAAGCATATTGTTATATCCTGGGGTATATTGTTTTCAATCCTGGCCCTATATTCTTGTGAATTCTGTTCTCAGTTGTGGCCCTATACCCTTGAGTATATTGTTCTCAGTCATGGCCCTATATCATTGAGTAAATTGTTCTCAGTCGTGGCCCTATATCCTTGGGTATATTATTCTCAGTCATGGCCCTATATCATTGAGTATATTGTTCTCAGTCATGGCCCTATATCTTTGGGTATATTGTTCTCAGTCATGGCCCTATATACTTGGGTATATTGTTCTCAGTCATGGCCCTATATACTTGGGTATATTGTGTTGTTATTGCAAACCGCACTTCTAATTCTATGGTCTATGGGGTCTATGGTCTATGTGCAGCATGCAATATTCTATATAATAGTACAGCTTGAGGGGTGTCGTCAGATGCGTTGCTCTTGGATCTTTTCATCTAGGTCTAGCTCTATCTCTAAGCTTGAAATGATGACAACTACTAAAATACTGATAATAATGTGGTTTCTTTTCTTTCTTATTCTACAAGGTTTTTTCTTATAACATTACATCAAAATTATTTATCATCAAATATCAAAACTTTAACTAAACCATCAGAAACTATATGATCTTCGAACAGACGATTAACTACAAAATATTATTTACAAAATGAATCATACAGTCAATACATTAAAAGGGAATTTCTGAAAATATGAAAGTCAAAAAGGTTCAACAGATTTTCATCTAAGCCTCCATTCTTCGTAGGCCCATAAAAGTCTTATAAAATTTCACAAGAGTTCCAATAATACGTGTTGAAATAATGCACACTAAGAACAAAATGTTTAGTTTGTGATACCGTGTTTGTGTACTCTCAAAACTGTCCTATATTCCTTATTTTCTTCTAAATCCTTCAGTTCTTTCCATTCATGTCTTTCCTTCTCAGTTCTTGACTTTCTCTCCGCTTGTCTTCTGCTTTTGACGTCTGGCTTCTTCTTGTTCCCAGACTTTCTAATGCGCTCTTCTGATTGGTTCGATTTCATAACATCCGGGTAGGAAAAGATAACTCCGACTCAGACTACAACAACACGCTAAAAGAGGCGTTTTTACACAATGGACTAGAGGCGTTTTTAAAATGGGCTTAGATGCCGCATTTGAGATCAACATTCCGGCTCCCTAATTGTAAAGGTTTTTCCGACACAATTATCACAATGATATTTAAACACATGAGATCAAATGCTCAATCAAATATATATATATATAAACACAAATATTAACTTGAACTCAAATTCCAATTCATAACGCTATAGAATCAACACATTGATTTGCAATTTAAAAAACACATTTAAGAATATTTTTTAACACATATTCTTATCACAATAATTTTTAATGGATATCCGATTCCAAAATCAAGCACAACTTATCGATTGGTCGCGTATATGTTGTTGTTTTGGTTTTCACCTTCACTACTCTAACATAACCTTTTCTGTCTGGAAATATTTCAATCACTTTTCCCAATGACCAGCTGCTTCTCTGCGCCATGTTATCAACCAATAATACTATGTCTCCTATCTTTAGGTTTCTTTCTTCTTTCATCCATTTTCTTCTTTCTTGTAAATTTGGCAGGTATTCTCTAACCCATCTTGTCCAGAATAAATCTGCTAAATATTGTGCCTGTCGCCATCTTCTGCGACAATATAATATATCATTCTTGGAGAATACTCCTGGCGGGATCGACTTTGATTTAAAATACAAAAGATCATTAGGTGTAAGTGCATTTAAATCATTCACATCTTCTGAGGTTTTAGTGATTGGTCTGCTGTTTACAATAAATTCTATCTCACAAAACAAAGTTTGTAGAGTCTCATCATCTAAATTGACAACTTGCTCCTTCAGAATTGAAAACATCACTTTTCTGACTGTACGAATCTGCCTCTCCCAAATTCCACCAAAATGCGAACCTAAGGGAGGGTTGAATTTCCATTTTATATCAGGGAATTCTTTAGCAGCGCCTATAAAATTACTACCATTATCTGTCACAATAGTTTTTACACTGCCTCTTCTTGCTATAAATCTCTTTATGGCGTTGATACAGGAATCTGTACTCAATGAATGAGAAACTTCTAAGTGTATGGCACGAATTGTTAAACAAGTGAAGAGTACTCCATACCGTTTTACCATACTACGCCCTCTCTTAATCTCAAATGGCCCAAAGTAGTCTATGCCAGTATTAGTGAAAGGTGGTTCATCTACTGCAAAGCGTTCCACTGGCAAGTCAGCCATTTTTTGTTTTCCAACACCAGCTTGATATTTTCGGCAGGTAACACATTTTGATATTATGCCTTTCACTATAGCAGATGCATTAAGAATCCAATAGTTCTGCTTCAGTTCTGCAATAATACAGTTTTTGCCAAGATGGCCCATTCTTCTGTGAATTTCTTCTATAATCAAAATTGAAACCTTAGATTCCTTTGGTAATATTACAGGGTGTTTTGATTCTTCTGATAGGTTGGATCTGTTAAGGCGTCCACCTACTCTTATCAAGTCCTCCGACAAAATAGGATCTAGCTTCATCATACAACTAGTCTTCTTCAGGTTCAAATCTTCATTAGGTCTTTCCTTTCTCCCTATCAAAACATTGAGCTCCGATGAAAAGTATTGCTTTTGCACAAATTGCAGTATGCATTTTTCAGCCAGTACGTACGAGTCATGATCTAAAATAATGTTGATAGAATCTACATTTTTCTTCTTTTTGATTTCTACTAATTCTGGATTACCAATTCTTCTTACTTCTATTCTATTCCTTAACTTCTTTAGGTAAAACAACACCCATCCTAAAATTTTCTTTAACTTTGACCAACTGGAATATTTATTTATGAGGTTTTCTAAAGGAGATTCTCTTCTTTCTTCAGTGACAAAATTTACAGCTAATTTCACCTCGGGATCTTCTTTAGACAATGTTTTATCAACATCTTCCATTAGCCATTCCGATTCTGGTTTTCACAGAAATGAGGGTCCATTAACCCATCTCTCAAATGATTTCTTCTCTACTGACAAACCTCTTGAACAATCATCAGCAGGATTTGATTTGGTGTCTATATAATGCCACTGGTTTTCTTCTGAACCTTCATGGATGATAACTAGTCTATTGGCAACAAAGGTGTGAAAACGACTTGTCTGGTTGGCGATGTATTTAAGTACTGTTTGACTATCTGTCCAGAAGTATACACCATTCCACTTATAGTCCATTTCTCTTGTTATCATGCGATGAATTCGAACAGCAACAGTAGCAGCATTCAACTCCATTTTTGGAATCGATCTCTTCTGCAAAGGTGAAACTCTTGCCTTTGCTGTTATCAAACAACAGTGAATTCTACCTGTATTATTTATCAGTCGAATGTAGGATACAACACCATAGCCTTGTTCGCTTGCATCGCTGAAGTGATGAATTTGGTAGTCAGTTACTTCTCCAAAATCAACAGGCTTAAACGATCTTGGCACTAACAGGTCTTCTAGTTTTGACAAATTTGACAACCATTTGTCCCATCTTTTCAGCATATCAGAATCTATTTCTTCATCCCATGCCAGTCTTCTTTGGCAAAGATCTTGCAAAATAATTTTTGCAGGTAAAACATAAGGTGCTGCCAGTCCCAGCGGATCAAAAATAGAGCATACTACAGATAGTATACCTCTTCTAGTTGGTGGTTTCTTGGGTAATTTGATCTTAAACCCAAATACGTCTTTCTCAACAGACCACTGAACACCAAGAGCATGTTCAATGGGAAGGTCATCATAATTCAAGTCTAAGTGCTTCAAATCTTTAGCTTGTTCATCTAAAGGTATGGTTTCTAGTACTGAGCGATCGTTGCTTATCCATTTTGTTAAATGGAATCCACCTCTATGACAAAGTTCTGTCAAACTCTGTACTAGTTCAATGGCTTTGGTAGATGAATCTAGGGAACGAAGGCAATCATCTACATAAAAATTTCTATTTATGGTCTGGATTATCTCTTGATCAAAGTCGTTGCTGTTATCTTCAGCTGTTCTTCGTAGAGCACTGTTTGCACAACTAGGAGATGATGTGGCTCCAAACAAGTGTACAGCCATACGGTACTCTCTTGGCTCCTTGGTTAAATCACCGTCAGGCCACCAATAAAATCGTAGATAATCACGTTGGTATTCAGGAACTTTCACCCTGTAAAACATGGAACGGATGTCTGCCATGACTGCAACAATTTCCTGTCGAAATCTTAATAAGACAGATACCAAACTGCTTGTTAGTGTGTTGGTGGCTCCGACTAATAACAAATCATTCAGGCAGATGCCTCTATACTTGGCGGAACAATCGAACACTACTCTGAGTTTATCTGGCTTTCTAGGGTGGTAAATGCCATGGTGAGGAATATACCAGACGTTTCCATCTTGATTATTTAGATCCTTTTCTGGAACCAATTCTGCATAGTCTTGGTCGATAACGTCTTGCATAAATGCATTATAGTCTTCATAAAACTTGGTATCGTTGCAAAGTTTCTTCTTAACACCGGCAAGTCTTCTTAACACCGGTTCTTTATTGTTTGGAAGAACAATATTTGACTGCTTAAATGGCAAGTCAATAGTGTACTGTCCATTATCAAACATCAATGATTCCTTTGCTATCTGAGCAAATCTTCTATCTTCCATTGACAATTCTTTCTTATCATCAATTAACTTCTCAGAAAAGTCTAAGTTTACATAATTTTGAAAACTTCTTTCTAGGCTCTTTGTTTCTTCAAAATTTTCTATTATCTGTATTTCTTTTGACACAAAGTTGCTTGTTATTACATCATTTTCATTTCCATCATTTGGTCTTGACAAACACCATACCATCCATCCTAATTTAGTCATTGAGGCAAACGGCGTATTAGGTGGACCAATTACATTCTCAACAGGTGTGTAGGCTTCTGGCACACAATTACCAATAAGTAATCCAATATCTGCATCAAGATCAGTTAGAGTTACTTTCTTCAGATGTGGCCAATTGTCGATATCCTTTTGACGAGGAATATGGTCCTTGGAAACTGGTATGTTTGCCTTTGAATAAACTGTTGGTAGTGGAATATATTCTGAACTATTTATGCCAGTTATTTCAATTCCTTCAATGGTAGATGTGTCCATATCAAACTGTTCTCCCATAGTTGACAGGGTTATCTTCTTTCTTTTTCCACATCTTACACCTAACTGCGTCATAAGCCATTCTGTGCAAAAACATACAGTACTACCAGGATCATGGAAAGCATAAGTATTAACTGTTCGGTTGCTGTCCCTCATTTTAACCTTTACTGCTACAATTGACAATGTGCACTCATATTGATCAACTCCGGCTCCCATTAGGGAGGTATCCTTCGCAGGAATACTCAATTGCGTTGATGAGACTATTTTTGCTGGTCTGTACATGTGTAATATGAGAGGATGAGTTTTCTTACAATTACTGCATTGCATCTTCTCTGTACAATCAATCTTCATGTGTCCACTTTTCAGGCAACCAAAACAGATTCTATTTCTTTTTAGAAACTCAATTCTATCTTCATATGTTTTCTTCATAAAACTGTGACAGTTAACTAAACTATGTCCTACATCTTGACAGAAAATACAAGGTGACTTCTGACCATTTCTGTTTACCTTTGTATCAATAGTAGTTGACATGTTCTCTGGCTTCTTATCAGACTTCACAGCAGTCGAAAAGCTGGATCCACCTCTATTTCGTGCAGAAGGTTGACCTCTATTTCGTGCAGAAGGTTGTTTCTTCTCTGATGTTGCAGATTTGTGATCTAATAATTTGTTCATTGCATCTTTGCCATAGATAGGATTATTGGATTTCCTGGATTCTTTCTTTACAAAGTCTACAAAACTTTCAAACTTGACAGGAATATTGTCATCGGACATTTGGGTGGCTTTGGTACTCCATTTTTCTCTCATGTGGAAAGGTAGTTTAGACGCCATTATTTGTAGGTTTCCAGTGTACTCCATCACTTGAAGACTCTTTATGCCTTGAATCGCACAATTGCATTCAGTAAGAAATATGCTAAAGTCATCCAAACCTTTGGTATCATTCGCCTTCAAGGGAGACCACTCAATTGCAGTGTTTACATATGAAGTAGCTATTGCCTCTTGATCACCATATCTTCTATCCAGTTCTTTCAGAGCAGCAGGAAATCCTAACTCAGCATCTAAATGTCCATATCCGGAGACTATTTCATGTGGTTTCCCAACAGTGTACTGTTCCAAATAAACCATTTTATCATCTATGTTATCTGTGTTTTCTGCTATGCAATTGAACTGTCTTCTAAATTTTCTATATTTTTTAATGGAACCATCAAACTTCTGAATCTCAGCCTTAGGTTTCTTGATTTCTTTTACCATTGAAACCATCAGATCAGCAATGGAAATGTGACTGCTAACTGAAGAGTTGTTTGAGTGGCTATCAGAATCTTTACTCTTTGGGTTTCTTTCATATTTATCGGGATCTATTTTTTCTATGTATTCTTGAATTCTATCAGAATTCTTGCAACGAGGCAAATTATAATCATTTTCCACACTTGTGGTATCTTCAATATTTTCACTCTTGTCTTTCTCCTCTCTCTTCCCATAATCTTCTCTATCCACAATTTGTTGCAAAACTCTCTTCTCAGCCCTTACTACAGCTAGATCTTCTTCCATTTGCAATTGTTCCCTTTGCAACTTAAGCTCCAAAGCATTCTTTTCCAATTCTTGTCTTCTTTTGAGGGTTGCAGACTTTGCTTCTAATGCTGCCTCTTTCACTGCTGCATCAGATAAGGTTGACTTGACGGATGAGACACTTCTTTGGCTTTTTCTAGAGCTTCTAGTTGAATCAGCTATCACAGAATTCTCATTATTTCTATGTCGTAAACTACAATCAGACTCCTTTGTCAACCAACCTTCAATTCTGGCCTTAAATTCAGCAAAAGTTTTCTTATTAATTCGCCCTTTTTCATCTTCTTCTATTGCAGGAAGTGATTTGTCTATCAAGCCCTGTGATATCAAAAATGATTCATAGAGTTGCATCCATCTTGTATATTTGTCACGTACAATGTGAACATCTAAATCTGTTTCTATGAGGTCAATCAGTTTTCTCATCTTCGTGGTAAGAGAAGCTGCAAAACGATCTCTGGATAAAACCTCTTTTTCTTGTGAAAATGGCAATTCATCTGGATCAAACTGTTTCTGTTTATCTCCGTCCATGATGAATCTTCTAAAATTGTTTTATTAACAAAGCTTTTCCTTGTCAGTAATAGTCCCTAAGTATTGCAGAGGTGTCGAAATTTCACTACTGACCCTACTTGAGGTAAAAGCGTTCGTGAAACAAAGACCCCAGTGTGCACAAACAAAATATAGTTTTAATTTACTGACAAAATGTAAAAGGCTCCTTTCTCCTTGTTAACTGAGATTGACATATGCAGTTAAACAAGCACATAAAATTCTACAGGTCTAAATCTATCTTTACTATTTCTTCTATAATTCCTAACTTCTTTCTAAAACATCTCTTTTGGTTTTCAAATAGGATAGACCTGGTCTAAGACTCTTAATTCTATAAATTCTTCTTAAGTCTGGACTTCACCAGAAGTAAAAGTTTCTGTATTCTTCAATATATATCTGGACTTACCCAGAAGTAAAAGTTTCTGTACCGTATTTTTCAATAACTAATCTGGACTTACCCAGAAGTAAAAGTTTCTATATTCTTCAATATATATCTGGACTTACCCAGAAGTAAAACACGTTAATGTGTTGTTATTGCAAACCGCACTTCTAATTCTATGGTCTATGGGGTCTATGGTCTATGTGCAGCATGCAATATTCTATATAATAGTACAGCTTGAGGGGTGTCGTCAGATGCGTTGCTCTTGGATCTTTTCATCTAGGTCTAGCTCTATCTCTAAGCTTGAAATGATGACAACTACTAAAATACTGATAATAATGTGGTTTCTTTTCTTTCTTATTCTACAAGGTTTCTTCTTATAACATTACATCAAAATTATTTATCATCAAATATCAAAACTTTAACTAAACCATCAGAAACTATATGATCTTCGAACAGACGATTAACTACAAAATATTATTTACAAAATGAATCATACAGTCAATACATTAAAAGGGAATTTCTGAAAATATGAAAGTCAAAAAGGTTCAACAGATTTTCATCTAAGCCTCCATTCTTCGTAGGCCCATAAAAGTCTTATAAAATTTCACAAGAGTTCCAATAATACGTGTTGAAATAATGCACACTAAGAACAAAATGTTTAGTTTGTGATACCGTGTTTGTGTACTCTCAAAACTGTCCTATATTCCTTATTTTCTTCTAAATCCTTCAGTTCTTTCCATTCATGTCTTTCCTTCTCAGTTCTTGACTCTCTCTCCGCTTGTCTTCTGCTTTTGACGTCTGGCTTCTTCTTGTTCCCAGACTTTCTAATGCGCTCTTCTGATTGGTTCGATTTCATAACATCCGGGTAGGAAAAGATAACTCCGACTCAGACTACAACAACACGCTAAAAGAGGCGTTTTTACACAATGGACTAGAGGCGTTTTTAAAATGGGCTTAGATGCCGCATTTGAGATCAACATTTTGTTCTTAGTTATGGCCCTATATCTTTGAGTATATTGTTCTCAGTCATGGCCCTATATCATTGAGTATATTGTTCTCAGTCGTGGCCCTATATCCTTGGGTATATTGTTCTCAGTCATGACCCTATATCATTGAGTATATTGTTCTCAGTCGTGGCCCTATATCCTTGGGTATATTGTTCTCAGTCATGGCCCTATATCTTTGGGTATATTGTTCTCAGTCATGGCCCTATATCCTTGGGTATATTGTTCTCAGTTGTGGCCCTATATTCTTGTATGTATTGTCCTCGATCCTGGTCCTATATTCTTGTATATATTGTCCTCGGTCCTGGTCCTATATTCGTATATTCTTGTATATATTGTCCTCGGTCCTGGTCCTATATTCTTGTATATATTGTCCTCGGTCCTGGTCCTATATACTTGTATATATTGTCCTCGGTCCTGGTCCTATATTCTTGTATATATTGTCCTCGGTCCTGGTCCTATATTCTTGTATATATTGTCCTTGGTCCTGGCCCTATATTATTGTATATATTTTTCTCAGTTGTGGTCCTATATCCTTGAGGATATTGTTCTCAGTTGTGGCCCTATATCCTTGGGTATATTGTTCTCAGTCATGGCCCTATATCCTTGGGTATATTGTTCTCAGTTGTGGCCCTATATTCGTGAGTATATTGTTCTCAGTCATGGCCCTATATTCTTGTGCATACTGTTCTCAGTTGTGGCCCTATATCCTTGGGTATATTGTTCTCAGTTATGGCCCTATATCCTTGGGTATACTGTTCTCAGTCATGGCCCTATATCATTGAGTATATTGTTCTCAGTCATGGCCCTATATTCTTGTGCATACTGTTCTCAGTTGTGGCCCTATATCCTTGGGTATATTGTTCTCAATTCTGGCCCTATATTCTTGTATGTATTGTCCTCGGTCCTGGTCCTATATTCTTGTATATATTGTCCTCGGTCCTGATCCTATATTCTCGTATATATTGTCCTCGGTCCTGGTCCTATATATTCTTGTATATATTGTCCTCGGTCCTGGTCCTATATACTTGTATATATTGTCCTCGGTCCTGGTCCTATATTCTTGCATATATTGTCCTCGGTCCTGGTCCTATATTCTTGTATATATTGTCCTCGGTCCTGGTCCTATATTATTGTATATATTGTCCTCGGTCCTGGTCCTATATCATTGGGTATATTGTTCTCAGGCATGGCCCCATATCCTTGGGTATATTGTTCTCAGTCGTGGCCCTATATCCTTGGGTATATTGTTCTCAGTTGTGGCCCTATATCCTTGGGTATACTGTTTTCAGGCATGGCCCCATATCCTTGGGTATATCGTTCTCAGTCATGACCCTATATCATTGAGTATATTGTTCTCAGTCGTGGCCCTATATCCTTGGGTATACTGTTCTCAGTCATGGCCCTATATCCTTGGGTACACTGTTCTCAGTCATGGCCCTATATTCTTGGGTATACTGTTCTCAGTCGTGGCCCTATATTCTTGGGTATACTGTTCTCAGTCATGGCCCTATATCCTTGGGTATACTGTTCTCAGTTATGGCCCTATATCCTTGGGTATATTGTTCTCAGTCATGGGCCTATATTCTTAGGTATACTGTTCTCAGTCGTGGCCCTATATTCTTGGGTATACTGTTCTCAGTCGTGGCCCTATATCCTTGGGTATACTGTTCTCAGTCATGGCCCCATATCCTTGGGTATATTGTTCTCAGTCATGGCCCTATATTCTTGGGTATACTGTTTTCAGTCGTGGCCCTATATTCTTGGGTATATTGTTCTCAGTCGTGGCCCTATATCTTTGTGCATACTGTTCACGTGGCCCTATATCCTTAGTTATTGTGTTCTCAGTCATGGGCCTATATTCTTGGGTATATTGTTCTCATTCATGACCCTATATCTTTGGATATATTGTTCTCGGTCATGACCCTATATCCTTGGATATATTGTTCTCGGTCCTTTATTCTTGGGTATTTTATTTTCAGTCATGACCCTATAACCTTGGATATATTGCTCTCTGACATAGTTCTTAATTCTTCGTTAGTATATTGTCATAGCTCCCATTCTTGGGTAGGCCCTATATTGTTTTCGTTCAATCCAAGTTGTGGTGTCAACGTTCTGAAACTAGGGGAGGGCATTTTGAAAATATAATTGATTTGATGCATCATGTCCATTGGATCGGTGCACTGGACGAATTTTGCTTTTGAATTTGGGAATTTATCTCTTATTATTAAAAGTGGAATTACTATTACGTGTAAGTTTATTAAAATAATCAGAGTATACAGATAATAGTTCACTTCCGTGTATTTCTTAGAAAATAAAATTTCATAATATCTAAAATGATTGGCTTTGTCTATAGATTTCCCTTATATAAGAAATTGTTTACAATAAAATTTCTAGGGAATTTCTGTGCTATTTATAGAACAATAAGATATGTAGCTCTTGACACAGATAGGCGGTGTTTATTGTATTAATAATAGAAAGCTACCTAATGGCTATTTTTAGTTCAAATCTCTGTATGGTTATTTTACATTAATTTGACCCATTTAAATTGGTAGTTTTATTTTATTTCCCTAAAAATAGAATTTGATAATTTTCGATAATTCCCAGAAAGTCAACCTATTAATTTGTTTATTATATAAGATTTACACAAGGAAAACGACAGAAAATGACAAAAACCCATAAAATATGTTGACTTAAATTAGTACCTGCATGAAGTCAATGTAGGCTTATATATTATATATATGTGAGTATAGTAATGATAGGGATAATCTTACACGTTGGATTTACATTAAAAGTCGACACCAAATCAAAATCCTATAGAATAGTAGAACGTAATGATAATCCACCGTATTACATTAGTTTCAACAATCTACATTGTCATCTTCGAAGATGACAATGTAGATTGTCGAAGATGACAATGTAGATTGTCGAAGATGACAATGTAGATAGTTGAAACGTTGTGTGTAATAAAACTAAGGAATAGTATACCATAAAATTGTGTTCCGTTATTTAATACATTATATTCATAATTCGATCTTCAGTGACCAACAACATAAGAAATATCGAGTTCGAGTTCAGTTTAATTTCAATGTTGATTGATTATTCTATAACCATTTTTAGTCTAACAACAGTTACAGAATATTTTATACGACACGTATGATAGCCACAGATAACTGGTGTTTTAGAATCAGCAAATTCTACATCTTGGGTTTTCAACTTTGGGGACATGTCCCAGACAGGGGACATACGGACATTTTACAGGGGGCACAAACTGAGCTATAGGTCTGAAAAAAAAATCATCTGTGTCCACTACCCACGGTAACTTACTATAATTTATGTTCGTATTAAAAAGCAAAATGCTGTTACTTTATCATGCTTCGAAATTGCATGTTTGCGACGACTTCTGCAGACCCAGGGGACAAGGTCATTTCAACGTGCGTAATGGGGACACTTGAAAAAACCACTAGAAAACTCAGGATCTATATGCTGAGACATGAGATATAAAGACACGGCAATTTATACGGATATAACTTACAACAATTATTTATTTAGTTATCGTCGTATTAGGTCATATTGAGATGCCGGATGTAATTACTTAATAAAAATATTCACTTGTATCCTGTTTTCAAATTTAGTCTCATAATATTAGGACCCCTTTATTCTAAACCCAGTGCCTTTCATCCGCCGGCTCTAGTCGATTGATGTTAGAACCCTTCGGCGCTCGCAATACCGTTGAATTTGAAGCATGTTCTATTTCAGAGCCCCTCTCCCCCTATCTCGAAATCCTGGATCCACCCCTGGATAATGTCTTGAATCTGAAAATCGAGTGGTGTAGGTTAGGTCTCTTCGATTTGTCCCTCCACAGCCCCTGAATGATAGAATATTTGATCCTGCTGCTGATCAAGAACTTCTAAGATATTTGTCAGGGAATTTCACAGTCTAGTCCAACATATTTTATTTATATTATATAGTTTATTTATTGTGACCTGCCTTTCTAAAACTATCTTCTGTCCTGATGACATTATATCTGAAACATGTCTGTATATGACCTGAACTCTAATCAATAACACCACTGTATCCCTGTCAAGTCATATCAACTTATTAAAACATGAACAATAAGAATACACATCTGTTAGTTGATGATTCACCTGATCTTTGTTTAACTGTCTACTACATGTACTCATAATAGTTTCAAATTTTTAATGGTTACAAAAAAAGGTGCGTTTTAAGACACACTTTAAATTTGGACAAATTTAGTCACACAAAGCTTATATTTTCGATAGTGTCAAATTTTCATTATTCTTTCAAATATATTGATTCTTTTCATGCATTTAAGTATTTTAAGGCTATATTTACATGTAAGATAATTCTTGATTCTTTTACGTAAGCTTCCTGGAGCTATATAGCCCATTGGGTGCTGGTGCTCCTTAATACATTTCATTTCATTTTTATGTAAGCTGCCTAAAAGCAACAAAGGTTCTAAATGTAACCCTGGATAATGCTTACTGTTTGATAATAGTAACACTGGATAATGTTGACTGTCTAATAAATGTAACTCTGGATAATGCTTGCCGATTGATAAAAGTAACCCTGGATAATGCCTACTGTTTGATAAAAGTAACCCTGGATAATGTTTACTGTTTAATAAAAGTAACCCTGGATAATGCCTACTGTTTGATAATAGTAACCCTGGATAATGCCTACTGTTTGATAATAGTAACCCTGGATAATGTTTACTGTTTGATAATAGTAACACTGGATAATGCTTACTGTTTGATAATAGTAACACTGGATAATGGTTACTGTCTGATAATAGTAACCCTAGATAATGCTTACTGTTTGATAATAGTAACCCTGAATAATGTTAACTGTTCGATAATAGTAACCCTAGATAATGCCTACTGTTTGATAATAGTAACACTGGATAATGCCTACTGTTTGATAATAGTAACACTGGGTAATGGTTACTGTTTGATAATAGTAACACTGGATAATGCTTGCTGTTTGATAATAGTAACACTGGATAATGCCTACTGTTTGATAATAGTAACATGGTTAATGCCTACTGTTTGATAATAGTAACATGGATAATGCCTACTGTTTGATAACAGTCACACTGGGTAATGGTTACTGTTTGATAAGAATCTTAAGTTGATGATATGAATACCATCAGGTTTTCTTTTGATAACAGTAACCCTGGATAATGCCTACTGTTTGATAATAGTAACACTGGATAATGATTGCTGTTTGATAATAGTAACACTGGATAATGACTACTGTTTGATAATAGTAACATGGTTAATGCCTTGTTCTCGAAAACTTAACTTAAGATGATTTAAGTATTCTACATCTTATTGTTAATCACTAAAATCGATTTTATATTGAGTTCTCTTATACAATCAGATTGCCGTACATCTGAATTTATCTGGATTAAGTTTTCGAGAATGAGACTTCTAATTAAACCCCCCTCTAAAATAAGATTTTACTTCCATTATTAATTTGATTGTTTCTCTGTTTTATCTTATGAGTAGATGCTGTGCCTTTGAGCCGTGTCTTTCAGACCTGGATCCTTATCCTCGAAAACTTAACTTGAGTTGATTTTAGTATTCTATGTCTTCTGACTGGTTAATCACTAAAATCGATGCTATATTGAGTTCTGTTATCAACGCAGATTGCCGTACATCTTAAAATTCTGAATTAATTTAGGTTAAGTTTTCGAGAATGAGACTCCTGATTAAATCCCCCTCTAAAATGAGATTTTACGGTCGCTAATAATTTGATTGTTTTTGTGGTTTTATCTTATGAGTAGATGCTGTGCCTTAGAGCCGTGTCTTTCAGGCCTGGATCCTTATCCTCGAGGACTTAACTTAAGATGATTTTAGTATTCTATGTCTTCTGATTGGTTAATCACCAAAATTGATATTATATTGAGTTCGATTATCAAATCAGATTGGCGTACATCCTAAAATTCTGAATTTATCTGGGTAAGGTTTTCGAGAGTGAGACTCCTGATTAAATCCCCTTCTAAAATAAGATTTTACTGCCGTTAATAATTCGATTGTTCTCTGATTGAACTTATTAGTTTGTCGATGCCGTGCCTTTGAGCCGTTTCTTTCAGACCTGCAGGATCATTATCCCCGAAGACTTAACTTCAGATGACTTTAGTATTCTATTTAATCCCCCTCTAAATTAAGTTTTTATTGCCGTTGTTAACTTCATAGTTTCCCTGTTTTAACTTCTGAGTTTGAATTTGTAGAGGGTTTGCCTTTGAGTCGTATCTATCAGACATTCTTCTATACCCTCTAAAATCTGATAACTGCCGTGTTAATTTGACTGTTTCTCGGATTTAACTTACCAGTTTGTAGATGCCTTGCCTTTGGGTCGTTTCTTTATACCCTGATTCTGTGCCCCGTGGAACTTGCTGCCGTGGTTAATTTGATTGTTTCTGTTCAGGAGATGAGGGCTTTCTTCGCTACGCTGTATCCTGTACTTTCTTTACTAAACTCATTGAATTTACTGCAGTGGTTAAATTGATTGTTTAAGATCAGGAGGTGAGGGCTTTCTTCGCTACACTGTATCCTTTACTTTCTATAATAAACTCTTTAAATTAGAATTTACTGTCGTGGCTAACTTGATCGTTTCTCTGATTTCAGTAATGGGTTTGTAGATGCTGTGCCTTTGAGCCGTTTCTTTCAGACCTGGTTCTATGCAATTTAAAATTAGATTTTGCAGCCGTAGTTATATTGATCTTGTTTACAGTTGTATTTGTAAATTTTCTTCTTACAGTTGTGGTGACTCTACTTTTGAATTCCAGTAGAGATCTGAACGAAAATATTTATTAATATGTTTTCTTTACTCTCGGAGCATGTCTAGTTGAAGCAGTGCAGTTCTTCTTCTTTACTTTTAGATTGCAGTAGAATTTCATCAACAATATTTAATAATAGTTATCTTGCCTCTTACATTCAATTCAAGTAGTTATAGTCATAGCGTTGCATGGAATCTGCTCATAAATACTTACTAATGGTTTACCTGTCTCTTGCAGTTGTGGTGTCTTTACTTTTTAGACTGCTGAAGACTTCTCATCGTCAATATTTAATAAGAGTTATCTTGCCTTTTACAGTTGAAGTAGTTCTACTCAGAGTTGCAGAGGATATCGGAACTAAAATACTAACTAACGGTTAACTTTCTTCTTTCAGTTATAGTGTAGGTGGAATAGATGTCTGGACGAAGTACTTACTTATAGTCCTGTCTCTTGCAATTATATTTTGGCTGTTCCATCTCTTACAGATTTATTACATTTTGACATAACATATTTTAATTATTTCCCTTCCAGGTTTTCTATTTGGCATTATCATTTTTGGCAAACAATTCACACTTTTGGCAAATCTAAATTCATAACACACTGTCAGGGGATGAGTAAACATCCTTCAAGCTGGTCTTGAGCATGGATAAATCCTACCTCCCCCTCCAATTTAGAATAAGAACATTAATGGAGTAGGGTTGGGTAGCCCGCTCGCAGCACTTGTACTGACCTACCTTTGGCTTCACAAATTTTAATGAATTTTTTTTTTTTTTTTTTTTTTTACAATTTGTCGCAATGTACTTAATCGCTTGAGGATAATATGTCCATTTAATACACATGTACTTGTGTATATTGCTATATTGTATATCTTACAAAAATATCCAGTAGCCTGTGGTCATGTATTTGATCTCTAAATCATCAAATTCTGTACACTAATTGCTTGAGTATAATATGTCCATTTAATACACATGTACTTGTGTATATTGCTATATTGTATATCTTAAAAAAAAAAAAATATCCAGTAGCCTGTGGTCATGTACTTGATCTCTAAATCATCAAACTTTGTACACAAGTTTTTTTTTTTTTTTTTTTTTTTTTTTGGTGTCTATATGTTGTATATTGTATCTATGTTTGTCCCCATGGGCTGGGTGTGAGACAGGACCGTTACCACTCGTGGTATAGGGCCTAATTCTGACCCATGTAAAATAAAGAGTTTATTATTATTATTATTATTACTGTTTGATAATAGTAACATAGATAATGCCTACTGTTTGATAACAGTCACACTGGGTAATGGTTACTGTTTGATAAGAATCTTAAGTTGATGATATGAATACCATCAGGTTTTCTTTTGATAACAGTAACCCTGGATAATGCCTACTGTTTGATAATAGTAACACTGGATAATGCTTGCTGTTTGATAATAGTAACACTGGATAATGCCTACTGTTTGATAATTGTAACACTGGATAATGCCTACTGTTTGATAATAGTAACACCGGGTAATGGTTACTGTTTGATAATAGTAACACTGGATAATGCTTGCTGTTTGATAATAGTAACACTGGATAATGCCTACTGTTTGATAATAGTAACATGGTTAATGCCTACTGTTTGATAATTGTAACATGGATAATGCCTACTGTTTGATAACAGTCACACTGGGTAATGGTTACTGTTTGATAAGAATCTTAAGTTGATGATATGAATACCATCAGGTTTTCTTTTGATAACAGTAACCCTGGATAATGCCTACTGTTTGATAATAGTAACACTGGATAATGATTGCTGTTTGATAAAAGTAACACTGGATAATACTTGCTGTTTGATAATAGTAACACTGGATAATGCCTACTGTTTGATAATAGTAACATGGATAATGCCTACTGTTTGATAACAGTAACACTGGGTAATGGTTACTGTTTGATAACAGTAACCCTGGATAATGCCTACTGTTTGAAAATAGTAACATGGATAATGCCTACTGTTTGATAATAGTAACACTAGGTAATGTTAACTGTTTGATAATAGTAACCCTGGATAATACCTACTGTTTGATAATAGTAACCCTGAATAATGTTAACTGTTTGATAATAGTAACCCTGGATAATGCTTACTGATTAATAATAGTAACCCTGAATAATGCCTACTGTTTGATAATAGTAACCCTGGATAATGCCTACTGTTTGATAATAGTAACCCTGGATAATGCTTACTGTTTGATAATAGTAACCCTGGATAATGTTTACTGTTTGATAATAGTAACACTGGATAATGCTTACTGTTTGATAATAGTAACACTGGATAATGGTTACTGTCTGATAATAGTAACCCTAGATAATGCTTACTGTTTGATAATAGTAACCCTGAATAATGTTAACTGTTCGATAATAGTAACCCTAGATAATGCTAACTGTTTGATAATAGTAACACTGGATAATGCCTACTGTTTGATAATAGTAACACTGGGTAATGGTTACTGTTTGATAATAGTAACACTGGATAATGCTTGCTGTTTGATAATAGTAACACTGGATAATGCCTACTGTTTGATAATAGTAACATGGTTAATGCCTACTGTTTGATAATAGTAACATGGATAATGCCTACTGTTTGATAACATTCACACTGGGTAATGGTTACTGTTTGATAAGAATCTTAAGTTGATGGTATGAATACCATCAGGTTTTCTTTTGATAACAGTAACCCTGGATAATGCCTACTGTTTGATAATAGTAACACTGGATAATGATTGCTGTTTGATAAAAGTAACACTGGATAATGCTTGCTGTTTGATAATAGTAACACTGGATAATGCCTACTGTTTGATAATAGTAACATGGATAATGCCTACTGTTTGATAACAGTAACACTGGGTAATGGTTACTGTTTGATAACAGTAACCCTGGATAATGCCTACTGTTTGAAAATAGTAACATGGATAATGCCTACTGTTTGATAATAGTAACACTAGGTAGTGTTAACTGTTTGATAATAGTGACCCTGGATAATGCCAACTGTTTGATAATAGTAACCCTGAATAATGTTAACTGTTTGATAATAGTAACCCTGGATAATGCTTACTGTTTAATAATAGTAACCCTGAATAATGCCTACTGTTGGATAATAGTAACCCTGAATAATGTTAACTGTTTGATAATAGTAACCCTGTATAATGCCTACTGTTTGATAATAGTAACCCTGAATAATGTTAACTGTTTGATAATAGTAACACTGGATAATGCTTACTGTTTAATAATAGTAACCCTGAATAATGCCTACTGTTGGATAATAGTAACCCTGGATAATGCCTACTGTTTGATAATAGTAACACTGGATAATGCTTGCTGTTTAATAATAGTAACACTGGATAATGCTTGCTGTTTAATAAAAGTAACCCTGGATAATGCCTACTGTTTGATAATAGTAACACTGGATAATGCCTACTGTTTGATAATAGTAACATGGATAATGCCTACTGTTTGATAATAGTAACACTGGATAATGCCTACTGTTTAATAAAAGTAACCCTGGATAATGCTTGCTGTTTGATAACAGTAACCCTGGATAATGCCTACTGTTTGATAATAGTAACACTGGATAATGCCTACTGTTTGATAATAGTAACATGGATAATGCCTACTGTTTGATAATAGTAACCCTGGATAATGGTTACTGTTTGATAACAGTAACCCTGGATAATGCCTACTGTTTGATAATAGTAACACTGGATAATGCTTGCTGTTTGATAATAGTAACACTGGATAATGCCTACTGTTTGATAATTGTAACACTGGATAATGCCTACTGTTTGATAAAAGTAACCTTGGATAATGCTTGCTGTTTGATAATATTAACACTGGATAATACTTTTAGTTCAAGTCTTGTGAAGTATTATATGATATCATTGTACCATACTTTCATGATGTCTTTTTGTGGTAATTGTTTAAGAGGTTTAAGTTTCTGACTTTTGTTGCATTTAAATCGCCTCTGTTTCCACAAGTTACCTCAAGGCACACTGTATGGCGTTGCCCTTCTTCATTTCCCCTAACAGATGCAACAGGAAGGGTTGATATCACCGTTTCTATATGAGAAAATGTATTGAATGTGTATGGTAAGATATAATTGATTATTCTCACTACATACAGCTGTTCTAGAGATCAATATTTGTGCTATATTTCTAACCAATCAGTTGATAGTAAATGTGGTGTAATTATGTTAACCTAGTATGTAAGTGGGACGGTGTATATAGTTATATAGTTATATATCAATTCTCCTGCTGTACATCATTGATACATAGTTATAATATAAGACACACCTGAAATTACTATCGTCAATTACGTAACAATTACTTTATAAACGCCTACAGGTAGAGATATCCATACCCGACTAGCCATCCGTCCATTCACATTTTCTCATACTCTGTAGCATTTGCTATTTTCCAACTAATTTGTGTTGACTGTAACGCTGTAACATTTTTTTTTTGAGAGTTTAAGCGCATAAAATAATGAAAATACTATAAATCCTTTCGTTTTCAAACCTGGATGAATACATACAATAATTTTTAATTTGAAATTTAAATGAGGGAAGCTAACAGTTTAAACGCTATTCCAAGTTTTAATTATTGCAGTTTGGAAAGTTATCCGTTCGTTTTTAACCGAGATTGAAAAACGAATCTAGAATATTGTTCTTGTTTGCATTTATTACCCTTATATTGACACCCACTATTTCAGAAAGGTGTTTATACTTTATACTTTATAGAATATATAAGTACATTGTGTCTCAGTGATATCGACTGGGGTTAAAATGATCGTGTAATTATGAACCTTGTCTAATATCGATTGTCGACTAGGCGGTGTTTTCTACTATAGCGACATAAACATGTTTACATTTTCTTGTTTACGTTTAGGAGATGTGTGACGCAAGTTATATGTCTAAATTTCTTGTTAGAGTTGATTCACAAAATCATTATCCCCTTGATAGCTTCTTTAATATTGGAATTTTCTTCAGTAAGAATTTTCCGGGTACTACATTTTGTATTTATAAATTGACCGAGTTGTTGTGTGTCACAGACTAAATATTGACTGACAGGACTGGCAAAGCTCGTTTTTTTTCCTTATGAAACCTTCGGACCGATAATTTATTATTTGCTGCTATAGCATTATTCTGATGTCTGTTTTGAGCATTCTTTGATTTTCTTCTTGGTAGGTATGAAGTCCGCTTTTGTGATTTTCATCCGATTTATATCTGTTTTTTTAAACAGTTTCAATGATTGTAATATAACCTTTTTCTTATAGAACATAAAGCAATAGATTTAGTATATATTATTTTTGTTCGAGTAACTTGTCTAAACAATATTAAAAACATTCACAATTGATTGTGGCTCACTGCTATCTTACGTGGATGTATGCCTTAAAAGCAATATTTATTGTATTATGAAACTAAAATAAAAGAGAAATCTTCAGGTGATTTTTTTTGTAAAGATTTTATTGTAGTAAAGGCTTTCTTTCACGCCATAATGCTATCTATATATTGTGCGTAGATTATTGTTTTATAAGTAAATCAGGTCAACGCCTTATAAACATTTAATAATAGAGCTAGGAATAAATGTCATGGTTATTTTCTAGTTATTATATGTAATTATTATGTACTGATTTTATGTTGATTGTGTATTCATGATGCACTTGAATTACACAACTTTACAATGTCTTTTATTTAATCATATTCAGTATATTATTTATATCGGGTGTCGCATAAAAAAATGTGCCCAAGTTCGACGAGAAGTAACTCAGCTGGTGGTAAGCTGATCTCGTTCAAAATTGTCACAGATATTCTTCAACATATCGTTGTTCAACCCTGAAAATATGAAACCAATGATAGTAATCGATTTCAAATTTACAAGAACTGCCTCGAACAAAGAAGCATGTCAAAAAATATCAATATCAGAGAAAATTACCTATTTGCGCCTATATCATATCGAACACCATTATCAACCGTTGTTTTCATTCCAACTATGCTGTCAAGGATCTCCTCTAAGGGTAACTTCTCCCAAGAGGCGACCACCATTCCTTTCAGTATTTGGTCAGCCAGTTTATCCAGTTACTACAACATGGACTATTGGTCCTTGTTGTAATATGGTTCTCTTTTAGTGTTTTTATGGCATTCGAATTCGGCATTACTTTTTCTCCAAATCTTGCTGAAAACTTTCCAATATGACCATTACTTCTCCTCAAAATTTAATATAACATCAATATCAAAGTTTCATCTTATTTTTCCAAAATCAGGTATCAAAACTCAAATCTAGACCAAAAATAGGCATATATATACGAAAAAAGAGTTGGGGATGTATAAAAATTACGGAATACATAAAGTTGACATACATAAGTTGTTTGAAAACATCAACCATATTATTATACATGTAGTGTAGTTTTCGTCTGCGTGGTTAAAGATTGTATAAGTTGTTTTTATCAACAGAAATTTCAAGTTATGCAATCGCCAATTATTTTTGAGGCAATATGGAAGTGATATCAATAGAATAGGGGCTGATCTTCTCATCTGTTTAGATATCGAGGTTAACCCTATAGTCATTATGGTTGTTTCTACATATATCATTCATCATGAACCTGATGTTTGTAAATTTTGTAAAGGTGATGTTTCTAGTGGAAATGAAGGAAACCACTTGCCCAGGAAAAATGACCATATACCTTGAGAATACGACAATAACTAAACTAATCTCAGAAAGAACACATGCTTAGTACAATTCGTGATAAATTGGTTTCTAGACAAAAAAGGTTTAAACAATAAATTACGCCCTCGATCGTGAAAGTTAAACGAAGGTTATCAAAAACCCACGTTTTTTTTTTTTTTAATTCTATGATCGATAGCTAAGAACTTTTGATTTTAAAAACAATTTTGTTTAGCAAATACAATAGTATTATATTACATCTCAAATACGAGGAAGGAACATAGATAGGTATATAGAGAAAGTTACTCTAGATTAATGAACTGTTTAAGAAATATCTTGCAATGTAATATTTAAAATTTAAACATAAATACATATCCGATTATTGTTTTAAAAATCTTTTATTACAAAATTGTTACACAGTGTATGGAAACATGAAAGCTTTTAAAGTATGATTTCTGATGATTACATTGATTTTGGCCACCATGTAGATGTCTGCTACCTTGTCTTGAAAGAATCGTTTACCGTCGTTTTAACCTTTCCTTCATATGTTGTAAATATTGTAAAAATTTTCGACGATACCTTTTTCAGAAACATGTCGCTGTATCATCATTTGAAGATTTATTATTTATTCCTTGAGTGTTAAAGGGGACCAGTCTTCATTTTTATTGGTTGATTTGGGTCTTGAATATACTTAAGTATCCTCCAGAAGCACTAGAAATGTACGAAAATTGCATATTTTCTTCAAATATATCTTAAATTAGACATTTCTCCTTCTATTTCTATAGATGACTTTTCTATATATTGCATAGTATCGCCAATGTGTAGTAGGGCATTATAACTTTCAAATGCTAATAATTATGGATGCACATGGATTTGAAGGCTCAAATTTCAATGGTGAGTTGTGATAACCAGTACTAAATTTCTGAGCTAAAAAAAGTCCCCATTTCTGAGACAAAATGGAAAAATCGACCCACGAAAATGAAGCCTGTGCCACTTTAAATATGGGTTTCCTTACTTTAATTTATGAAAATGAAAATTCTAATACTTATATGAATATGAAGTAGAGATATGGTAACTGTAGCAACTTTGAAAAACACCAGTTTGTCTCACATGTAATTGATTCAAAATCAGCTAAATAAGTATATAGAGAATTACCAGCCGAGTGGCCGATCACAAACCCAGACTGTACATATTGTTTTAATTTTAAACATAAGTTATCAAATAGTTTGCTTAATCTGACATTAAAAGGAAACCCATCTTTAAAGTGTCAACAGTTATGATGAATTATTATATACATACAAATTTTAAACTAAACTGACATAGTGACATACTGGGTGCAGTGTCTGTAGCTAAAAATATAAGTTGTCATGTGCAGTCACGATGTATTTCTTGCTGATTTCATCACAATGTTCACTACCGTATCTATTTTCACACTACCCCTTATGATCAAATAGAAAATCAGATCGGCACTCATTTTGTCAAATACTTCTATACGTCAATATGCCATGTAACACGACAAAGATTTAAGATTTTTTCTGAAACTTGGTGTAGACATATTGATATCGTCTTAATTAAGTTATAAATATTTCGACATATTTCAGTGGAACTCTCTCTTAGCTTATTAAAATTCCTTCAATATTTAAGACATCAGAGCGGTGTGATTTTGATATTTTAATGTTTTTGGGTTATTGCCACTGATTTATTTTAAGATTTTGTTGAAAACTCAGTGTATATAATTTGTACAAGGAAAGTTACTCTCTGATATTTTGTTTGACCACTGAGAATATTATGAAAATGTTTTCAGTTTAATTTGTGTAATTATCTGTTACATAACGCCCCAAAAGATTCTTAACTTCGATGTACTGAAATTGGAAGCTTTTCACAGAGGACCGAGTTATATAATGAATACCCCTCAAAATAAAAAAGCAAACCAAAGAATCCTTTGCGACTCCCTCTGTATTTCCCTATATGTCTCTTATTTCTTATGTCTTATACCTCTATACTTATATTATAACTCTGTATTTCCCTACCCATCTCGTAACCACCTGTTTCCTCGACCAGTGCTTACGTTGTGTTTACCTCATTATGTTACAGCTAAAAAGTAGTTTAAAGTGGTTTTTATATCAATAGTAGGCTAATGACCCTTACTAGGTCACATGACAACATGTTACTGAATACTACAGTAAATCAGCTGAGATGTCACGTGACTTGTAATGTATGATTCGGTTTGAATCGGATACAGACAGAATGACGTTTGTCTTAGGTTGAAGATAATCCTGTTAAAACTAGATTTTAAAAACTTTTTAACGGGGAATTTTCGGATAGAGATTTTGATTTTGTATAATACTGAATCTAAATTGTAATTCTAAAAGATTTATATTTTTCTGGCAGTGGTAAAACTGTGGGTACAAACAAGAGCCAGAATGATAAATGGGGGACAATTTACTGTCGGGGAAAATTTTGATAAATTGAATCGATCTTTTCTGACACCTAAACATGTCTTTGGGGACAAAATGTAAAAAAATCATAATTCTAAATTTCTTAAAACTAAAGTGGGGATGCAAATGGTTTTTTTTGAGGGCCAAATGACCCCCCCCCCCCCCCACACTTTTTCCTCATTAACCCCACTGGCACCGTTGTTTTCTTGGAAGATTTTAAGAGAAACATAATAGCATAAAAGAAGAACAGTCATAATAATATTGTGTAAGTTGAAGCAGTCATGTCATAATGAATATACATGTATCATTAACTTTACCTGGAAATAATCGTCGGTAAATTACAACTTGGTCTATTATGAAATATTTATATCGTAATCGTAATGAAGAGTTGACAATAAAGCTAATAAGGAAAGATTGTGAAAATCAGACTGTTTTTTGAAGACGTTATTTCACTAAACGAAGTTCATTAAATACATATCACTCACTCTATTGACATGAATGAAAAACTAACCAAACTTTCACAATTTTAATGGAATAAGATATATTGATGGTTACTGAAAGACAAGATTTCACAACCTGTGTTTTATATGAGGCTAGTTAACCTAGAAGCGATACCAGTCTCCTGGAAATGAAATGAACGGAGTTTTACGTCCTACTTTTCTGCACCTATATGGGCTAATTGAGGACGGGTCCAGTCTCCTGGAGCGGGTAGTTCAATGGACTGATCAATGCGGGGGATAGGCTACCAGGTATTTCCAATATGGTAGAGTAACAGGCGTATGCCCCCCCCCCCCCCACTTTCAAACTAAAACCATTTTGGAATAATGGTGCATATGATTCATATTACAATTAGAATTCTTAAAATTTCCCATACAAAGTGAGTGATAAATGGGGGTGCAAACTATATTTCTAGGGGTTAACCCCTCTCCATCCCATTTAAGGCAACAAGTGACTTATACAGAGTTGCAGTAAATGTGATGAAATCTCTCAATATTTTTAAGTATTTTTAAGCGATGCATAGTAACGTAAGTAATCATATGATTATGAGTATTGACCTAGTTACTATATATTGTATAATTGTATATCTCTTAAGTTATTGTACACGGAAGTCATATATCACTCTATTTATTTTATTACAAAGATCTATTTTTAGCCAATTTGTAACGTAATTACCTGTCTTAATTCTAAGAAACAATTTTTGAATCTTTTCTTTCTAGACCTATCGTGTTTTATTTTCCAGACAACATGAATATATACTATATATAGATCTTATATTAAAGGGCCATTCTTACGTAAGGTTTTGAGCGAAATATTAACGGCTGGATATTTTTAGCTAAAACTTTCAGATACATTAAAGGGCACATAGTTACAGATTTTGGTGTTTTTACAAATTTGAGCAAAAAAAAAAAAAAAAAATTCGACCTAAAAAAAATTCAGACTGTAAAATAGAATAGTAAACACATTAAATAAACTTCTGTTTACCTAAAAAATATAATGAAACATCCCATGATTCGGCGAATGTTGACGAGCAAACACCATGTAGTTGGCAATGAAGGGAATTGTGCCATGAAAGCAAAACGCTTACTTTTTCTCTTATTTGTGATCACCGACTGTCGAGGGATCTTTAACAGTTTCCGTCCAAACGACTAGACGCGTTTTCCATTTTCAGTTCCACTGACCTGCATGGGCTGAAGAAATCAGGTAAAAATGATAGTATCTTATTCCATGCCCAGGGGCGGATCCAGGTTTTTGGAAAATGGGGGCGTAGATCCAAAGCTTCCCCGAGCGGAGAGAGGCGAACATTTTTTTGACCTTTTTTTTGGCTTAAAATGATAGAATAAGTATAAATTGTACTAATTTAACGGTTTCTGACGTGAACCATGTATGTTTTATAGTAAACGTTAATGGGTTAGACATTTTTGATGTCGTATTTTCCCCATTCTTAAAAAAAAAAAGACAAAGTAAAGGGGGGGGGGGGTCGTTTCTGCACTCGTATGAAAGGCAAATACCATGAAGTGTGCAATGAGCGAAATTTAGCCTACTTATTTTCGATTTCCATCTGTCGAGAAATCTTTAGTGTGCATAACCTGCAGGACTCGGGGCCTCGTTTTTTTCTCATCAAAACGACAATCATTAGTCTTTAGATTATATGCAACAAATATTGGTAATATTTTACTACTGACACAGGGACAAGCAAAACAATCGTGTCACTGACTATTGTTAAAGAGGTAAAACGACAAATTGTTTATTTTATGTGTAAGATTTTAAATAGAAAATCTACACTTAAAACAATGGAAATATTTGTGAGTAAACAACCAACTTGACGTTAGATTGTTATGACCTACAGATATATTGTCCCCAGTTCTATATTATACCGGATTCGTTTTGTTTTCTATAAAGCAATACTATCTTAAGTTTTCTATCAAGCAGTACTATCTGAAGTTTTCTATCAAGCATTACTCTAGATAGTACATAAAGTTTTCTATAAAGCAGTACTATCTAAAATTGTCTATCAAGCAGTTGGCCCTACTCTATAAAATTTTCTATAAAGCAGTACTCTATAAAGTTTTCTATAAAGCAGTAGGCCCTACTCTATAAAGTTTTCTATAAAGCAGTACTCTATAAAGTTTTCTATAAAGCAGTACTATCTAAAGTTTTCTATTAAGCAGTACTCTATAACGTTTTCTATAAAGCAGTATATAGGCCCTACTCTATAAGGTTTTCTAGTACTCTATAAAGTTTCTATAAAACAGTACCTTATAAAGTTTTATATAAAGCAATACTCTATAAAGTTTTCTATACATGTGTATATAGCAGTATTCTATAAAGCTTTCTATCAAGCAGTACTATCTAAAGTTTTCTATCAAGCAGTACTATATAAAGTTTTCTATAAAGCAGTACTCTATAAAGTTTTCTATGAAGCAGTTGGCCCTACTCTATAAAGTTTTCTATAAAGCAGTACTATCTAAAGTTTTCTATAAAGCAGTACTCTATAAAGTTTTCTATTAAGCAGTAGGCCCTACTCGATAAAGTTTTCTATAAAGCAGTAGGCCCTACTCTATAAGGTTTTCTATAAAGCAGTACTCTATAAGATTTTCTATAAAGCAGTAGGCCCTACTCTATAAGGTTTTCTATAAAGCAGTACTCTATAAGGTTTTCTCTTAAGCAGTACTATATAAAGTTTTCTATAAAACAGTACTATATAAAGTTTTCTATAAAGCAGTAGGCCCTACTATATAAAGTTTTCTAAAAAAGCAGTACTCTATAAAGTTTTCTATAAGACAGTACTCTATAAAGTTTTCTATAAGACAGTACTCTATAAAGTTTTCTATAAGACAGTACTCTATAAAGTTTTCTATAAAGCAGTACTCTATAAAGTTTTCTATAAAGCAGTACTATCTAAAGTTTTCTATAAAGCAGTACTATCTAAAGTTTTCTAAAAAGGAGTACTATATAAAGTTTTCTATAAAGCTGTACTCTAAAAAGTTTTCTATAAAGCAGTACTCTATAAAGTTTTCTAAAAAGCAGTACTCTATAAAGTTTTCTATAAAGCAGTACTCTAAAAAGTTTTCTAAAAAGCAGAACTCTATAAAGTTTTCTAAAAAGCAGTACTCTAAAAAGTTTTCTATAAAGCTGTAGGCCCTACTCTATGAAGTTTACTATTAATTGAGGTTGAGAAAAGCTATCAGAAAACACAAACTTGCAATCCAAAATAACTTTTTAAGGGGTGTTGTATGTACATGTATAACGAGAACATTGCTTCTCATTACCAGTGAGATTTGTACCTGAGAACTAACTTCTAAATATAGGGCAAGGTTTCGGATCCAATGGCGGAATCGACAATTTAAATGCAGTTATTGACATTCTACTCGCCTAAGCCCTTTTCACTTCGAGGAACGTTCCTGGATTGGAGAATTATCATTCTGAGAGCCGCTATACCGAAAACTAATGTAAGTCCACGATTCTTTTGAAGGTCTAAAACGACGAGCACTGTGTGTCCATACAACAGTGACAGTTAGAACTTCTATACATCAACTAAGAAAAGGTTCACTAATTGATTTGAGCGTAGGAGAGACATAGTAACCTATTACATGAGTACAGTATTATTATTGCTTGTGGTCATCAGTTTTATTCTAGCTTCAAGTCATCTGACATTTTCTCTCATGTCTTAACACTTTCAGGCTGACGTCAATCGTTCAGTGGTACTATAGTGAAACGTTGTATTTAGTGAAGGCAGTTTATGAGATGTAGGCGATACAAAGTGTGGTCGAGATGAGAGCAATCATGAAATACATAGGCAAGGCTTTATAGGTCGACAAAAATTTAGTTAGTTTCAAGGGCGTGGATTTAAGAGGGTTGAACTCAGAAAAGGGGGACGAAAAAAAGGGTCTCAGTCCCCCCATAATTTGATTGGTAAGACAAATTTCGTGACGATTTAAAATCGTTACGATGAAAATCAGATTAGGAAGTCACGATTGAAATTGATGCCATTTTTTCCTGACCTTCTGTCATAACTTGCGTTTGCGGCGCTTTGCGAAGTACTTGACTCTACAAACAATCCTGGTTCGTCCACCCCACCCACCCAAAAAAAAATTTGGTTAAATCCGCGCCTTTGGTTAGTATGTAAGAAAATTTTTCTAATGTTTGTGCACAGTATATGATACTGATATGATCTTTATGGATTATGTCCTTTCGGTGCCACAGAAGCTAGCACACTTTTCGCAAACTACACGCATAGTTACGATATATTATCGGCACTTATTGACAAGACATAAAGCAAATTGGTGTATATAATGAAACTTGGCTGAACTATAAGTATATAGTATTTAATACAAGAGAAGGGTGTGGTTTATTACATATTTGGTCATTTCACAATATAGTGATTTTAAAATCGTGACTAAATACAGACAATGATACGTCATGTTTAAGTCATGGGTGAGGTGTGAGAACGATATGACCAATCCCTTGTATATCACATTTATATTCAAATCAAGTACTTTCACTGCAGAGATCGTTAACATAATCCACTGTCTATATTTCTCAAACTTTTGAAGGTTGCATAATTTTTACTGGTCAATTGCCAGATTTCTTGGAAACGTTCAATTGAAATGAGACAACATTTTACGGAGAAACATTTTGATCAAACAATGAAAACCAGTAGAAATTCTAAAACTTTCCTTCCAAGGACTAGATATTATATTAATACTTTATTTTTAAATGATGCATGTGTAACGACGAAGAAAAACTCGTCAACAATCATCATATTATGTTTAGTCATCCCATGATTTGTGATTGAACTTAGTTACGGTAACCAAGAAAAACAAATAAACAAACATAAATTATAGGTCATTCAATATATTTGTAATAACACTATTAAATTTTGAAAAAGGAAGTGGCTATGTATTTTATATATGAAATCTTCGTCTTATATTTGATTACATAAAAACACAACATATCTCACAATCGAAATTGCAATATGCAGATTCGGGCCCGTTGACAAATTTGATTTCGGAAGGATGCAAGTAATATCTAAAAAGGCAATGTACAAATGGTATCATTTTAATTGCTAATGAGGCAATCCATTTTTTGGGGGCCGGTGGATGAGGGGGCGGGGGGTCGGGGGCATTTTCCTTTTGCATATACAAGGTAGCTATCCTGGGTTGATTTGTATTCATATTTCGGTATGGAGGATGATATTATGTTATTGGAGATTTCCAGTTTGTTGTTGCCAGTCAGGTGCGACATGCTTAAGCTTCTTCCACAACACAATATGATGTTACTCGACAACTAGAATTGTAAACTGGAGCGTTCACTGTGCTATAAATATTAATTTCGTACACAACATTAGAATTGTAAAGAGGCTAGATTGATCAACAAGGAATGTGTTATGACAACACCAAATCAACAATTACATATTATGTAATAACATATTTAAAAGTGGCTTATTCAAGTAGCTTTAACATGTAAAATAAATATCAAATCAAGTTTTAGAAAAATGATTCTTCAAATTACTCAAGTCGAGTGGATTCTAGATTAAGGTACATATTTTATGCTTGAAGTCACGATCAAATCTTTTTCTCTGGGAGACATTTATTACATACTACGTTTCGAAACTCATACAGGTAACGTTTCCTGTAGGAGTTTCGAAACGTAGGTAATAATTTCATGAGTAGTACATCAATAAATATTTATTGTTAAGTTTTAATTGCGTGGCAAATCTTTCGATTTGTCACGCTTTATTTTCGTTATGTTTATTTATTTGCAGTGCGTTCGATTTCGAACGCACTGCTTTGTTTTCAGAATGTTTTTCGATTTTACGACTCTGTTTTAGATTCAATTTTAATCGGATTTTTTGTGTTTAATTGCAAGAACCAAAAGCTACAATTCGGCTTCTTGAAGAAATTACAAATTTTGAATTTTGTCGTTAACTCTTTTCGTTTAAAATTTATAAATTTTTCAACTTCTACAATTTTATTTCGATCAATCTGAAAATGTACAAGTCAATAGACATTTTGATTGTTAAGAAAATGCAATTTTCAAAATTTCGATATCACTTCCGGTTTTGACGTTATTGGCTCGTAAAGTTAAAATTTCAACTTCCGGAATAATGAAGTTTTTTGAAATTTGTTTTCTGCAATATGATTCTCATAATAATGCAAAAACAACAAATTAAAAAATTTTGACCCGGAAGCAAAAGATGAGCCGCCATATTGATATGAGCAACTTTTGTAAAACTCAAAATGGGGCCTCAGGGTTATGAGCGGAATTCATAATTATAGTATTTTTGGACAGCTCAGTCGATTGCCACCAGAAATACGCAAATCGATCTTTGATTTTTTATTTTGCTTTTTGCTCATTTCCGGTATAACGTTTTAAGAAATTGCCAAAATTTCAAAGACTTGTAACTCGTGACCTTGACCTTTTTTGACCTTGTGACCTGAACAAAGGTTATTGCCCTTGACTAGATCTATCAAATGATATATCCATTTTGGTTGTCCGATATTTACTTCCGGTTCTATAGCCATTTGAAATTTTCAATTTTCAACTTTAAACAGCTCTGTCACGTGACCTAATTTACATACGTCACAAATTCTTATATATTATTAGTGTGCTTATTTTACTCGTTCCAGTGATATACAACACTTTATGTTTGAATGAAAATTGCACGATTTAAATTGCGTGCAAAGTTTCATTGTAACTGTGCGTGTTTTTTTCGAATTTTATTTTGACCGTCCTGAAAATTTACAGGTAAATAGACATTTTGATTGCAAACTCAAATCTGTTTTCAAAATTTCGATAACACTTCCGGTTTTGACGTTATTCGCTTTTTAGATTTAAAATCGAACTTCCGGAATTTTGAAGATATTTGAAATATTTTGTTTGCATTATATTTGAAATGTTGCTATATAAGCCACCAATCAATGAAATGTGACCCAGATGTAATAGATCAACCACCATAATGATATGACCAACTTTTGTAAAACTCAAAATGGGGCCTGTGGGTTATGATCGATTTTCGGGATTGTAGTATTTTTGGATAGCTCAGTCGATTGCCCGGAAAAGTACGTAATTACATTTTTGATATTCGATGTTGCTTTCTTGTTATTTCCGGTATATTTTCTTTATGTAATTGCCAAAATTTTAAAGACTTGTAACTCGTGACCTTGAACTTTTTTAACCTTGTGACCTGAACAAAAGTTATTGCCCTTGACCAGATCTATCCAATGGTGAGTCCAATGTAGTTGTCAGATGTTGACTTCCGGTTCTATAACCATTTGAAATTTGCGATTTTTAACTTCATACATACTTCAGAAATTCTTAAATATACTTATTATGTCTAATCTACTCTTTTCAATGATAGCTAACACTTTATGTTTTAAAGAAAATTCCACGATTTAAAATTTGGAAATTTTGTGCAAAGTTCCATTGTCACTGTGCGTGTGTTTTCAAATTTTATTTGAATGTTCTGAAAACTTGTGGGTAGCTAAGCATGTTGCGGTTTTGAAGTTATTTTTGTTGTCTAAATGGAAACATGATCTAGTGCTCTCCCTTTAACATGTAAATTACCTTGAGCCAAAGAAGTAAAAAACATCGCAAAAAACGCTAACAATTATTATTGTCAAAACAGTTGAAGGGAGAGAACTACTATCTTTATTGTTAATCATTATTAAAGCTATCATGCTGTAACTACATTGGAAATCATGGGTTTATTTTTTTTAAATAATTTCCATATTTGCTACTAGCAGTTGCCATACTTGTTGAAATATGGCCGCCACTATAAAGCCGAGTAAGCCACGCCCTTCAGTCACTTGATAAACATTATAGAAATAGTGTTCTTAAAAAATAAGTCAAGCCATCTGCCATTAATTTCCATATTTGCTACTAGCCCAGTTAGCCACGACCTTCAGTCACTTGATATAAACAAAAACAAATTGTAGCGTTTTTCAATTTACGACTTCTATTTTTATTGTTAATCTTTATTAAAGATATCGTGCCGTAACTACACTAAAAAATGTTTCTAACTTTTTTAATATTAATATTTTCATAACCATTTGCTTTGTGCCTTATGATTTATGAAATATTTCCAGGATGACGCACTGCACAGCGCCGTTTTGGTACGGCTCTAGTTTTTTTTTTTTTTTGGGGAAACTTTTTAGAGAAAATCGAAAATGGTGTAGCATAATTGTATCCACCAAACATTATCAAATGACCTGGAATCAAAAATGAATATCTGAAACTCAATTTTTGCTGAACCAGGAGTGGGCTATTGCATAATATGCAATTATTTTGCACTTAGTCTGTAGGGTTTATTTATGGACCGATTTGGCTGAAATTTTCTTTAATATCTTCATTGTAAAAAGAAGTATCAGGTGGGACTACACAAATTTAAATTTTTAAATATATTTGTCCAAAATATTTGAAACCAAAATTTTCAAAAAAGCTCAAAATTTCTAACTCAGCCGCTAATTATCCGATTGACCTGAAATTCATAGGATGTCCATAGAAATAAAATTAATCAATCAAAATTTTTCTATCACTTCCGGTTTTGACGTGATAACTTCCGGTTTTTCAAAATCACGCCTAGCAGCCTCACTTCCAGTATAAATTTCAGATATTGACAAAAACTATATATATTGTCTGTCAGTCATAATTAGAATGCACTTAGCATAAAAAATCCAATCCGGAAGTGATGCATAAGCTGCCGTCACAGACTGACACATTTCAGCAAAAAATCAATAAGTCCTCTATTTGTTATCCGATTTTTATGATTTTGGTGTCTATCAAAACCTTGTAACCTTGTCTACAGTTTGTTGGAACAGAATTTTGAATTTCGAATTTGAAATTTTGTTATGTTCGTTTGAATTTTTTGAAAATTCAAAAGGCCATATTATGTGACCTTGACCTTTGATGACCTTGAAAATTCCATTGAAGGATGTCCTTGACCTCAGCTATCCATAGGTATGCTGATATTAATTGAAAAATATTAACTTCTGGTTTTATGAACATTTGAAAATTGACTTTTTTGTCAACTTTGGACATCTATATCGCATTCTCTAATCAACACAGAGAATTAAATTTTTCAATTTTGTAATGCCGATTTGATTATCTTTGAAACGATATATGACAATAACCCATTAAAATATGTTTTCAAAATATTGCGTTTTTTTCGACTGAGGGTTCTAACTTACAATGCAATTATCTAATAGCAATATGGTGTGTATAGTCAGTATGTACTAAATTTTCTCTTTTCAACGACATATGACATGACCAGTTTAATACAAAATCCATTAAAGTGAAGATAGGCATAGAATACCCCTTTTCTGAGAAAAAAAGGGGTAGAGAGGATTAAAATGATTGACAGGGTTATAACAGGTTATATAATATAGTAATAAAACTATCGGCATGAACTTTTCACATAGAGGTGTGAAGTATTTTAGGTCATAAACAGATTAATCTGATTATGTAATCTTTTAACACTCTAAAAGGTATAAAAAATTTATTCATTTTTTTTTGCAAAATTTTCACTTATATTAATTTTACATACAATCATTTAGAGCAGTGAATTTTTGATACATTAACCTGTTCGAATTTTTTCTCTACGATTGACAGAACTCTTTCTACAAGATACACACCAATTTTCTTTTTGTCGTCTGCTAAGGTTATTAAAGGTCATAAACAAATTAGTCAGACTACATTATCTTTTAACTCTAGGGCTGGACTTTAGCAGACAGCAATTAAAACTGTTTACGCGTCTGCGCTAATCCGTTGCAATAAAAAGTAAGTGTTCAAATTGTTTTTTATCGTCTGCTAAGATTATTATAGGTCAAAAATAAATTAATCTCATTACACATTGTTTTAACTTTATAAAAATTAACATGGTTTTTCGAGTGTTTGCTATATTTGATATAATATCAGATTTTTTCTTATTTTGAGGGTGATTCTTACCCACGGCACTTAATTGATTAACATGTACATCAATTCAACTGGCTACTGACTGCTCCATTACATTGAAACAAAAGACAGTATTTCAACTCAGCATTAAAGGGAAATATTGACGTTTACACAGTTCGAATGTTGGAGAAGGGGGTATATCCCCTATACAAAATGGCCCCTAGTCAAAATGACCATAACAGTTAGATTTGGTCAAAATGGCCATTCACCATGGCCCCTATTTTGGTCAAAATGGACCGGTCACCATGGCCCCTATTTTGGTCAAAATGGACTCTGTATTTATGCTTTGATTTCAACCAATTCTTTGGTTAAAATGACCTTTTTTGAGGACAAAATGGCAAAAAAAAATAAAAGTCAAAATGGTCCCTGATTTTTTGATAAATTGTAGCTTATATTTTATGATGATAATCAAAGGAATAAATGGAAGCTATTTTAACCCTAAAAAAGGTCACTTGCACTCTAACAACAAATTTTGAAGACATAAATTGTGTTCCTATTTATATTTTCATCAAAGCAAAGACATTCTAAGACTTACAATATTAATTTGAAGTTCCAGTTCCAGTTCTCAAAAAGATTATACAAAAAATTTATTGTGTATTATGTAATATAAATATTATTTTGAGACCATTTGTCTTTTTGGAAAGACCATTTTAACCTTTTTTGATGACCATTTTGACCATTATCAGGGACCATTTTGACCAAACGAGGGGCCATTAGCGTCTGCGCTAATCCGTTGCAATAAAAAGTAAATAATTAATCTTGCCAAAGTCAAAATGTCCATAAAAGTTAAATTTGGTCGAAATGGCCAGTCACCATGGACCCTATTTTGGTCAAAATGGCCTCTGAATTTCCTCTTTGATTTCAACCAGTTCTTTGGTTAAAATGGCCAAAAAAATAAAAGTCAAAGACATTCTAAGACTTACAATATAATTTGAAGTTCCAGTTCTCTAAAAGATTATACAAAAAATATATTATGTAGCGCTTTATGTTTTGTTAATTTGTAATATCATAAATAAAAATATTATTTTGAGACCATTTTGACTTTTTGGAAGGACCATTTTGACCTTTTTTTGAGGACCATTTTGACCATTTATCAGGGACCATTTTAGATACCAGACTTTAGGGGTTTGAAGTTCAAAAAGTCTTACAGCTATCAGGCAAAGTATCACGGGCCACGCTCAGTGCTGTTCACAGCTCTAGTTCATATTGATAGTGTTATGATGAAAAGACATTGCCTAGGGATGCCTAGGTGGACATACCAAATAGGATGCCTGGTAGATATTTCAAATAGGATATCTGGAAGATATTTCAAATAGGATACCTGGTAGTCATTTCAAATAGGATACCTGGTAGATATTTCAAATAGGATACTTGGTAGATATTTCAAATAGGATACCTGGTAGATATTTCAACTAGGATACCTGGTAGGTATTTCAAGTAGGATACATGGTAGATATTTCAATTAGGATACCTGGTAGATATTTCAAATAGGATACCTGGTAGGTATTTCAAATAGGATACTCGATAGATATTTCAAATAGGATACCAGGTAGGTATTTCAAATAGGATACATGGTAGATATTTCAAATAGGATACCTGGTAGATATTTCAAATAGGATGCCTGGTAGATATTTCAAATAGGATACCTGGTAGATATTTCAAATAGGATGCCTGGTAGATATTTCAAATAGGATACTCGGTAGATATTTCAAATAGGATACCTGGTAGATATTTCAAATAGGATACCTGGTAGATATTTCAAATAGGATACATGGTAGATTTTTCACATGGTAGATATTTCAAATAGGATACCTGGTAGATATTTCAAATAGGATGCCTGGTAGATATTTCAACTAGAATACCTGGTAGATTTTTCACATGGTAGATATTTCAAATAGGATACCTGGTAGATATTTCAAATAGGATACTCGGTAGATATTTCAAATGGGATACATGGTAGATATTTCAAATAGGATACATGGTAGATATTTCACATGGTAGATATTTCAAATAGGATACATGGTAGATATTTCAAATAGGATGAATGGTAGATATTTCAAATAGGATACTTGGTAGATATTTCAAATAGGATACATGGTAGATAAAGTATATCCAAAACCCTATCATACAATAGTATCATCATTGTTTCTTTTTCTTATGATATAAGCACTGAAAGAATGTGCTCATGACGTCTTAAGTCTCTATCAATATGTCTCTTATTGTACACTGACTTATTCATAAATACATAAACCATACATGATTATCACATTTTCATTTTTTATATATATTGGACTTTGATCTTTTGCAATACGCCCTGAAAATTTCTCGGGATTTATTGAGGTCACAAACTTATAGACTGTTATTGTATCAGACAAGCTGAACGTTGGTTGGCTCTTTTTAATATCCCTGTTTAATATATTGTTGCTGAGTTCCTTGTTCGTAGTTTCACTTTAAAGTAACAGTTCAGAGTATAGATAGTTTATTCTTAAAGAATGATGTCTCTGGAATGTCCTCAATAACAGTATTACTGGAACAACCAAAAATAAAGCTGACTTGATGATGTTTTATATTTCCAGTTTGTTTTGTATATATTTTATAACTATCATAATGTATACCAGTTAACCTATTCGGACTTATATAAGTTATTTATGGGATGAACATTCAGTCGTTTATAAACATTATTTTATTGAAGTCAATCCTTATCATAAACTACCTACCAGTACCAGCTTCAAGGTCATTCAACTAACATGTCTCATCCCAATTCCAATATGGCGTCAGATTATAAAAATTATATATGAACAAAGAATTGTATGGTTGAACAACCCTACCTTATTTATATATAGTATTTTAGAGTGACGGAAGGGAAATAATCTGTTGTTTTGGGTGTGGTGATGGAAATATTTGTCATTACTGATACCTGGTAATATTTCTGATATGGTATAAGATTATATTGTTTTTCCAGCCCCAAATTGCCCTTTTCGAGTTCCAACTTCCAAGAAGGAAACGTCTATGTCCCTGGCTTCGATCTTCAGATGTTAGTGACGCTTTCAGATTATGGTTATGGAGTGTCTTAAGAAGGGTTTGGGTGGGACAAAGAGTCCAAGTATTGGGCTCCATTGAATCGGTGTTCTATTTCGACGCCCGATAGTCGATTACATTAATTAGGCCTACTGCTAAACTTTCTACAACTATATGTACAGTTTTCAACGAAGAAACGAACCTAGTGCTCTTGACTAAGAATATGTTGTATCTTCTTGAGTTTACAAACCCAAATCCAAACCTTCACCAAGACCTTCTGATGCCATATTTTATAATGTGTCAGTTAGACTTTGACATATTGACATCGTGTGTACCTAATCATCAGTAAGAATATAGGTCAATTTTGCAGTAGGCTACAAACCATGCCTCGGGGCTGCTACTGATCTTTACCTATTCTACTTGTTTCACCTTCTGGGTCTGCCTTATATATAACCCCAGGTCAACACTTGTCTTCTGTTTGTCTGTATATCAATCTCAGTTTTGTGATTGCCGTTTCCTTAGTACAAGGAGAATAACGAGTTGGCTAGGAGTTACCTACAGACAAAACGGTGCGTTTTAGCGTTAAAGGTATTGTAAAGTGATTTTCTAAACTTTGTATGTGTATCGGGGACACTGATAGCATCAATTTGCGTCGGAATGGAAATTGGAATGGCGCAAATTGATGCTATCAGTGTTCCCGATACACATACAAAGTTTAGAAATGTAAATACCCTGGCATAAAATTTTCCAGACTAAAAGGCCTCGTGACCTAGTTAGAGACACGACTAGAGCTAACAGAGACGTTCAGTGAAAATTCCATTGTGTACATGACTTTAAGTAAACAATCACAACTATGCGACAAACCGTTTACATTCGACAGACAAATATTGGTGTAAATTTTATTTGTCAATTTTTATTTGGGTCATATCCAGTAGTTTCGTTCTAGAAAGTTCACCCAGTTCTATAATTGATTCCGGATTAGATACAAAATATACATTACATCAAACATCTCTTTTAAAATAAGTTAGTTTAATTGAGATATTTTGAGGATTGGTCAACACCTCAAGTAAAGAATGATTAATAACCATTGTTGGGCACATACCTGACTAAGGAATGTTTCTAGTAGGTTTGTACAGAACTGCAATAGTGTTAATTCGTGCTTCCGTGCTATACGTGAGAGGGAGTGGATATGATGCAATTCTTCAGGTACAACTGGGTCAGATAAAGAGCTGGGGTTTATTCAACTTGCATAGGACCAAGGTAAATGGGTTTCAGTAGTTGATGATGTGTACTTTGAAACAAATCTGCAAATTGATGTTCAAATTTTCAAAAGATGATTTTTAACATAATATGTAACCACCTTGTGAATATAAAACACCAATCTCCAGATGTTTTTCAAATACACCGCCAACATTATAGGTGTTTCTTAAACAATGAAACAAACAATTTAAATTCTTTTCAAAATATTTCCTTTAATTTAAATAAATATCGTTGAATTCAATCAATATCCATTCATACAATTTCATTATCAATCAAATAATATTCCTTTCATATTCACAATGTCATACTTCATAATAACTTAAAATACAATTGCACAGTCTTTTGTCTCAACACCTTTCATCACTTCATACAGTCGTAGCAGACGTTAACATTCATTCAAACTTCCGTATACAAAAGAGTCAAAAACAATTTTTGACAAACAAAAGTTTTGTATCGTCAACGAACTATCATTTCAGTTCTGGGTCACTGATTTCCGCTAACAAAGAAGACACATGTCAATCCGGCAAATCCGCCGCCGATCAATAACAGATCCCTTTGTTTAATTAAGCGACTTGTTAATTGGTTGATAACGGGATCGTGTTTGTCAAGTCCCAACTCCTGAACAGTTGTATTTTCCAGACAGTTCTTTATGGAATGTTCATTTCTCTTTCTAGACATTACATCCTTCGACAAGGTCGTTACCCGTAAAACGTAATATTGCGGTCAATTCCTGGCGAGCACTTACAATCTGGCTGGCAAGAAGATCAATTATTGTTTGGACAGATGAAAAGTTCCCTCATTCACCTTGTAAAGTTTTAGTCCAGACTTCACACTGTTAATGCTATCACCGTTGGAATATTTTGTTCACATAAGGCGTCTTTCACTTGTACAGAACATGAGTAATTTTCCATTGCCGCTTTCAAATTGTGACAAGAAACTTGTGTGAACACTGTAATTTTTTTGTTTGAATTGTCTGACTCGACTTTGACGTAATCACCACCACAGCTGGCGTCTGTTAAGTTCGTGCACACATCGCTCATTCCTGTATTAAACCTACTAACTAAATTGTTTATTTGGGTGTTCTCGTGGTGGGTGTACTCCATCTTTTCACTTTCATTGTTTAATTTTGCCTTTTTAGGGCATGAAGAGTCATTTTCTTGATCACAACTCCTTCGACGTTTGATAGTACATTTTTGACACACTTGATTCACAAATTCGGCGACTCCTTTTTCAAGTCGGTGACTCATGTCATTCTCTGGGACATTGTTGTCCATTTTCTTTTCACACAGTGCTGAGTTGTTATGATCAGAAGATGACACCTCCACTGTTTCGTTGAGATGATTTGGGCGGGAATTCTCTTTATCGTCCCCTCGTAGTGGACTAATAGATGTATTATTCTCCTCTTCATTGCGTGACCCACTTTCCATAGAAGTTTCTTGACGTATTGAGGTGACCGCGTGGCTCGCCGAATATTTCACGGGTTCAACACGAGCAGCTGGCTGTTGTACTATAACCGGCTGTGGTGCCACGTATTGCTGTTGTTTCTTCGATGCAAAGTAGTTCTCCATCATAAAACTGGTCCTGGCCTTATGTAACACACTAGCCACTAGTAAGTTCTTATGTAAGTTAATTCCTCCACGCTGTGATCTAGAAGATGCTATTTTCCCAATCGACACAGCCACTAATCTTTGAGCCTCTGTAGCAAAGGTAGCCATTATAATTCAATATTATTCTTCCAATAATGTTTATGTCCAGTTAATGTAAAAAAATCACACGCGTTTTCTTCTGTAAATATATCAGTTATTTTAAATCTCTTAACATACAACCTTCTCTGTTGAGCGCGTGTGAATCTAATGAAATGTGTACAATGGACTATAGAGTTTTGAAAGACATGACGTCAATAATCTGGATATCGACCAATCATATTCAAGTACGGGGTTAAAGAAACATGCGTCATAAGGTTTCGACCAATCAGAACCTACTAGCATTACACCAGCGTAAACTTGCGTGACCCGGAAAGCTAATAATAGAATTGACCCGCCAAATAAAGGCAAATATTTTGTCGTCATAGCGGCATGATAATCATTCAACGGGCTGAGTCACAGTTAAATTATCAATTGATTTCTAAGCATCGCGTGCAACTTGTTACTACCTGCCCGAAACACGTCGACAAGTGTTGAACAACGATACATCCGATATGGCTAACGGCCCGTCACAAATTCTTTGTTTTCTACTTTAACTCGAATCATACTGGGAGCACGATGCTATTTCTTGATTAAGCCATTTGAAATGACCCTTGAGTCATAGTTTATGATTAGGTTGTATCATTGCTTGTATCACTCCCGTACAAAGAAGGAAATATTTAGAGGTCTTTGTCACATTACGTGGGCTGTCATTGGCTAATTTATGTAAAATTCCTAAGAGCTATATTTTTAAATAATAGTTTTCTTACACCGTTAATAAGTAACCGGTAATATATTCATTATATGTCTAATTTGGGGTCCATTTATAATCTATTGTGTAGATGCACATAGAAGAGATGTAAAATTTGTTTTATTAAATCACTGGTCACCCTAGTATCTTTAATTGAGCAATAATCTTCCTAATTTGAAGGAAAACCAAGAGATAAGAATATATTAGGATGTGTTGTGGGTTTTAGACGGGTATTTTGGTTTTACCAGTATATAACAGGACATTATGATATGATAAGAATGACCGTCAGTTTATATAGTCATCAAGTATGATCCTTGAAATATCAATAGTTATATATCATAATAGTTTGTCATTCATTATTCATTATGAGTACTCTCTTCCGTGAATGTTGAGTGGTTATGAGACATATGTCGACTATTTGGGAATTCCCTGAAATTCAACGTGACCAATGTAGACAACCCTTTTTAACTACCAGAAATTAAACAATTGACGGCTCTGAAGAATTTATCTTATGTCAATTTATCTTATGTCAATCAAACAACTGATCTTTTTCATGTCTTCGCACAGTTCTTAGCATGAAACACGCCTGTTGCACATTTACTCTGTGAGGTTTCATGTAATCAAGTTTACCAGTTTTTAAACTGAATTTTAGGGTTTCCAAACACGATGTGATTTTTTTTCCGGTTTAATCTGGACGTTAAATGTCAATGGCTGAAACCGCCTCCTACTTGTTTTTCAATAATTGTCACACGAGCTCTAATTCATTAATAGGACAATGGATGTCGTCTTGTGTAAAATCTAAGACAGACGGTACAAGACAAGTTCTCTATCATTCCACTTACTACATACATGTAGATTGATCTGCATTGTATCGCGAATATTGACATAGTTTTATTATCATTCTGACGAATGGGAGTGTGGTTTGGTCACGATGTATTCATCTGATACTTTACACTTTCAAATCTTTTAAAACATTCTTACTAATAACTGTTCTTTCTTTGAAGCACTTTGATATGGCACGGAATATTAAAAGAAACAAATACTTCAGTCGTTTTTCTTATTTAAGTCTGAAGACCCCTTCACCTCTACCAGCCAACAGTTTCCTAAACTCTGTGACTTGTGTTGACATTGCTATAGAAAGTTTCCCAAACTCTGTGACTTGTGTTGACATTGCTACTGAAAGTTTCCCAAACTCTGTGACTTGTGTTGACATTGCTACTGAAAGTTTCCCAAACTTTGTGACTTGTGTTGACATTGCTACAGAAAGTTTCCCAAACTCTGTGACTTGTGTTGACATTGCTACTGAAAGTTTCCCAAACTTGCTACTAAAAGTTTCTCGAACTCTATGACTCGTTTTGACATTGCTACTGAAAGTTTCCCAAACTCTGTGACTTGTGTTGACATTGCTACTGAAAGTTTCCCAAACTCTGTGACTTGTGTTGGCATTGCTACTAAAAGTTTCTCGAACTCTGTGACTCGTTTTGACATTGCTACTGAAAGTTTCGCAAACTCTGTGACTTGTGTTGACATTGCTACTGAAAGTTTCCCAAACTCGTGACTTGTGTTGACATTGCTACTGAAAGTTTCCCAAACTCTGTGACTTGTGTTGACATTGACATTGTGTTGACGATCAAAACTATCAGTGATCTTACAGACTCGTTGCATCATTAATAGTACAGCGAGAAGATACCTGTATAAGTTATAGAAGACAGCGAGAAGGTACCTGTATAAGTTATACAAGACAGCGAGAACTATCTGTATGTATTATACAAGACAGTGAGTAGGTACCTGTATAAGGTATACAAGACAGTGAGAAGGTACCTGTATAAGTTATACAAGACAGCGAGAAGGTACCTGTATAACTTATACAAGACAGTGAGAAGATACCTGTATAAGTTATACAAGACAATGAGAAAGTACCTGTATAAGTTATACAAGACAGCGAGAAGGTACCTGTATAAGTTATACAAGCGAGAAGGTACCTGTATAAGTTATACAAGACAGCGAGAACTATCTGTATGTATTATACAAGACAGCGAGAAGGTACCTGTATAAGTTATACAAGACAGCGAGAAGATACCTGTATAAGTTATAGAAGACAGCGAGAAGGTACCTGTATAAGTTATAGAAGACAGCGAGAAGGTACCTGTATAAGTTATAGAAGACAGCGAGAAGGTACCTGTATAAGTTATACAAGACAGCGAGAAGGTACCTGTATAAGTTATACAAGACAGCGAGAAGGTACCTGTATAAGTTATACAAGACAGCGAGAAGGTACCTGTATAAGTTATACAAGCGAGAAGGTACCTGTATAAGTTATAGAAGACAGCGAGAAGGTACCTGTATAAGTTATACAAGACAGCGAGAAGGTACCTGTATAAGTTATACAAGACAGCGAGAAGATACCTGTATAAGTTATACAATACAGCGAAGGGGAACCTGTAAGATGACTGGTTATTACATCAGTCAAGTCATACACTACTAGTAAGCATTTCTTATTGCTATATCATTATACTATACTCATACTACATACTTACTACTAATGATACATAGGCCAGTAGGGCAGTTAGGTACAACTTAGTCATCAAAGTTATGTGAGCTGGCACCTCTTTGATATAAGGTGGATCAAAATAGCAGCAACTCATCTTAAAGGTCTCCTTACCTGACTGAATAAAGGCTCGTTGCTTTCAGAAAGAGAAGAACAATGTCCATACAAGCAATAGGGATGTAGAAGGGATGTAGAAGGGGTGGATCCAAGGGGGGGGGGGGGGGGGGCTCCTCCGGCTCGAGCCCCCCCCCCCCCTTTTTTTGACCATCTTATATCAGAACAATTTGCAGCTCGCGCATATAGCGCTCGTGTTGCTGTTTAATTTGAAGCATGTTATATATCAGAGCCCCTCTCTCCCTTTCTCTAAATCCTGGTATTTTAAATTTATTTATTAGGTTCAAGAAGATTTATAGGACAACCATTTATAATTGTCTTCTTTGATTTTGTTTATTGCATATTAGCATCACAAAGTTTGAAAACATAACCTTAACCCTGTGCCAGTGCCTTCTATTTGAATAGCAACTTGTTGCTTTTCAATCACCCTAATCTCTTAATCCTGGATCCGCCTCTGGTAGAAAATATAGGACACTATTCATGTTTAGCTCGTTTCTTACGGAAATAAACAGATCGTAGAGCATCAATCCAGAAAGAACAATAATGGTTTTCCTTTGACTTGTACCGTATGTTATGGATTCGCGTATTAGAATCGATTGTAACCAACTGCTGTCGCGCATCAGACAAAATTGATTCATTATTTCGTCAGTGATTTTCGCTCCGTTATAATATTGATTATTTCTACTTGTTCAACATAATCTCTTGTACATAATTTAAATTATACTCGTCTTATACTGCTCATATCAAGATCTATCAAATTTTAAATAATCGTTATTGTTGTGTATGTCATCTGGGGCGGATCCAGGATTTAGAGAAAAGGTGCTCTGAAATATAACATGCTATAAGGGGGTCTGACATCAGTTGGTCAAAAAAAGGGGGCGGGGGTCGAACCGGGGAGCCCCCCTTGGATCCGCCCCTGGTCATTGTAGATATCAACAAGGTGACACACAATGTTGGTAGTCAAGAATTTGCCCGAATTGTAGTGACTTGTATTGACATTGCTACTGAAAGTTTCCCGAACTCTGTGACTTGTATTGACATTGCTACTGAAAGTTTCCCGAACTCTGTGACTTGTATTGACATTGCTACTGAAAGTTTCCCGAACTCTGTGACTTGTATTGACATTGCTACTGAAAGTTTCCCGAACTCTGTGACTTGTATTGACATTGCTACTGAAAGTTTCCCAAACTCTGTGACTTGTATTGACATTGCTACTGAAAGTTTCCCGAACTCTGTGACTTGTATTGACATTGCTACTGAAAGTTTCTCGAACTCTGTGACCTGTGTTGACATTGCTTCTGAAAGTTTCCCAAACTCTGTGACTTGTATTGACATTGCTACTGAAAGTTTCCCGAACTCTGTGACCTGTGTTGACATTGCTTCTGAAAGTTTCCTAAACTCTGTGACTTGTATTGACATTGCTACTGAAAGTTTCTCGAACTCTGTGACCTGTGTTGACATTGCTTCTGAAAGTTTCCCAAACTCTGTGACTTGTATTGACATTGCTACTGAAAGTTTCTCGAACTCTGTGACTTGTATTGACATTGCTACGGAAAGTTTCCCAAACTCTGTGACTTGTATTGACATTGCTACTGAAAGTTTCCTAAACTCTGTGACCCGTGTTGACATTGATACTGAAAGTTTCCCAAACTCTGTGACTTGTATTGAGATTGCTACTGAAAGTTTCCCAAACTATTTGACTCGTTTTGACATTGCTACTGAAAGTTTCCCAAACTCTGTGAATTGTGTTGACATTGCTACTGAAAGTTTCCCAAATTCTGTGACTTGTGTTGACATTGATACTGAAAGTTTCTCGAACTCTGTGACTTGTGTTGACATTGCTACTGAAAGTTTCTCGAACTCTGTGACTTGTGTTGACATTGCTACTGAAAGTTTCTCGAACTCTGTGACTTGTGTTGACATTGCTACTGAAAGTCTCCCAGCAGCAGCTGTCATCCCAAATCCCCCCAGCCCTCCTGTAACGTAGAAATAGTCACCTTTTGTAGTATTAAAGTGTATTGAGACGAATCTCAATGAAAGCACTGGCCTAGGTCACAGAAGGAGTGTTTGACTTGTTGTGCTCTTGACACTGTTTAATGTCAGTTATCCTCAAACAAATTGAGAACGATAGACTGCTTGTCCCAGTTTTACAACTTTTCTAATGCTCTGATGATCAATGTTGTGGTAGATTAAACCACAGAAAGTCTATTATATACTGTAGAATACATCAATTTATTTTACATCATTAGAGGTGTTCAATTATAAACATGGCGCGAGGCTGTAATATATCAATTATCTGTCTCTGTATCGTCAACTAGTTCAGCCATCTAATTTGACCGAATTAAGGAGATCTTCATTACACCATTTAACAAATATTCCCTTAGCCGAGTTCAGTGATCTGGAACAATCTTATCAAACAAAGGATAATATCATTAGATGTTCTGATTGTTTGATAATCGAGTCTAAGCATGTATCATTCGCCAGGCATGTCGACTAATAAAATTGTTGTATGATCTCAGCGTGCCAACCTCAACATGAGCCCGGGGTAGATTGATGACTGTATCTCATTCACTGGGTTAAAGTATTTAAGAATTAGGTTGGCGATAAATTTGGAAGTGCGTCTGTCTATTTATAACACCAGTAATACAGTGGTATAGTTGCTGACTGGGCGGTACACGTGTGTCTGTTTACCACATATGGGAAACCAATACCGTCTTGATATAACCGGAATCAACTATCAAAATTCTTGATTTTAGGAATTTAACCACCTAGAAATGACAGCCGGCCGAATATTTTCATCTTTTCCGGAATGACAATCAAATATTTGCAGCGATATATGCATAGAGACCATAGAGTGATTTTACAAAAAATTCTTCTTAATTTATTAGCGTAGCCTGTGGTATTTCCGTCTAGTCTACCATTGTAAACCATGACACGGTAGATTGGGAAGGGGAAATTAGATGACTGATGGGTGACCTATTTAATCCTTACCGGTAAAAACACGAGTCATGAACCCGGCTACCGAAAAAAAAAAATAGCCGGAGGATACAGCCGCCTTCTATTATTTATTTCGTCCGAGTTAAAGTTCACGGGAGAGGTCATGTCCATTCAGCAAGGTGGTTTCTAATGTTTGAGATAATAAAAGGTGGCTGGCGGTCATTTTGAACAACGAATTGAAGAAGTAGAGATGCAGTTCTCCCCAAAATAAGCCTTCAAACCATATCACCAAATTTCTTGGAAAGCAATGTATTACGTTCGAAAAACATGACGAATAATAATATATATTTTGCTCGCTCTATCGACAAACTATATCATAGCAAAAAAATGTCCAATTAGATCAGTGGTTCCCAACCTACCTTTAGGGAGCCATAGGGTGTTTGACAGGGGGCCATGGCGCATTAGGGATGTATATCAATTTTTTCTCTAGTCCAACTTTTATTTAACAACATTTTGTTGTGTAAGGTCTGTAGTTGCTTGTGGTCAAATGTATTTGACCTCCTAGTGATGAGGAGGCACCAGACAACATACGTTATGCTATATTCCCTAGTTTGCCCTAGTTTGAAATAAAACAGGGGGCCATGGCTCTGGGAGCTTCGTGAATTTTGGCCACAGCTTGAAAAAGGTTGGGAACCACTGAATAAGATGCAGAATGTTAACATAATTTCATTTCATATGAATGTGCAAGTTGTCTGATATGAAAGAACCAAATGATATATACTTTGAGCAACTCTTGGTTGACCTGTACCGTAGAGAAATGACATGGCTGAGTAGGGTGGTGAGTGACAGGTGACCTGTATTATTTATAGACTGATCATGTCGGTTACAAACATCAATTTTCACTGTTCTAGTTTATAAACTTTACAAATTGACCGTGTATCCATTAACATTCACACTTCAGCTTAATCTTAACTACCACCAATATTATCATCTTAGATTTACAACACTATAGTTTTAACGGTGAATTATGATAACCTGGTTTGACAAAGTGATATTAGTCTCAGAGTAATGTCGAGTCAGTCTGAAGATAATCTTTAATAAAGCATTACCTTTCGTTTCTTTTCATAATGCCCTATGTGCAACAGGCTGTGCACATTAAAAATCCCTCGACAGTTGGAAATCGAAAATAAGAGTAGGCTAATGCTGCTGTCTGCATGACGTTTGCCTGTCCTCATTATCCGAATTGGTGTAGAAAAAATAATGGAACGTTAAACCTCATTTCAGTTCCTATCATAATGAAAATGCATATGAAAGGCAGTCAAGTATGATAATCAGTGAGGCAGGGGCCGAGGAGCAATTTTTGTCAGTTAATCAAAATATTTTTGTCATTAAAATAATTTTTTTTTTGTAATTTCCGGAATCTGAAAATTGAGTGGACGAAATCCGAGGAATGCTATGTTTGACATCAATGAAACAGCATTGTCCTATCTCAAGGTTATTCGTCAATTAAAATGTTAGATACACCTTGACTATTAGCAGCCACACCTGTTAATCCTACACATACTATCGTCATATCAATTATCAATTATCACATAGGTTGGTTTAATACTCGTGTTTATCACAACAATTTCTATTAGGCTACCCACAATAAACTGATAATCAGATATCAACATCTGCTCATATGGGGCAACAACCCTTCTCCCCCCTCCCCCCTCTTACAGTTTTATATGCAGTAGAAGATACTTTCCTATAAGTACTGTACACACTTACAACATTTTCGACATGTTGCCTAAAAATCTGGGCAACACAAATTTGGTTCTGTACACACGACAACAGTTCGACAACATTTTGGGCAACTTATTGCTGAATGTTTCCGAATCTGTATACTATATAAAATGTTGTCAGTGTGTACAATACTTTATACTGGCCCAATTTGACCTTTTTCAACCGACGGATATCAATAATGGGGGTGGGGGGCATTGGCCCCCATCTAGCTACGCCACTGTACTGGCCTATGGCCTATACCATTCTTTAGACCAATAAGAATATGTATATATTTTTAGCTAAACTTATAGGTAATATTGTGCCAAACATTCATAATTCATTTAAATAGAATACTTTCTACTAAAGAATATTCACTCCTGGACAAATAAATAACTTTCCAAAGCAAATTGTTCAGGGAGTTAGGCCCTACTATCGTTTTTATTCTTTTATAAGCAGTGACAAAACATTTCGTATACATGTAGAAAATGTAAAATTCACCTGGAGTTCATTATAATCGCAGAGTAGTGGCGTAGCGAGAATTTTTTTAGGGTGCTTTTCAAGTGCAAATATAGCAAAATTTTCGGCTTGAGGTGGGAGGCGGACGAACGCCACGCATGTGTAATGAGGGCAATTTTGCCAGGACAGCGGCATTAGCCTAGGCCTACTCTTATTTTCGATTTCCAACTGTCGAGGGATCTCGAGGGTGTTTCTGTGGTCAAAAAAGTAGTACCTTATTCATGCACTATAAATATCTTTCTTGCATAACCATGATAAATCAATGTAGGCCTACATATATAACCCACCGCTATATCACAAGATAATCATAGTAATAGTAACATACTAGTTCACCTATTTTTAACTGGGATGAAAGAAATAGGTATTTAGGTTACATTCTCGTCTGCGATCAATATCACGTGACGACTAAACAACAGTCAGACTGTATTGAGTCTTTCAGTATACACTACATCTCGAATATTCTTTAACCTAATTTTTGTTAAACGATCAAGACGTACATTAACATTCTTTATATTTAGCAATGCAATTCAAATACAGCTAAAAAACGGTAGAACAATTTAATCAAATTTGCAACATTGTTTTTGTTGGTATATCTTCTGGTGAATTCGGGTCGATGGGAGACCTGGGGAAAATTACAGACGTGGCTAGGTGGCTCGAATGTTTCCATTAAACACGTGACTACACTCGAACAGTCAGCACGCTCTGAGTCATTCTAACTTGAAAACATCTCGAATGATCTTTGACCTAATTTCAACCGAGACACATTATTCCTGCTGTTGTGTTTGTCTGCAGAAATTATGAAAAAATGTGATCAGAGGCACACAAACGTTAATTCTATGGTTTTGATGAGACTATGCAGGAAGGGTGGTTGATTTTTAAATTTGATGTTTTGTGTTAGAGTCAGTAGATGTGACTGTATTTTACGATTGGTAACAGGTGTGTTTACTACTATCATAGATATAAATAGAACATAGGAACTTTGACCTTGTCATTTTCAAGTAAATTAGCCCATTTACTTACCTGGAGTTTTTTCCATATGCACCGTGTAAAATGCTTCACATTGCAGGACAACAGACGTACTAATCTTGAGGTTTTTTTGATATTTAAAATTCAAAGGAAAAAACGTGATCTTAAAGACAATCCTAGTTAAAAAACAAAGGTCTTTTAGTGCTGCAGGCAGGTTAAAAATTATCTATTCTCTCTATTACGAGTATGAATGTAATAGTTGTGTCATTAAGTGCGTTTTATATCATGGTTGTTTTTTTCTGAGTGTGTCTCGAAATCTTTGAATCCTACTTGGCCTACAGAATACTGTCATAGTTTTCTAACTATTAGATTCTATCTTTCGTTAGCATGATAGCAACAATTTTTTTATTTTATTTTATCTTTAATAATATGTTATGCAATTGTCCGACCAGAAATCAAAGTAAGCTATAAATTGATAAATAAAAAACCTATTAAAATATTTAGTATGAAATTGAAGAAGTTCATAAAAACATCTATGTAAACATAGCCGTAGGGGCCCACAATTCAACAGGGGGCCAAACCGACTTATTGCCCGAATTTTAATGATATTTTGCCCGATTTTGTGGATTTTTTTCCCGAAAACATAATATTTGGGGCCCTGCCCCCCCCCCCACCCCTGTCTCCTACGGCTATGCATGTATAGCACTGGCCAAGCTCATAAATACAGAGATTGATAAAAATACTATGGTGGAGTTAATATAGTTAGTAATGAGTTTTAAACAAATAAAAAGGACAACAACAGCCTACAATGTGAAATTCTTCTTGCTCATATAGAAAAAGAAAGGAAAGGAAGGGGATGCCTAAGTTTGAATATTATGTTCAATGGAAATTTAGTGATGTAATCAGTAAAAATTCGGGCAAAATAACCTACAAACTTAGCAAAAAGATAGCTTTTGAAAGTAATAGTTCAATCAATCGAGTATGGATTGTATATAATTGTGATTATGAATAATTATTTCATTGTTATTGAATCTAACGTTGACCGACTTAAAATATTGACCTTTCTCTAATTACGTTGTATTGTACAGATTTTATACACAATATTATACCTGTATTGGTCTAGTTAATGGCAAAACTTATACACGTAGTCAACTGGTTTTCAGCTGGTTTTCTCAAGTGTCCTCGATTACAAGGAAATGACCATGTTCCCTGAATTGTCTGGGGAAGTCATCAAAAACATGCAATTTTGAAGCATGATAAAGAGGGGGGGGGGGGCGAAGTCCTTCCCCCTCCCCTCCCCTCCCTTCCCCCAATAATTTAATGACTGAAGCAATACAATTTTTTTTTAAGATATAACAAGAAACTACTGGCATGTTGTTAGGGCCAGTGAAAGCAAAATTGCTTTATATAGGCAGGAACAGCTTTGAATTCTGCACAACGACCTTGAGAATGAGTTTTTGTATATTATCCCCAACCCTCCCCCCCCCCCCCCCTCCAAATTAAATTGCTTCCTACGGGCCTGTTGAGCATTTTCATGCTATGAACCCATGGCCATTGATTTATACGGCCAAACATATGAGTAAAATCTGCACACATAAGCAAACACATTCATATGCAAAAAAAAAAATTACACACGTCTGCAAATGTTGCCATATAAACAGGGCTTTAGATTGCATTGGAAATTTCTTTAGGGGCAGCAATATTATGAAGAAATATCGTGTAAATCATACACAAGTCGTTATATAAGTATTAACATAATATACATAATAATGACGCGTATTTGATTATTAATTACTATAAATAGGACCATCACTGAAATAGTTACAGAGTTTAACGTCGTTATTTGCTCATTGTGTGAAATCCCAGTATTAGTATTACTGGTATACATACGTCATATCTTATAGATTAAATATAGTAATAACAGTAAGATAACAAACTGATAATTTACATTTCATTAATGAAATACATCTAGTCCTTATACATATACTGTTATATATATAGTATCATTCCTTATCAATAATCTAAATATATAATATATATATATTGATTTCTCAAGGGGAGTACGACAGCCACCTCCTATTCATCCCTTCGTCGGCTTTGATTCCCCCTGGGACTAGACTGGTAATGATGCCCTGCTAGTTTTAGTTTATCCCAGTAAAAAAAGGTTTTGATATCAAACAATAAATTATTTGTAGATTTGAGCGAAACTATCTAAATGTGGAAAATTCTGGGACCTGTTTCTCAAAAAATCTTACAATTAAAAATTGTCGTAAGTGTGGAATTGTCAGTGGCGTTTCTAGGAATTTTTAGGTGGAGGGGCCGCGTTGGGGACAAATAATTGTCAGGGGGGGAAGGGGGGGGGGGGTGGGGGGCTACCAGCACATACCATCTGTATTTAACATTATACGAAAATTTCAAAGTGGGGGGGGGGGGGCAAGGCCGGGCCAGCCTAAATTCTGTGACCCCCCGTAGAAACGCCACTGGGAATTATTCCGTGTAAAGTGTGAAAGTTTAACCATGTTTTATGACTTTTCACGTTAATACAGAAAAAAAAACCCAGAGTATTTCGGCAGATCACATATTACAAGTTCAATAACCCACTGAAAGAAAACAAATTGAAACATGCAGATCTGCAATATAATCGGATCGGAATTATAAAAATTTGCTTGACTATCCTCGTTTCCTTATCGCCTCAACTAATTAAGATAATCTTCAAACTGTTGATCTTGTGAGATTATATAAGATTAACAAAATTAGTTTATTCATCATTTAATCGTAGGCTACAAATCCTGCTTTATGTGACAATCAGACTTAGGAATGGTAATATTTGTTGGCGTGTGTGGAGGATGTAATAATTGTAATAACGTGCCAATGACGTACTCATAAAGTCTGAAGGAGTAATAATTGACAAGGTGACAACTGGGCTAGGCCTACTTAATTCATAACGATGCTGTCTTTTTTGGCTCTACTTTTTTTTTTAAATACAACATATAGTTGATTCCACCTTGATATGACTTTTTTTTTTATTTCAACTAAACAATTGGCCCAAATAGGAAAAACTTAAATGATCAAACAATTCCATCGGTAGATATAAGATACGGTACAACAAATGAATAATATGTAATGAATTAGCATGTACGGGCTAATGACTGGACGACTAGCAAACGCCAAGTAGTGAGCACTAAGGGATCTTTTTCAACTCCTTTTTCCGATTTTTGGCGAGGGATCTTAAACGCATAGTCTGTATTTAGGCCCAAGCGCTTTTTCCATATCAGCCCCTCGCTTTGTGATATGGGAAACTGGGTTGAAAATCCGAAGGTATCCTCCTTAAACACATCGAGCTATGAATTTTGGAGATATAGAGGAGGTAATGGGAAGTAACCTCATTTGATAATTACATGTTATTTTTGTAAAGGCTACAGACTACAATCATTGTTATGAAAAATGAAATGAAATTGAGTTTTACGTTCTGCTTTCTGTACCTGTATGGACTAATTGAGGTTGGGCAAACGCTATGCAGTGTACAGTGAGGTAAATTTTGCGGGATGTAGTGGTTTCCCCCCTTTTCAAACTCAACCCTGGTGTTGTCCACCCCCCAATTTCCACCCCTTTTTAATCCTAGTTATATCCACCCAAATCTCAAGTGGTTTCCTCCCCTAATTAATCTCATCAACTAATTAAGAACCTACTAATCTTAATCAATTATTGATATGGTTTCATTAGTATAAACAAAAGAAAAGGAATGAATCCAGATGTCATTGACATTGATTTCTTTGAAATTCTTAATAAAAGTTTAAGTAATCTATTTGTAAGCATTATTATAGCATATAATAAGTACATGCTCAAACCATTTTATTTTGAATTCTACAACATGGCAAACTTATGACTGAATATGCCTTAGGATGCAATGCTGTTGTAAGACCAAGACAGCATGCCATAACTTGCGATGTATGTGACAAATGGTGTCATAGGAATTGTAACACCGGTATGAGAGAACATTTAAAAAAGCAAACAAATTGTAAAAGAATTACATATTTAAATACAAAATGTATATTGAATTATAATTAACTGTAAACAAACATTATGAATCAAAACAGGTTCCACTATCATGTCAAGAAGAACAACAAAAGACTTTTTTGGGGGTAAATACACATCTTAATCTTGATTGATTTCAATTAGACACCTTTTTATCAGCTTAATTAATGAATCACTTTGTTTTAAAATTATCAATTGAAAGAATTAAAATCTTTTGTTACAGAAAATCAAGGAAATGTCCCATACATACAAATAGGCAGTAAGAAACAAACACATAATATACAAATATTGAAATAGGAATAGAAATGCATGTACATGTATAACAGTGACAGATAATATAAATATTTGCTTATGTACATAAAACTATAAATGCGCTATGAAACTATTAAAGTGCTTCTGAATCTGATAAATGCGCTATGAAACTATTAAAGTGCATCTGAATCTGATAAATATGCTATGAAATCCAAATGTTATTAGTTTAAAAATTGTTTTAAATATTTCCTGAATAAAATATATTATTAAACCAAGCCTATTCATTCTTTTCAATTACACTCCAAAGATACTACCATAGAACTGTGTTCTATAATAGGCCTACTACAATATAATATATAGGGTTGAAATCACTGGGGTTGTAAACACCAGGGTTGAAGTAGAAAATGGGGGAAAAAGACAGGGTGGAGTTTGAAAAGGGCAATCTTATGCGTTCTCAATTAAGCCTCGTTTAAATCTCTTATCAAATTTAGTTGTCTCATTTTCGACCACGGACCTTTTGTTTTGTGACCCTGACCTTCAACAGCAACCCTTCTTTCTGTTTCATTTGCTGTGTGTAGGTTACTTTGTTTTCTTTTATTTTAGTGTTTGATTACTGTGTGATAGTTATTTACATGCTGTAATTCATACGCCTAGCTTATTAGGTTAATTTCTTGTTGTCATGTAATACATCTTGGATGGTTTCTAATTCAACTCTTTTTTCCGACTCTGATCGGCGGTGTCTTGCAATCTGTGTTTATCTATGAAATTCAGTATCCCTAAAAGAAGTTACTTTATTATAATATTACTGCATAAAGATGTAAACTAATGCAAATCTACTTGAAACTAGTTCAAAAATGCATAAAAATTGTTAAACTAATTATTATTTGACTTTTCAAATACTGTATAACATTTTTGAATGATTTTGTGACACTTTTGTTCAAATAATTACTGATAGGCCTACTAGTACTAGGCCTTTTGCAGATATCTGTTAAAGGGGAATGTTCAGCATTTTTTAGGGTCGATTTGGCCCTTGAATATATGCAAATAGCCTTCAAAAATACTACTAAAGCACGAAAATCATATAATTCCTTAAATTATATCCATATCTTTACATTTATCCTTCATTTTCTGTAGGCCCTAGGCCCTATATGTGTTTTCTATATAACATATAGTCTTACTAAACGGCGAGTCGTAATTTTGACTTTCAAACTCTGATATTTATGGGTACATGTGTGTTTGAAGGCTTAAATTTCGTAGGAGAGATAAGCTAAAAAATTCCAGATTCTGAGACCAAAATTTTTATGGTCGAATAGTTTGTGAACTTAGCCCTTTACGGATAAATTTAACATCAAACTTTGATGTTGTTTCAAATAGCAAAATAATATTAGACAGTGTGTTAAGTAAAATTCATATTAAAGAGTTCATCCATACTGGATTTTGACCAAGAGACTTACATAGACTAGCCCATTATCATTGGATATACATAGTAAAAACAACCCTTTTTATATGGACATCAACAAGAATCCTTTCTACCATGGCCAAACTTTGTGGCATTGATCTTTGAGGATTTTACATGAGAATAATGGACTCTGTTTTGTTCTGGGGAGGGGGGAGGTTAAAAAAAATAAAAATCCGTACAAGCAAAACAATTCCGTTAATCAAAAATCTCGTCCAAAATCATGGCAAAATCAAGAGAAATAGTTCTATAGTAGTGGACTACTCCAAAGAGAAGTACCACAAGGTGTTCCGAAAAGAGTAAGCATGGTCTGCTTTGCGCGCGACACCCGCCACTACTATATAGTAGTCTCAGTCTTGTTTTGTGGAGGTAGGAGGGAAGTGGTGGGGGAGGATTTCTGTCTTGTTCTGAGGAAGGAGAGGGAAAGAGGTGTGTGTATGTGGGGGGGTGGGGGGGTTCTCTGTCTTGCTTTGTGGAGGGGGAGGGTCTCTGTCTTGTTCTGAGGAAAGTAGGTCTTAGGAGACTAATTTGGACACTCTGTATAAAACATGTTGACAGATCAGATACTAAATATATAGATATAAACATGTTGACATAGTAAACTCTGATCTGTCTCCCTTCTTTCTCTTCTCTTCTTCTCTACTCTAAATCTGTCACTTATAAAACAGTAAACCTATAGTAACAATCACCAAGTATTAGTATATCACAATACAGTTTAGTATCCACACCAACAGATTAAAGGATTTAAGATTTATGATTTTCATTTGTGATAAACCTATAGTAACAATCACCAAGATATTTTTTAACTTGGTTACTGTACTAAAATATCATTCAGTTTCCACCCTTACATATTATGGAATAAAGAATTAAAAACTAACAATGGTAAAATAAATTAATGGTCAATTTGGATGGAGTGATATTAGTATTTTAGTTCATACAAAAATAGTTGGCAAAAGAGCTCACTTTGGAGAGAGTTGTTTTGAAAGAAACCTGATGTGTAATCTTACAATCTGTAATATAAATGTTAGGTTATGATAAAAGTGGTCTATATGAATATATTAGAATAAAAGATGGTATACTAGAACAAGATAAGCTCTTATCTTATTTTATAATCTAACTGTATTATTGTAATATATGATATAGGATAAGTAGGTATTTATTCACATCCAAGTACCATATCTTTAAAAAAACTTAAACAGTCAACCATTTTATAAGATTGAGTAAGTGTGTAAGCTTGTATTAGTTGATTTTTTTAACATATTTTCTATCGTGAAAAATAATATACTTCTCTTGTTTATGTTTGTAAATATTCTGGATGTGTTTAAGGTCTTTAGTCAGACTATAACTAATTGTCAGGAGGGTAAGTGGTATAGCTGAGTATATACCGGTATATAATTATGTTTATTAAGGACGTTCCACCTAATTGTTCGTGCGCATCCTGTTGCGCATGTGTGTCGCGAGAAACTACAGACAGAGATTGTCAAATATTAGCAGATTTTTCACAATTATATGATTTTAGTTTTACTTTTCAATGGTCATTAGATCACTTCGAATACCTCAAACATAAGAGAAGTAATTTGTCATCATATAATGCAGTGATCAGCAGAAAGATAATATCCCAAAAACTTGGCCGAAAAGTGTGCAGCATCTGGTGTAAAATTTAACCATTTATGTTTAGCTTTTGGATTAGGCCTGTCCACATTATTGGGTGAAAAAGTTAATGGTAAAGTGAGAGTTACAAATAGAAAACTGGTCATTGAACAACTTTGTTAATTTATCATGAATAAAAAGTAATGTTCTGAAGAGTTATCTCCCTTTCGCCCATTATTTTAATGGACCCTACCCATCTTCAGATCCAATTATTCAGAGAATGAGTTTGGTGACCCCCTTTTTTTATTGGCTTACGCAAATTCTTATATAATGGAGTACAAAATGGTCAGAAAAATAACAGATTTTAATTTTCGATAAGCAAGTTATAGGTGTTTTAGTGCCTCTGGAGGCTTATTGACTAACTGGCATTAGAACATTTTTTTATCTGTAAATTAGTACTTTAGCATATTGTTGATACCAAAGTTTTATTGAATCGTCTGGGATCATTTTATGTTGATTTTGTGCAAAAATCAAAATTGTAGAAGCGTAAAAACAGTGTGAATTGAGAGTCAAAAGTAGGTCAACTATTGTGCCCCACCCCTACACAAATAACGCCCTCTATCTCAAAAAATAAGTCGGTGACCTATGCTAATTTTTGGATTTTTTCAATACTGATATGTTTAGCTACCACCATGCAAATAATCAGAAACTTCTAATTTAAATTGGTTATTCGGTGGAACCTCCTTAAATGGATAGAAAATCTCTCTCTTTTCATTGGTCGAGAGAGTGCATCGCTTTCTTTGATAGAACATCATATTATATTCACCTCCTTATTTATTTTTTTGCCGAAAATTAGATCCGCGATTTTGATTGGATGAAGATTTAACCTTCCACCAATCAAAGCTGGTTTTGCAAACGTCAAAGATATGTCACATCATACGTTAGATACGTCAGAGAACAACAGTAAACAAAAAAATGCATATGGCTTCACTTGAAGATGAAGTGATTCGACATCCTTGAATTTGACGATAAAGCGAATACACCGATTACCATTTAAGGGTATTGATTGGGCTAGCGTTCGAGAAAAAAAACACGAGATGGAAGTTTTGCGAATTACTTATTATTTTTGGGCTCAGATTGTAGATAATTATTATTACTTTATTTGTAAACTATATAGAATGAAAAAAAAACAAAAGAAATTGGGTATTTCGTTAGTTTTTGCTAAAAAATTAGGAAAAAGTAGCAAAATGTGTCCCGGTTGATACAAGATTTCTCAGCCATTTTTTGTTGGAAAATTACGATCTTGGTCTTGATTGAAAGCTTATCTAATAAGGATGAAACGTACAGAGAGTTTTTTCGAAAATTCTAATTAGTGTAGCCCCTGAAAAATGTTTGCCGTACCTACGTTTAAATTTTCGTAAATTTTCGTATTTCCATGGTAACCACCAAAATAATAATTTTTTTTGGAAAATCGCTCTGTACGTTTCTCGGCAATGTAATTGTCTACATTTATGCCAAGTTTGATGTAGATTGATCCATTCACATTTTTTTAAACTTGTATCAAAGGTTTGAAATGTCCAATTTTTATGACATGTTTGAAAGGGCTGTCAACTCATTAAAAAAAATCTGATTGACATGAAATCAACCTTAAACTATCGAGAAGGACCCCAAATCATATACTTATTCCATTTTTTCATAGCGTCAAATAGCCCAATTAACACCCTTAATAAAACAATTAATGACTTTTGGTTTCAGTTGACATGGGATTTATCAACCTCAGGGATGCAATATTCACCTCGGCCATTGGCCTCGGTAAATATTACACCCTTCAGGTTGATAAATCCTCATGTCAACCTCACAAAAGTCATTAATTGTATAATGTTTCTTCCCTTGGATGACTGTCTAAAACCAGGCTCTGCTAAAACAGTGTCCTTTACAATAACGATCTGTATAAAATATCTGCTGAATACAGTGAAACCCCTCTAAACTGTCAGCACATTGGAATACGGTAATAACTGAAAAAACTGGTTTTGTGGGTTTAGAAGAGAGAAAAACTGTGTTTCCTATGAGAATTGTAAAGAAAAGTTAGCTCTAAGCTAGCTTTATTGCCAAACACGTTGTGTTTACATTGAGTTTTACTGGGTCATTGGAATTAATTAGATTTTGGACAAGTTCTAACTTGACTCATTTTCGATGAATGTTTTTTTAAGTTATTGCCCTTGTCTTTGTAAAAACGCATTAAAATTTGATTGTGAGTTCAATAAAAGTTGTTACAGATTTTTTTTCAATTTTGATGAAACTTTGTCTTATATTTGGACTGCGGTGAACGTTGATAGAATTTGTATTATAGTTAATTAAGATATTATCAATTCTGACAGTGGGCGTATGTTACCTTGCCTGGCAAGCCCTGGTTTTATAGGTACATATTGTATTGTGATTTGGATTTAGTTGTGACTTAACATGAATCTGTGTCTTAGAAGGTTTATTGAGAGTATGCGAGTTTAGAGAGAATGTCTGTTTAGAGGGGTTTCACTGTATACTAATACTCTAATACAGACAAACTTGGTTCAACAGTCACCTGTATTCAGCACCACCCTTTAATGAAAGGCCACCAAACTTACATCCCATGCAATTTTCAACTAAATTTACCTCTATTCAACACCACCCTCTTGACGAGTGAACATGTGTTAATCCTTGTTAATCCCATTAATTAAACTTAATTAAATTTTACTCATACACTCATAAGTTATATTGTAAATGATAATTAAGGCCACATAAAAAAAAAAATTGGTGATCGTCCTTTCAATTTCCGAAATCAGGGGAGGGGGGGAGGTTTTTTTTTTATTTTTTATTTTTTTATAGGACCCTAAAACACTTAAGCACACATACATGATACGATGGCAGCGCATGCGCGGATGGGTGCTGTAGTTCCTACTATGGTCGCTAGATGGACCTACTGGTGGTATTTCCTATTATATTACAGTTATTCCGCGTTAAATGTCCGCGAAAAATTGAATTTTTGCTATACCTACGCTATTGAGCGGATTGTTTACGTTTTTTTTTAAAATAAAAAATAAAAAAAAATCAGGGACGGGGCCGTTTTCGGGCACGGGCGGGGACGATCACCAATTGTTTTTTTTTATGTGGCCTAAGGAATAAATAAGTAATGAAATATTCAAAAGTGTATAAGAGACTTGTCTAAAATAATATTTGTATATAGGACATTGCTAATGCTATTTAAATTCTTATACTGCGTTCACACGACTAAAGTTAAGCCAGCTTAACTTCTAACTGTTCTTCGAGCCTGGTTTACGTTTTTTCCATGAGCGTTCAGACGGACATAAAAGTTAAGCCAGCTTGGACATGACCTCAGAATTTATCTGGAAGTTCAGAGGTCAAGATACCATGACGCATGCGCGTGTGTTGTTTACTTTTCCTACAAAATGGTGACGATACCGATTATTTTAATTTATAAACTTCTTCAACTTTCATTTTTACGCCGAAATTTGGAAAGAAGACGTTTTCTTTGGCTCGATCATTTTCATTTTCATTTTCTTGCTCCATGGCTAAAGTTGTTTACAAATGAAAAGGTAATGGCGGGTATCCCGTAACAGGACTGCGCATGCGCGGAAAATGTTATATCCGGCTTTGTTAGCCAGGAGCGTTCAGACGGCAATAACCAAGCCAGCTTAAGTTTCCAAGCCAGGTTTCAAGCCACCTCCGAAGTAGGTGCAAGTTAAGGCAGCTTAAGTTCAACCGGTCGCGTTCAGACGACAAAAAAAAACAGGCTCGAAGAACGGTTAGAAGTTAAGCTGGCTTAACTTTAGTCGTATGAACGCAGTATTATTGTTTTTTTCTTTTATGCATGTGCATATAATTACAAATTACAAACTTATCATTCTAAACTGGGTTTGCCATACATATACCACCACCCCTTAGTAAGCAGCCACTTTTAAGCATTCCCTTGACTGTCTGCTAAATACAAGTTATACTGTGATATATTTACTTCTAGATAATATCAAGTAATGGATGTATTAAATAGATTTAAAGAGAATGTTAAGAAGAGTCGTGAGAATGGATGTATTAGTTTATTAGATGGTGTTCCTCATCATACTAAATTAAAACCATGTGAAGTTATTATCAAGAAAGCTATGAATGGTTTACTGGTAAGTTATTTTGAATTGTAAAGTTAAATAAGTAGAGGGCAATGTTCAGCATTTTCAAGGATTGATTTGGGTCTTGAATTTATGTAAATAGCTGTGAGAGTTACTGGAAATGCCAAAAAATCGCAAAATCCCTTTAGTTATAGTTTGTGTACAAGTGTTTTCTATATAAGTCAGTGGTTCCTTTTTCAAGATGTGGCCCCAAATTCACGAAGTTCCCAGAGCCATGGTCCCCTGTTCTATTCCGAACTATGGCAAAAAAGGGAATATAGCGCAAGGGTTGTTGTCTTGTGCCTCCTCATCATCAGGAGGTCAGATTCATTTGACCACAAGCAACTACAGACCTTACACAGCAATATATAGTTATAAAAGTTGGGCTAGAGAAAACATGATATACATCCTCATTTGCCATGACCCCCTTACAAACACACCTTATGGCTCTCTAGACGGCTAGACTCTAAGCTAGTTAGATGTTTGTTAGCTAACCAAGTGTCCAATAAACAATCCTACAGGCCTAGATGTTACATTTAGATTTTATGATATAATTTTTACATGAAAAATGACGATGTATGGCCATGGTTGTCCAAATGAATGCCAAACTAAATATTCAGATTAAATTCATACTCACTGCCCTGATGAAGATTATATCTGTTATCCAGTAGTAAATATATGAGTTTAAAGTCTTTGTGCTATCGAATATTCCTTTTGTTGACTTCCCATAGTGAAAAGCAAACCCCCTTTTTATACGCCCTCATCTCTCTATGAGGACGTATATTGTCGTCCGTCCGTCCATTCACATTTACCTCATGCTCACTCTACAGACTATAATTCTTCATTGATCCTTTTGATATTTTGTATGTGTGTCAAAATTATTATGAAGATGTGCACTATTGAATTTGGTGATGATCCGATGATTTTCTTCAACGGTATTACATAAAACTCTGATATTGCGTTTGTTTTCTACGATTCTTCATGGATTCATTTGATCTTTTGTATGTGTGTCAATATCATTATAAATATGTGCACTATTGAATTTAGTGATGATGCAATAATTTTTATCGCATAAAGATCTGATATCGCGCTCATTTGGAGTTCACATTTACCTCTTTATCAAGCTGCTGGTGGGCATATAAGCTTGCGAGACTTGCTGCAAGCCTATGTTCAAAATTTTTGACAAAAATCTTACATCTGAAACATGTGTCAACAGCTTAGAATAATCACTTACCAATTTTTATACGCCCACATGAAATGCGGAGCATATATTGCTGTCACCCATGTCCGTCGGTCCGTCCGTCCACAATTGCTCGTTAACACTCTACAAGTCACAATTCTTTACGGATTTTGACGAAACTTGCTGAAATTGTTTATTATCACCCAAGGATGAACCCTATTGAAAATCAAAAGAATCGAAAAATATTTAATATGAATTATTGCCCTTGTTCTTTAAAACGTGTTCGATTTTTAGCTTTTTAACACTCTACAAGTCACAATTCTTTATGGATTTTGACGAAACTTGCTGAAATTGTTTATTATCACCCAAGGATGAACCCTATCGAAAATCAAAAGAATCGAAAAATATTTAATATGAATTATTGCCCTTGTTCTTTAAAACGCGTTCGATTTTTAGCTTGTTAACACTCTACAAGTCACAATTCTTTACGGATTTTGACGAAACTTGCTGAAATTGCTCATTATCACCCAAGGATGAACTCTATTTAAAATCAAAAGAATCGAAAAATATTTAATATGAATTATTGCCCTCGTTCTTTAAAACACGTTCAATTATTAGCTTGTTAACACTCTACAAGTCACAATTCTTTACAGATTTGGTCGAAACTTACTGAAATTGTTTATTATCACCCAAGGATGAACCCTATTGAAAATCAAAAGAATCCAAAAATATTTAATATGAATTATTGCCCTTGTTCTTTAAAACGCATACGATTTTTAGCTTGTTAACACTCTACAAGTCACAATTCTTTACGGATTTTGATGAAACTTACTGAAATTGCTCATTATCACCCAAGGATGAACCCTATTGAAAATCAAAAGAATCGAAAAACATTTAATATGAATTATTGCCCTTGTTCTTTAAAACGCGTTCAATTTTTAGCTTGTTAACACTCTACAAGTCACAATTCAGATTTTGACGAAACTTACTGAATTTGTTTATTATCACCCAAGGATGAACTCTATTTAAAATCAAAAGAATCGAAAAATATTTAATATGAATTATTGCCCTCGTTCTTTAAAACACGTTCAATTTTTAGCTTGTTAACACTCTACAAGTCACAATTCTTTACAGATTTGGATGAAACTTACTGAAATTGTCAAGGATGAACACTATTGAAAATCAAAAGAATCCAAAAATATTTGATATGAATTATTGCCCTTGTTCTCTAAAACGCTTGATTTTTAGGTTGTAAATACTCTAGAAGGCACAATTCTTTTTTGATTAGATTTTAATGAAACCTATTGAAATAGTTTATTATCACACGATAAACCCTATCGAAAATCAATAAAATATTTGATATGACTTATTGCCCTTCTTGTTCAAAATAGGTTTTAGTTTTTAGCTCATAAACAGCGAAGGATTTTGACTAAAGTTAATAAATGCTTAACCCTTGATGAAATCGAGAAAAAAAATGTTATGACGACACTTAATTTAAGTTCTGAATGAAATGTAGGCCTATGACTACAGGTTGAATATTTGATGGTTGCTGTTTTCTGCCAAATGTTCTTTTTCAAACAAAGCTGCCAGTGGGCGTATATTACCTTGCCTGGCAAGCTATCTTATACTATTTTTTTAGCATGAAAATCTCGATGCGAACAAAACTTTTAGTTATGGACCTGAACAAGGTGATGTAGAGTTTCGACAGGAAGTAGCTAAATTTCTATCCGAACAATATGATAGTACAGTTAACAGGTAACAATTCTACTATGATTCAAATAAAATTTGTTTACCCTTGCTCACAATGTTTCAGGTTGACTAGATTATTGTCAATACAGAGAGAGGTATTGTGTAAACTCGTGCGCGGACATTTTACACCCAGATAATTCCCTCCCGGACAATTCCCACACGACCAATTCATATCAGGACATTTCGCACCAGGATGATTGGCATCAGGACAACTTCCACCTGAGACATTTCACACTTGGGCAGTTTACACCCAGGACGATTACCATCCAGGAAAACTGCCACCCGAAAATTTCACACCCGGGCAATTCGCACCCTGGAATTATCTGGGTGTGAAACGCCCTACTACCGTGTAAACTAAGCAAGCTTAAAGGGGAATGTTCAGTATTTCCGATGGTCGATTCTTGACTTGAATTTACATTAATAACCCCCAGAAGTACTAGAACTCTAAGAAAACACAAAATTCCTTCATTTATACCCTTATCTTAATATTTATCTTTCATTTTCTGTATATATGTTTTCTATAAAACGCATAGTCTTGCTCAACGACGAGTCGTAATTTTGACTTTAAAACGCCGATATGTATGGTACACGTGTGTTTGAATGCTAAATTTGGTAGGAGAGCTGTGAACAATATTACGGATTAAATTAGCTAAAAAGATTCAGGATTCTGAAGCTAAAATTTATTTGGTCAAAAAGTTAGTGAACATATCCCTTTAATAACTCTCTCACCCTCACATTACTGAATAAATATTTAAAATGAGTTATTGCCCTTGTTCTGTAACCTGTGTTAGTGATTTCTTTATTGCTCTACAATAAATAATATTATATTATTTTAATGTTACTATTGTAAATGTAATTAAGATATATAATATAATGTTGAATATATTCCAGTAAAGACCTCATATTAACAGCTGGAGCTACACATGGTGTTCACTTATTAACCTCTGTTTTATTTGGTCGGGGAACACAATGTTTTATAGAAAATCCAACATATTTTGCTATGCAGAGAGCTTTAAAATATGATTTACATATGAAGGTTATACCAGGTACGTTGATATAGCCATTTTGATGAGAATTTGTCAAGATTATCCAGGGCGGATTTAGGCGGGGGCGTGGCGGTTGTGGGCCCCCCTAAAATTTGCAAAGCATGGGTTGTCCGCACCATTTTACCACAAATGTTTCTTGACACACTTGGCTTGACAAGATATCTATCTACATTGCACCCACTCTAAAAGAATATTTCAATAACTTTGATTGTTTTAACCTCAAATAATTTTTTGACTTGCTCCGCTCGGCGAAATTTAATTCTGCACCCCCCCAACGTCAAATCCTGTAACCGCCCCTGTTATCTTATTTTAGTTGCAAATCAAAAAAATCAGTTGGCAAAGCCTTAACTCAAACTCTTGGGTACTATTCTCATGTTATTTTAACTGTGATATATATTTTGAAGTTGACTTCCAATCATGAAAGAGTTGAAGATGCTGCCGTCTGTTGAAAAATTTCCCTAATTCCACAAACCAGAGTGTTGCTTGTCTTCAATTGAAATGATATATATTTTGTAAATATTTATTTATATTAGTTAAAACAGACAGCCATGGTATTAATGTAGAGGATTTAGATAGACTTTTAACAGAAGAGAAACCTAAAGATATACCTAATGATATGATATATTGGGCTTGTGTTTATACTGTACCAGTTTATAATAACCCGAGAGGACTGTCATATACACCAGGTATATATATATATATATAACATATATCTTATTTGCTTCCCTCCATCTTTATTATTAAGCAGCTATTACCGGTGCTGTTCTAGGCAGTATTTGTTTGCCCTTCTGATAATTTGGTGTCACTTTTCGTCGTTGAATGCTTCCTCGTTGATTCAGGTGTACTGATTGAGTTTATGAAAATTTGTCGTCAAGTCACTTTTTTTTCATCTGACACTTTTTACCGCCCACATGAAAATGTGGACGTATATTGCCGTCACCCCTGTCCGTCCGTCCGTCCGTCACTGTCCGTCTGTCAACAATTTCTTGTGTATGCGATAGAAGCTAGAGTTTTTATCCGATTTGAATGAAACTTGGTATGTGTATTCATCTTGATAATATCTTGGATGAGTTCGAAAATGGCGCAATTCCAGTAGTCGGTTTATGAGTTATTGGACTTGACTTAGTGAAAAAATGTTAAAATTAACTTGTGTACGCAATAGAAGCTAGAGTTTTTATCCTATTTGAATGAAACTTGGTATGTGTATTCATCTTGATAATATCTTGGATGAGTTCGAAAATGGCGCAATTCCAGTAGTCAGTTTATGAGTTATTGCACTTGACTTGGTGAAAAAACGTTAAAATTAACTTGTGTACGCGATAGAAGCTATAGTTTTTATCCGATTTTAATGAAACTTGGTATGTGTATTCATCTTGATAATATCTCGGATGAGTTCGAAAATGGCGCAATTCCAGTAGACGGTTTATGAGTTATTGCCCTTGACTTGGTGAAAAAATGTTCAAATTAACTTGTGCAAGCTTACACAATAGAGGCTAGAGTTTTCATTCGAATTGATTCATCTAATTATCAGCTCAAATAAGTGCGATGGTGCAATCATCTTTTTCAAATATTCAAATTTGCTGAAGTGGGCGTATGTTACCTTGCCTGGCAAGCTATCTCTCATGTTCTTGTAGTTTGTTTCGCGTATGTTTAACAGCTAGGATGGGTGTGGCGTCAGGCAGTGTATGCTTACTCTTTTAGACACCTGATACCACTTTTCATTATGATATACTTACTCATGTATGATTGATATAATTCCGCATGTGAAAAGTTCATAAGCTGTTACCTATGTTTTGTCAAAATGTCTTTTTGGATTTTGAGTTTCATTTTGTGGTTCGGCTCGTTAGTACTTGGTTTCTTTATATACACTAGTATTTGATTAGACATCAATGTTATTGAGTCATAATCTCTATTTAACTAAAGGTCCTTTCGTGGCAACCTACAATACTACAGCTAAGAATGCCTCTGTCATTGTCATACAATTTTATAATGAACTTCAAGATGAATTCCCTAATGTCTATACTAAACGATTGGTCACTGCTTATAAAAGAAATAAAAACTTTAGTAATGTACTAGTTCATGGTATATTAGAACCACTTTCATCAACTCCCTGAAACAATTGTTTTGGAATTTGAGTTATATATTTTTCTCTCCAGTAATAATATATTCTTGAATATTATTCAGTAAAAAGTATTCTATCCATTGTCTCTACTTGTGACCTAGGCCAGTGCTTCTATAGGAGAGTATCTTCTATAACACATATAACATGATAGATCAAAAGGTTTGACTCTTGTGAACTTTAGTTTCTGTCCTTATCTTTCTCTGCCTAATTTCAATTGTTAGTGTGACTTGATGTAAATATGCTTGTAAAAAAAAGAAGAAATTTACCATCAACGAGTCAATATGTTTGCTGTCTAATTTCAGAAACATGTAAAGCATTAATAAAATGTGCTAGAAAACATAAAGTATTAATAATATGTGATGATGTCTATAATTTACTTTGTTATGATTCTAAACATCCACCACAAAGATTGTTTGCCTATGATGATCCGTAAGTAGGAAATTTTTAAACATATATTTATCTTCTATCCAGATTGAGGCTCATAACACAAACCAAAAGGTAACGTCTTGTCACTGCAATGAAATCACCACCTTGATGTTTTTAACTTCTTCAATCCTACTTACTTAAAACTAATCATATTATTTTTCATCACTAAAATAGAAATTGATTAAACTATTTAATATACACATGTTTCTGAGAAGGAACATTTTTATATGGAGGTATAATATTGTCGACTGTGTTGCAACATTAAAATACCAATGTCGTAATTACAAAATGCATTTGTCAATGCTGCAAAGTACAATTGTCGATGTGTAAAAATGCAAAATGTATTAAGTATACTCAAAAATCCAATGAAATGCAGCTAACAATTTACTCTTTGCATTATGCATTTTGCATTAGGCACTTTTGCATTATACATTCTGCGTTAGTCACAAATGTATTTTTTATTTACGACATTGTTATTTCAGCGTTGCAACACAATTGCCGGTATTGGCAATGTTATACCTCCATATTTTTACGCCTGTGTTGTTATTGTTGAAAGGGTGCTGATTGAATCTGTATTCTATTTGATTAGAAACTTAACCATAGTATCATACTATACCTTTAACGTCTTCTGGCTAATTTGAAGGTCTGAAGCTCCAAGACTCAATTGGATTTTCAACCTGGTCTGCCTCAGTGATGTGGATCGGAGGTGGAGTGGCTGACATCGAAAATGCTTTCAATTATTAGAATGGGACTATAAGCGAAGGCCCTGGGTGCGTAAGTGTTTGCAAGTAAAAGAACTTTGAGACTTGGAAAACTGAAAAAAATATTAAGCTGTGCTTGAAAAATTTCCATCATTGCACTCTGAATGGTATTTCCCTGCACAATAAGAAAAGTAGGCCATAAAATTCCATATCGTTATTATATTTTTGATTTATTTAGGAATGATAGTGATTATTATGGTAATGTTATATCTAATGGAAGTTTTACTAAGATTCTTATGCCTGGTATTCGTGTTGGTTGGATTGAAGCTCCGCCCATTATTATCAACAGACTTGTTAATAGGTAATTATTATCAACAGTCTTGTTAATAGGTAATTATTATCAACAGGCTTGTTAATAGGTAATTATTATCAACAGACGTGTTAATAGGTAATTATTATCAACAGACTTGTTAATAGGTAATTATTATCAACAGACTTGTTAATAGGTTATTATTATCAACAGGCTTGTTAATAGGTAATTATTATCAACAGACTTGTTAATAGGTAATTATTATCAACAGGCTTGTTAATAGGTAATTATTATCAACATGCTTGTTAATAGGTAATTATTATCAACAGACTTGTTAATAGGTAATTATTATCAACAGACTTGTTAATAGGTAATTAATATCAACAGACTTGTTAATAGGTAATTATTATCAACAGGCTTGTTAATAGGTAATTATTATCAACAGACTTGTTAATAGGTAATATTATCAACAGGCTTGTTAATAGGTAATTATTATCAACAGGCTTGTTAATAGGTAATTATTATCAACAGACTTGTTAATAGGTAATTATTATCAACAGACTTGTTTATAGGTAATTATTATCAACAGACTTGTTTATAGGTAATTATTATCAACAGACTTGTTAATAGGTAATTATTATCAACAGGCTTGTTAATAGGTAATTATTATCAACAGGCTTGTTAATATGTAATTATTATCAACAGACTTGTTAATAGGTAATTATTATCAACAGACTTGTTTATAGGTAATTAATATCAACAGACTTGTTGATAGGTAATTATTATCAACAGGCTTGTTAATAGGTAATTATTATCAACAGGCTTGTTATTAGGTAATTATTATCAACAGACTTGTTAATAGGTAATTATTATCAACAGGCTTGTTAATAGGTAATTATTATCAACAGGCTTGTTAATAGGTAATTATTATCAACAGGCTTTTTAATAGGTAATTATTATCAACAGGCTTGTTAATATGTAATTATTATCAACATACTTGTTAATAGGTAATTATTATCAACAGACTTGTTAATAGGTAATTAATATCAACAGACTTGTTAATTGATAATTATTATCAACAGACTTGTTAATAGGTAATTATTATCAACAGGCTTGTTAATAGGTAATTATTATCAACAGACTTGTTAATAGGTAATTATTATCAACAGACTTGTTAATAGGTAATTATTGTCAACAGACTTGTTAATATGTAATTATTATCAACAGGCTTGTTAATAGGTAATTATTATCAACATACTTGTTAATAGGTAATTATTATCAACAGACTTGTTAATAGGTAATTAATATCAACAGGCTTGTTAATAGGTAATTATTATCAACATACTTGTTAATAGGTAATTATTATCAACAGACTTGTTAATAGGTAATTATTATCAACAGACTTGTTAATAGGTAATTAATATCAACAGGCTTGTTAATAGGTAATTATTATCAACATACTTGTTAATAGGTAATTATTATCAACAGACTTGTTAATAGGTAATTAATATCAACAGACTTGTTAATAGGTAATTATTATCAACAGACTTGTTAATAAGTAATTATTATCAACAGACTTGTTAATAGGTAATTATTATCAACAGACTTGTTAATTGATAATTATTATCAACAGACTTGTTAATAGGTAATAATTATCAACAGGCTTGTTAATTGGTTATAACTATCAACAGACTTGTTAATAGGTAATTATTATCAACAGCTTTGTTAATTGGTAATTAATATCAACAGGCTTGTTAATAGGTAATTATTATCAACATACTTGTTAATAGGTAATTATTATCAACAGACTTGTTAATAGGTAATTATTATCAACAGACTTGTTAATAGGTAATTAATATCAACAGGCTTGTTAATAGGTAATTATTATCAACATACTTGTTAATAGGTAATTATTATCAACAGACTTGTTAATAGGTAATTAATATCAACAGACTTGTTAATAGGTAATTATTATCAACAGACTTGTTAATAAGTAATTATTATCAACAGACTTGTTAATAGGTAATTATTATCAACAGACTTGTTAATTGATAATTATTATCAACAGACTTGTTAATAGGTAATTATTATCAACAGGCTTGTTAATAGGTAATTATTATCAACAGACTTGTTAATAGGTAATTATTATCAACAGACTTGTTAATAGGTAATTATTGTCAACAGACTTGTTAATAAGTAATTATTATCAACAGACTTGTTAATAGGTAATTATTATCAACAGACTTGTTAATAGGTAATTATTATCAACAGACTTGTTAATAGGTAATTATTATCAACAGACTTGTTAATAGGTAATTATTATCAACAGACTTGTTAATAGGTAATACATATCAACAGGCTTGTTAATAGGTAATTATTATCAACAGGCTTGTTAATAGGTAATTATTATCAACAGACTTGTTAATAGGTAATTATTATCAACAGACTTGTTAATAGATAATTATTAGCAACAGGCTTGTTAATAGGTAATTATTAGCAACAGACTTGTTAATAGGTAATTATTATCAACAGACTTGTTAATTGGTAATTATTATCAACAGACTTGTTAATAGGTAATTATTATCAACAGACTTGTTAATAGGTAATTATTATCAACAGACTTGTTAATAGGTAATTATTATCAACAGGCTTGTTAATATGTAATTATTATCAACAGACTTGTTAATAAGTAATTATTATCAACAGACTTGTTAATAGGTAATTATTATCAACAGACTTGTTAATAGGTAATTATTATCAACAGACTTGTTAATAGGTAATTATTATCAACAGACTTGTTAATAGGTAATTATTATCAATAGACTTGTTAATAGGTAATTATTATCAACAGACTTGTTAATAAGTAATTATTATCAACAGACTTGTTAATAGGTAATTATTATCAACAGACTTGTTAATAGGTAATTATTGTCAACAGACTTGTTAATAAGTAATTATTATCAACAGACTTGTTAATAGGTAATTATTATCAACAGACTTGTTAATAGGTAATTATTATCAACAGACTTGTTAATAGGTAATTATTATCAACAGACTTGTTAATAGGTAATTATTATCAACAGACTTGTTAATAGGTAATACATATCAACAGGCTTGTTAATAGGTAATTATTATCAACAGGCTTGTTAATATGTAATTATTATCAACATACTTGTTAATAGGTAATTATTATCAACAGACTTGTTAATAGATAATTATTAGCAACAGGCTTGTTAATAGGTAATTATTAGCAACAGGCTTGTTAATAGGTAATTATTATCAACAGACTTGTTAATTGGTAATTATTATCAACAGACTTGTTAATAGGTAATTATTATCAACAGACTTGTTAATAGGTAATTATTATCAACAGACTTGTTAATAGGTAATTATTATCAACAGGCTTGTTAATATGTAATTATTATCAACAGACTTGTTAATAAGTAATTATTATCAACAGACTTGTTAATAGGTAATTATTATCAACAGACTTGTTAATAGGTAATTATTATCAACAGGCACGTTTACCAGATACACGTGTAATCATCCTATAAAATAAAAAGGCGGTTAACATATAGAATATATAATATAGTAGCAATATCATGAAGCCTTTCTAAAAGATGACAAATTAACATAAAGGATGACTAATAAAGAAAACTTACAATGATGATAAAATAATTAGGGCTGAGAGTCGTGGGAGATGAAAATTACATACAGTGTTTAATTAATTAATGATGATGAAACATGTATCAGCAACAAGAAATCAAGGCCATTGTTCTTGAAAAGTGGAAATAAAGTCATCTGATTGGACAAATAAATTTAAAGTGGGTGGCCAATCAGATAACTTAGTACTAAAATCATCGTAAAGCAATACTACGTCTTAGAATAAACAAAAAAATTAAATTTTCAAACTTGGTCAATAGGAGTATATAGACCCTTGCGCCGCCGCCATTAGATGCCGCCGCCGCCGATTTCTTTACAGCCATAATCTGCCAGTTATGAAAACAAAGCGCCGCTGATTTAAGTCAGCCGATTTCTGCCACTTTGTAAATGAATTCAAGACGATCGTCACTTAGACCTACCATGCTGAACATGATAACTTTCATCCATGATAATTTAAAACTATTGCAGTTTGATTAAAATTTTGAATTGTGAGTTGATTATTCAGAAATGAATAACTTGATAACAAACACCAGTTGTTTATGATGCCTGCAATGTACAATGTATGTTCCCTCATTATAACTCAAATGTTTAATGAAGGAAATCCGTTTGAGCCGCCGATTATTTTTGCTAGCCAATTCAGCCAGTTCAAAACCGGCTAATCGAAAACAAATGGCTAGCCAGCCGGTTTCATCTGCTAGCCAGTCACTTTTTACTAAATAAATCGGCGCAAGGGTCTAAGAGTATATATTCATCAGGGGACATACCTAGTGACATAACTATAAAACAGATAACCTAAATAGTCTGATAAATCCAGAAAACTATGTTTAAATACAATAATTGATAAATGCCTTAATCCAATTTAAGACATTTATCAATAATAATCTGTATTTGTATGGAAAATTGCATAGTTTTATGGGTTTATTTGATTCTGTTTGTATACTTTTGACATTGTTGATGAATATATACTCTTATTGACCAAGTTTGAGAACTTAATTATTTTGTTCATTCTAAGAGGTTGTATCGCTTTAAGTTAAAATTTCAAGAATAAAGCCTTAGGTCTTGGCTATTAAAGGGGTATAATCAACATCCATCTTAGAAATGGAAATTGTTAACTAAGCTAATGAGTAATAGTGTAAATAGAGTAAATATTGCAGTTTTTATTCAGATGTTACCATAACTATCTTAGTTTAAAGATACATGGAAAACTCATCTTAAGACTGTAATGTTGGGGAGCAGTTAAGTTCATATATAGAATTTTTAAAATAACTCCTAGTATCTTGAAGACTATTTACATATTCAAGGCCAGAATCACCTTCTTATAATGCAGAATGTTACCTTTATGGATAATCCTGAAAAGATCAATGCCAAGAGGTATGGCCAAGGACCAGCTGGGAGAAAGGATCCTCATGGAATCTAAGTTGTTATCCTTGTAAAATATAGTGTTTTTTTTTCTTTCTTTTTTTAGAATCTAGAAGTTCTGACTGAAACCGTTGTATAACATTAGGATAATTTTATTGTTATTTTTTCTCTCCAGTTCCCTAACCTTCAGTGGTGGAAGTTTTAATCATTTTGGTGGTCAAATAGTAACAGAGATATTAAAACAGAATTTACTAACACCACATTTAGAGTTTCTCAAAGAAGATTATGGGGTAATTATTTAACTTTTATAGAAATCTTGAAACTTCAGCTTGTTATTCATACATAGTTTATGCATGTTTATCCTTTAAACGACATGAGAAATAAAAATTTAAAATTTGTTTTTAATGATTTTTTTTCTCATATTCTGTGTCTGTGATGCATTCTAGATAAAAAAAAGTTTTTTTTTATTTTATATCGAATAAAAATGATATCCCATTGAATAAATATGGTATTCAATGTGTGTGGCCAAGCTTTAATTCATGTGCTTCACTTGTTACTAACAGTCAAAATGGCGTCGGGCAAGTTTGCCTCTGTTAACTTCGAAGGAATAATTAAAAGCAAATGTAACAAAAACAGGGAAAAAACCTCGGAGACTTTTTCGTGTTTACTATTAACTGTCAGTGATGTTTAATAACATGTCATGGTACAGTATTAGTAAAAACCGTTTTACATATAACGACCAACAGGGATCGGATAAATAAGTTATCCAATGGCAAACTCGTGGATATGGTTTTTATGCCACTCGTGTTTGTGATATTTTCAGTTGTGGCTATTGTATATCATATATTGTTAGTTGGCTTTATTTGTATTCTTATTGTTTATCAGAAAAATATGAAGATAATCATTGATACACTGAATACAGTACCACAACTTAAATTTATTAAACCAGGAGTAAGTTTCATATTTTTATATGTCAACATCAAATGGGCATCCATAATTGTCTGTTTTTTTTACTTGTTACCTTTTTAAATTACAAGGTGACTAGATTTCGGATTATACAAAGTTTTCTGCCTGTCTGGACCAATTATTAGGCTAAAATTCAGAATATACAGATTGTCGGAATACTACAAGAGTTTTTTTAAACTTTCATAAGAAGGAATTCAATTGGGACCAGACATAGATGTTGGATTACGCAGAATGTCGTAGTACTCAGATGTCGGAAATGACAGAGTACACTGTAGTTTAAACAGTTTCAGTGTACTAGAAAATCATTCTACCCACAATTTTACATGATTTCTCGTTCTGAAAACTTTGTTACTTAGTATAATTTCTTTTTCCCTTTGTGTTTATTATCAATATATTTTTCATATCACTCACAAATCATCTTTGATAGTATTTTGATTACAATATCTCATTCTATGGCAATTTGTTTTGTTTATTATTGATGTCTAAATGTTTTGTATTTATAATCAATATGTTTATTTTTAGGGAGGGTTTTTTATCTGGGTTGAGATGCCAACTGGTGATTTAGATGCTATAGAATTTTTAACACAAACAGTTGATAATAAAACTGTATCATTTATACCAGGTCAATGGTAAGATTTTATATCAAATTATTTTATAACACCAACTAACTGCAAACAGTACTGTTTCGGCCTTCTGGGCCTCATCAGTGCAGTGCTGATACTGGAGTTGAGGTTTGGCTATATAGCCACCTCAGATGATCCCACATTATGTGATACCATCGTACCATGCCAGAGTGCTCAAACTAACTTAAAATGAGAGCCTTGGTGATTTAATGAGTCTGTGGGTCCAGATTTCATCATCCTTAATTATGGCCTGCCATAATAACACACTGCATGGCATATGCCTGTTCTAATGAGCCCTGAAAAAGGTGTTTATTACTTTTCCAACTTATTATATATTTTTTGCAAGCATGAATTTAAAGTCAGCAAGATAGTGTTTGTAATCATTCTGAGGGAAAACTCAAGAATTAGATGCCATAGATCTAAACTATTATCTGTTTTATATTATAGTACATCGTCATCAAGGACTGTAACATTGTCTGTTTTATATTATAGTACATCAACGACTGTAACATTGTCTGTTTTATATTATAGTACATCAAGGACTGTAACATTGTCTGTTTTATATTATAGTACATCAAGGACTGTAACATTGTCTGTTTTATATTATAGTACACCAAGGACTGTAACATTGTCTGTTTTATATTATAGTACATCAAGGACTGTAACATTGTCTGTTTTATATTATAATACATCAAGGACTGTAACATTGTCTGTTTTATATTATAGAACATCAGGGACTGTAACATTGTCTGTTTTATATTATAGTACATCAACGACTGTAACATTGTCTGTTTTATATTATAGTACACCAAGGACTGTAACATTGTCTGTTTTATATTATAGTACATCAACGACTGTAACATTGTCTGTTTTATATTATAGTACATCAACGACTGTAACATTGTCTGTTTTATAATATAGTACATCAAGGACTGTAACATTGTCTGTTTTATATTATAGTACACCAAGGACTGTAACATTGTCTGTTTTATATTATAGTACACCAAGGACTGTAACATTGTCTGTTTTATATTATAGTACATCAAGGACTGTAACATTGTCTGTTTTATATTATAGTACATCAACGACTGTAACATTGTCTGTTTTATATTATAGTACATCAGGGACTGTAACATTGTCTGTTTTATAATATAGTACATCAAGGACTGTAACATTGTCTGTTTTATATTATAGTACACCAAGGACTGTAACATTGTCTGTTTTATATTATAGTACATCAGGGACTGTAACATTGTCTGTTTTATATTATAGTACATCAACGACTGTAACATTGTCTGTTTTATAATATAGTACATCAAGGACTGTAACATTGTCTGTTTTATATTATAGTACATCAAGGACTGTAACATTGTCTGTTTTATATTATAGTACATCAGGGACTGTAACATTGTCTGTTTTATATTATAGTACATCAAGGACTGTAACATTGTCTGTTTTATATTATAGTACATCAAGGACTGTAACATTGTCTGTTTTATATTATAGTACATCAGGGACTGTAACATTGTCTGTTTTATATTATAGTACACCAAGGACTGTAACATTGTCTGTTTTATATTATAGTACATCAACGACTGTAACATTGTCTGTTTTATAATATAGTACATCAAGGACTGTAACATTGTCTGTTTTATATTATAATACATCAGGGACTGTAACATTGTCTGTTTTATAATATAGTACACCAAGGACTGTAACATTGTCTGTTTTATATTATAATACATCAGGGACTGTAACATTGTCTGTTTTATATTATAGTACATCAACGACTGTAACATTGTCTGTTTTATATTATAGCACATCAAGGACTGTAACATTGTCTATTTTATATTATAGTACATCAAGGACTGTAACATTGTCTGTTTTATTTTATAGTACATCAACGACTGTAACATTGTCTGTTTTATAATATAGTACATCAAGGACTGTAACATTGTCTGTTTTATATTATAGTACATCAAGGACTGTAACATTGTCTGTTTTATATTATAGTACATCAAGGACTGTAACATTGTCTGTTTTATATTATAATACATCAAGGACTGTAACATTGTCTGTTTTATATTATAGTACATCAAGGACTGTAACATTGTCTGTTTTATATTATAGTACATCAAGGACTGTAACATTGTCTGTTTTATATTATAGTACATCAGGGACTGTAACATTGTCTGTTTTATATTATAGTACATCAGGGACTGTAACATTGTCTGTTTTATATTATAGTACATCAGGGACTGTAACATTGTCTGTTTTATATTATAGTACACCAAGGACTGTAACATTGTCTGTTTTATATTATAGTACATCAAGGACTGTAACATTGTCTGTTTTATATTATAGTACATCAACGACTGTAACATTGTCTGTTTTATATTATAGTACATCAAGGACTGTAACATTGTCTGTTTTATATTATAGTACATCAGGGACTGTAACATTGTCTGTTTTATATTATAGTACATCAGGGACTGTAACATTGTCTGTTTTATATTATAGTACATCAAGGACTGTAACATTGTCTGTTTTATATTATAGTACATCAGGGACTGTAACATTGTCTGTTTTATAATATAGTACATCAAGGACTGTAACATTGTCTGTTTTATATTATAGTACATCAAGGACTGTAACATTGTCTGTTTTATATTATAGTACATCAACGACTGTAACATTGTCTGTTTTATATTATAGTACATCAACGACTGTAACATTGTCTGTTTTATATTATAGTACATCAACGACTGTAACATTGTCTGTTTTATATTATAGTACATCAAGGACTGTAACATTGTCTGTTTTATATTATAGTACATCAACGACTGTAACATTGTCTGTTTTATATTATAGTACATCAAGGACTGTAACATTGTCTGTTTTATATTATAGTACACCAAGGACTGTAACATTGTCTGTTTTATATTATAGTACATCAAGGACTGTAACATTGTCTGTTTTGTATTATAGTACATCAAGGACTGTAACATTGTCTGTTTTATATTATAGTACATCACCTACAGGAGAGTTCAGTCACTGTGTTAGACTGTCAATAGCTAAAGAACCTGGGTACAGAGTTAAAGAAGGAATAGAGATGTTTGTAGAGCAGTATAGGAAACTGATGACTTTGAAACCATCTTAATTTAACCGTTAATAAATTGATGAAATGTAAAAATATTTACACTAATATATATAATGTGATATTATACAGATATAAATATATAGACAAAATATGCCGACTTTTATGTAGCCCCTGATAGACATTTAAAGAGATACTACCTCTTAGAATGAGCATACAATTTTAAAATCTCATACCTGGCCAATCAGCATTATTTTTATCAGTGATGTCAGAAGTATATATTTAACAGAATCCAAATATTCATGAAATATATATTATTCAAGTTATTATTGCAACACACTTCAAAATTTGTGTAAGCATAATGATAGATTATGTAGTTTTTGGATAGTTTTGACACCAGGTAAGGCTAATACACCAGGGTAATAGGGTTACTTTCAAATACCCCTTTCAGGATACTATATCGATAGCATTGCCCCTCCCTTATTAATCTTTACTTTACTTAGTGATTGTCTCTGACGTTTCCCTTGTAATCTTGTTCATTTCGGGTAAACATATGCTAGACAACAAAGTGCTTAATTGCCTCCCCAAAAAATATGAAACCTTTGCAATCGCATTCTTTTTTTTACACGCCCACACGAAATTTGGAAGGTTAATTGGCGCCCACTCTTGCTCGAAAACATTCTACAAGGCACAATTCTATGCCGATTTTGATGCCAAGGATGAACCCTATTGAAAATCATCAAAATCTGAAAGATTCGAAACACGTTCAATTTTAATCTCGGAAGTGCTATTTAAAGTAAAGCAAGATTATAAATGGTTTTTGCGGAAACTCCGTGATATTGTTTATTATTACCACATGATAATCCCTATTGAAATTAATAATATCGTAAAGTATTTGATGTGAGTTATTGCCCTTATTCCATTCGTTCAATTTATAGGACACAATTCTTGGTTGATTTTGTAAAACCTTTTATAGATTGTTAATAAATAATCAAAGATAAATTCTTAAAATATATGTTACTGTTACTGTCCAAGATCTTGTAGACCCTACACAGATAGAATTTAGAAAACACAGTTCATAACTGATATGGAAAAACTAAACAAGTTCTTAAAGAAGTGTGCTACTAAAGGTTGAATATTTCATAATAGTGATGATTGCGATTCTGTCAATGTTTTAATTTTTATACGCCCGCATGAAATGTAGCGCGTATATTGTCGTCACCCATGTCCGTCCGTCCGTCCAATCACACTGGCTCGTAAACACGCTACAGGTCACAATTCTTGGTGTGAGTATTCGTAATCACCAAAGGATTAAGATTAGCAAAATCGAAAAATATTTTCTATGACTTATTGCACTTGTTCTTGAAAACGCTTTCAATGTTTAGCTCGTAAACACTGTAGAAGGCACAATTCTTGCTGGATTTTGACGAAACTTGAAATGAGTGTTGTTAATCATCCGAGAATGAACCCTGTTGAAAATCACAGTAAAATCGAAAGGGCTCTTGACGGAATGTTGAGAGAATTGAGATTTTTATTTCCTTTTGCAGATTTCTAATCCTGTAAATGATAAGTCATCAAACACCAGCGATTGCCACTGTAGGAATTCTCACCCTTTGAAAATCAATGTTGATTTCATTGCTGAAGCTGGTTAGTGTTCATAATCACCTAAGGATAAAACCTTTCGAAAATCGGCAAGTTCAACTTTTAGCTCGTAAACACTCTACATGTAGAAGGTATAATTCTTTACAGGATCTAAGGAAACTTTACGTGATAGTTCATTATATCCGAAGAATGAATCCCAATGAAAATCAAATATATCGAAAAAATTTGTTTTTCTATACGTACTAAATTTTGTTGTGCGTCATTCAACCCTATTGAATTATTTTAAATATACAAAAAGGTATGCGTTATTGTTGTGTTACCTTGCCTGACAAGCTATCTTATTATTCAGCAAAAAAAAAAAAAAACCCGTTGCGATTTATTCAAAATGCATCATTTTTATACACCCACATGAAATGTGAAGCGTATATTGCCTTCAATGTCGGTCCGTCCACAATTGCTTGTTAACACTCTACAAGCCCCAATTATTTATAGATTTTGACGAAACTTGCTGAAATTGTTTATTATCACCCAAGGATGAACCCTATTTAAAATCAAAAGAATCGTAAAATATTTAATATCAATTATTGCCCTTGTTCTTTAAAACGCGTTCGATTTTAGCTCGTTAACACTCTACAAGTCACAAATCTGTACGGATTTTGACGAAACTTACTGATAATGTTTATGATTACCTAAGGATGAACCCTATTGAAAATCAAAAGAATCGTAAACATATTCAATATGAATTATTGCCCTTGTTGTTTAAAACGTGTTCGATTTTTAGCTCGCTGACGCTTTACAAGTCACAATTCTTGATAGATTTTAAAGAAACCTATTGGAATAGTTTATTATCACACGATAAACCCTATCAAAAATTATTGGCCTTCTTCTTCGAAATACATTCAGTTTATAGCTCAGAAACACCCAATCTAATTAAAATTAGATTAGAAACGAAATGTAATCTAATTTTTATACGCCCACATGAAATGTGGAGCGTATATTGCCGTCACCCATGTCCGTCGGTCCGTCGGTCCGTCGGTCATGCCGTCCGTCGGTCCGTCCGGCCACAATTGCTTGTTAACACTCTAGAAGTCACAATTCTTTACGGATTTTGACGAAACTTGCTGAAATTGTTTATTATCACCCAAGGATGAACCCTATTGAAAATCAAAAGAATCAAAAATATTTAACATGAATTATTGCCCTTGTTCTTTAAAACGCGTTCGATTTTTTTCTCGTTAACACTCTACAAGTCTCAATTCTTTACGGATTTTGACGAAACTTGCTGAAATTGTTTATTATCACCCAAGGATGAACCCTATTGAAAATCAAAAGAATCGAAAAATATTTAATATGAATTATTGCCCTTGTTCTTTAAAACGCGTTCGACTTTTGGCTTGTTAACTCTCTACAAGTCTCAATTCTTTACGGATTCTCACGAAACTTGCTGAAATTGTTTATTATCACCCAAGGATGAACCCTATTGAAAATCAAAAGAATCGAAAAATGTTTAATATAAATTATTGCCCTTGTTCTTTAAAACGCGTCCGATTTTTTAGCTCGTTAACACTCTACAAGTCTCAATTCTTTACGGATTTTGACGAAACTTGCTGAAATTGTTTATTATCACCCAAGGATGAACCCTATTGAAAATCAAAAGAATCAAAAAATATTTAATATGAATTATTGCCCTTGTTCTTTAAAACGCGTTCGATTTTTGGCTCGTTAACTCTCTACAAGTCTCAATTCTTTACGGATTTTGACGAAACTTGCTGAAATTGTTTATTATCACCCAAGGATGAACCCTATTGAAAATCAAAAGAATCGAAAAATATTTAACATGAATTATTGCCCTTGTTCTTTAAAACGCGTTCGATTTTTTTCTCGTTAACACTCTACAAGTCTCAATTCTTTACGGATTTTGACGAAACTTGCTGAAATTGTCTATTATCACCCAAGAATGAACCCTATTGAAAATCAAAAGAATCGAAAAATATTTAATATGAATTATTGCCCTTGTTCTTTAAAACGCGTTCGATTTTTGGCTTGTTAACTCTCTACAAGTCTCAATTCTTTACGGATTTTGACGAAACTTGCTGAAATTGTTTATTATCACCCAAGGATGAACCCTATTGAAAATCAAAAGAATCGAAAAATATTTAACATGAATTATTGCCCTTGTTCTTTAAAACGCGTTCGATTTTTTTCTCGTTAACACTCTACAAGTCTCAATTCTTTACAGATTTTGATGAAACTTGCTGAAAATGTTTATTATCACCCAAAGATGAACCCTATTGAAAATCAAAAGAATCGAAAAATATTTTATATGAATTATTGCCCTTGTTCTTTAAAATGCGTTCGATTTTTAGATCGTTAACACTTTACAAGTCTCAATTCTTTACGGATTTTGATGAAACTTGCTGAAATTGTTTATTATCACCCAAGGATGAACCCTATTGAAAATCAAAAGAATCAAAAAATATATCATATGAATTATTGCCATTTTTCATTAAAATGCGTTTGATTTTTAGCTCGTTAACCCCATCGAAAATCCAAAAAATATTTGATATGAGTTATTGCCCTTCTTTTTTGAAATACGTTCAGTTTTAAACACTCTAGGCCCTGGGTTTTCAACTGGTTTCTTCAAGTGTCCCCAAATACGCATTAAGAAATTACCATGTCCCCTGAACAGACATTGTTCGAATTTCTGACACTTTGGTTGACACACAGCCCCTTCCTCTTCTTGATGATTATTTGTGTGCTGCATGGAAATCCGTCATTCGGTCAGTGGACACTGGATAAACATTTGCCCAGAAAATACAATATATTACATTTTTTCAGACCTATATCTCAGTTTGTGTCCCCTGGAAAATGTCCAAATGTCCCCAGTTCGGGACATGTCCCCCAAGTTGAAAACCCAGGCTCTAGGCAGAAGGATTTTGACTAAACTTGATCCCTTGATGAAATTGAGAAAAAAAAACTATTTAAACGACAGTTTACTTAAGTTTGGAACGAAATGTAGGTCTATGACTACAGGGTTGAATATTTGATGGTTGCTGTTTTCTGCCATATGTTCTTTTATAAACAAAGCTGCCAGTGGGCATATATTACCTTCCCTGGCAAGCTATCTTCTACATTTTTATACGCCCCCATGAAATGTGGAGTGCATATTTGCATCACCATTGTCCGTCGGTCCGTCCACAATTGCTTGTAATTAAAACACTCAAGGCAAGGCACAATTATTGATGGATTTTGATGCAATTTGTTACAAGTGTGCATAATCACCCAAGGATAAACCTTTTTGAAAATCAGAAAATCAAAAAATATTTGATATGAATTAATGCCCTTGTCCTTCAAAACCACATTCAATTTCTACCTTGTAAACACTTTAGAAGGCACAATTCATGTTGGATTGCGACAAAACTTGGTGTGAGTGTTTATATCACCTAAGGATGAACCCTATTGAAAATCAGACAATTTTTAAAATGTTTAGTTTGATTTATTTCCCTTGATCTTGTGTCCAATCTTAGCTCATATACAACTTAAAAGGCACAATTCTTTACAGAATTTGACTAAACTTGGTGTGAGAGTTTGTTATCACCCAAGGTTGAACTCTATGAAAAATCAGAAAAATCAGAAAAATATTTGTTTGAATATTCTTGTCTCTTTAAACATGTTCAAGGCCTGATTTTAATGAGAGTACCACTTTAATCTTTTATCAGAGATTGAATACACAAAGAGTAGATTTGGAAAATATTCTTGATTCCCTTTAAATCACTTTTTATTAATACTGAAGCAATTTAATCTTATGTTTATTACCAATTTCATCTTTGACCAAAAATCGAAACCCAAGGAGAAGAAAGTTAAAAACAAATTTTTATATGATAGTGCACCTTTAACGTACTAAAAGTTTTAGTGCAGTAGCTCAATACTGATTGTAAACAATGGGAATTAGTCTTGATTACCAATTTGATCCTGGATAAAAGATTAAAACTATGACCAAGGGATGAAAAGTGTTCACTCTATTGTCAGTCTTTTGTTTTAAAACTGTGGATATAGAGACTGAGATATTTTACCCCTTACTTGGGTGTGAGTAGAATTCAGGGGTTATAGTCAGGTTGACAACTACAGTATACAGCCTCATTCAGTCAGCAGATGTCCCAGGGTTCACTTCTTGTTGCTATGAAATCAGAAAAAAACATTTAATGAAGAACTGAAGACTAATTTATTTTAAAGTTGGAGGAAAAAGATAAGTATTCAGCTACTATAGTTTAATTTAAGGATAGATCTTTTATTGGACCTGTGCCTCAATTTGAAAATTTGGTCTGATGCAAGACTGTTTTTGTACAAAATTCATTTAGTTTAATTTTTAATAACTGAAATTAGGGCTAGGTCAAATATTAATTGAAATAATCAATTATCAACTCTACAAATTATTTATTTCGATTATCGATTATCAAATTTCATAATCGATTAAAATTCATAGTCAAATTTTATTTTAACATTATCTGCTACATCAGAGAAGTCAGGACCCATTTTATCATATAATCATACAAAATTCTTGACATTACTTCAGTTTCATTTGTCTTCAGTTTCATTTGTCTTCAATTAAGGATTGAATGCAGATTTTTTTGCGTTCATTGGGTGATGAACGCAGAATTTTCACGTGTTAAATCGAATGAATGGCGAAGCCATTCATGTCAGGTTTAACATGTGAAAATTCGGCGTTCATCACCCAATGAACGCAAAAAAATCTGCATTCAATCCTTATATTTACATTCGGTAGAGTTCATGTATCTTTTATTTTAGTGGTAAATTTATAGCTTTAATGGCTATAATGTAGTTAAAATTGAAAGAAAATTGGGAACGAAATCGGCAACAGAACTCCTGTCAATTAACATGACGTCAAAACTTGAATGACGTCAAAGAAGGAGATCGTCAAGCCAGATCACTCAAATAGTCGACGTTGACAATTTTTATATTCATTGTTTGTCCAAAATGAGACTTTATTTCATATCAAATAAGTTCAAAATATCTTATTTTTTGATTTCTTAAAGTATCCAGGCCGACTTTTGATCCATCATTTGTCTATTCTTAAAATAATGATGGTGTGTATTCATACGCCGCAATTTACGTTGTCAGGGAAGATTTTGTTTAGCGACGTCACTCTAGAATTTTGCGTTCATCGGTAAATGAATGCAAAATTTTCACAAGGGTTCACTGTAGCGCGTGACAATAAAATGTAAATATTACCAGATATTGATAATCAATCACAATTTGGTAATTGATATGAGAGCGCAGCTCTCTCGACGGCGAAGCCGTCGAGAGCGAAGCTCTCTGTTATGGTAACACGTATATCAAAAAAAAAAAAAAAAAAAATTTTGCCCCACTGGTCGTTGAAAAAAAGTGAGAAAAAAACAACAATGGCGGCCCCCATATGGAGGCCGCCATTGTTGTTTACGACTAGGTCGCAGAAAATCGATAGTGTCGGAATGAATATTTTTGAATTCTTGAAATAAATTACGTAAGTGTTTCAAACACAAAAGTAAATGTTTTACATCAACTGAAAAATCCTTACGTTTTATTTTTACTTTTCCTGAATATTCTATGAGTCATTTTGAAAAACAAAAAGTAGCAAATGACGTCATTTTAGCAGACGGTTGTCAGGTTTGTGCGCATGCGCTAAGAGACCGGAAACCACGGTTAATACAAAAGTACGGATTAAATAAAATTTATAGACAGGTATTTTACGGACTGGTTTTGGATTATGGACAGTCCAAAATTTTTTCTATGCTAGCCTTGCATCTGTTTTTGGAATTGAATTTTCCATGTTTTTTCTTTTATTATACGAATATTTTCCTGACCCCTGTAGGCTATTTTATAGGGGGATTAAAATCTACAGTTTAATTTTGGGTATTTATTTGCATTTTTGTTTAGATATAGGCCTACAATTTGCCATTGAATTGCCTTTATTTTGTGATTTTAACTGTAGATCGTCCATTTCTCATGAAAAAAACCTTTCAGACAATACCTTATCGCGTAGAAGACTAGAAGACTAAGTCGTTTACATAAGACCTACATACACTAGACAGTCTACAGATCAGGTTGAATATTTTCTCACATTAGTCTATTACATTAGATCTATTATAGGACCATAGATATCTCAATCTATTATAATTAATTTCAATTATTCAATTATTGATAATTTTTTACCAATAACCTGCGCTCTCATTCAAGGCCATGCCTTCATTCATATTACCCATTATAACTGAAAATAACTGCTCTATTTGTATTTGTAGGTTTGTATAGTTGGTGTCTGCAAGGGGTAACATGGAAGATTTGAATATTGGTTGATGTTTTGAACCTCAAAAATTATTTGGTAAGTACTCTTAAATTTTACTTTTAAAATTTTTGTATTCACATTAAAGTAAGGAATATTCCAAATAGAATAAAAAGTTGGTTTAGTTAAGATTGAGAATAAAGTAGGCTGAATTAAGATTGAGAATAAAGTAGACTGAATTAAGATTGAGAATAAAGTAGACTGAGAATAAAGTAGACTGAATTAAGATTGAGAATAAAGTAGACTGAATTAAGATTAAGAATAAAGTAGACCGAATTAAGATTGAGAATAAAGTAGACTGAATTAAGATTAAGAATAAAGTAGACTGACTTAAGATTAAGAATAAAGTAGACTGAATTAAGATTGAGAATAAAGTAGACTGAATTAAGATTAAGAATAAAGTAGACTGAATTAAGATTAAAATAAAGTAGACTAAATTAAGATTGAGAATTAAGTAGACTGAATGAAGATTGCGAATTGAATTAAGATTGAGAATAAAGAAGGCTGAATTAAGATTGAGAATAAAGTAGACTGAATTAAGATTGAGAATAAAGTAGACTGAATTAAGATTAAGAATAAAGTAGACTGAATTAAGATTAAAATAAAGTAGACTGAATTAAGATTAAAATAAAGTAGACTAAATTAAGATTGAGAATTAAGTAGACTGAATGAAGATTGAGAATTGAATTAAGATTGAGAATAAAGTAGATTGAATTAAGATTGACAATAAAGAAGGCCGAATTAAGATTGGGAATAAAGAAGGCTGAATTAAGATTGAGAATAAAGTAGGCTGAATTATGATTGAGAATAAAGTAGACTGAATTAAGATTGAGAATAAAGTAGACTGAATTAAGATTGGGAATTGAATTAAGATTGAGAATAAAGTAGACTGAATTAAGATTGAGAATAAAGTAGACTGAATTAAGATTGAGAATTGAATTAAGATTGAGAAGAAAGTAGACTGAATTAAGATTGAGAATTGAATTAAGTTTGAGAATAAAGTAGACTGAATTAATATTTCAAATAAAGTCTACTTTATTTGAAATATGAATTAAGGTTAAAAAGTAGAATAGAAAAGAGTATGTAAAAATTTGATTCACCCATTGGCTATTTTCACTTCCTGATGAACCTAAGTAAAGTGTGAATGTGTTTTTATCTATCTGATACTTTATCTCTATCCAACTGCTTGAAGAGAAAAAAATGACTTCTTTAGGCTCTGAGGGAAATCTGGCCAAATTTTCTCTTCCCAATTCAAGTCTTATTCCCCACTGTGGCTATAATCTGATGAGCTGTGTATCATATAAGAAGTAAAGAATGAATGTTTTAGGGAAATGCCAAAGGTAATTCCCTTTTTAGTATCTTTCCTTTTCCTTTTTAAGAATTACAAAAAAATGTTACATGTACTTTACAAATGAATACATAGATTTGGCATTTCTTTAAAGCTCATCAGATTTATGAGGGTTGAGTTCATGTGGACAGTGTTTTAGTCACTGAACATGAAGTCAATTCCAAGTATGTGTGTATTTTGTGAGGTCATCAGGAAGTTTTCTATGTAAAAACAACTTCTTTAGGATAAGGGGATGTTGTGTCATAAGACTATAAGCCATAGTATTGTTTAATTGTGTTCTGATTATATCCTTATTACTTCCCTTGTTCAGTTCTTCTTTGTAGAGTCTTTTCTTGTACCTTCTATATAAACAAGTCATGTTTAATAATTAGTGTTGTTAATATCCAAATACACAACATATTGGCGACGAGGCAAATTCCAAGATGTCTCAGCTGGGTAAGATTGAAACTTTTGAAGCCTCTAGTGGTAATATCAAGCGGTATTTAGAACGTTTGGGCCAGTATTTTGTTGCAAACGAAATTCCAGAGGATACGGAAGAAGTTTCTAGAAGACGTGCCATACTGATCTCGTGCATAGGGGGAATAACCTATGACACACTGTATGATTTGTGTTCACCTGATTTGCCTTCAGACAAGACTTTCAATCAACTGAAGGACATTTTAGAGGAACATTTTGCTCCAAAAAGACTTGTGATTGCTGAAAGGTTTAGATTCTACACATGTAAACAAACCGCAGGAGAATCCATTTCTGATTTCATTGCAAATTTAAAGAAACTCGCTGCCACATGTGAATTTGGGAATTTCCTCAAAGATGCCTTGCGTGATATATTTGTTTGTGGTTTGAAGAGTTCAACTATTCAGAAAAGACTGCTGTCAGAAAACAAAAATCTGGAAGATTGTTTGAAAATAGCCTTCTCTATGGAAACAGCAGAGAAAGATATTGTTGCAATTCAACCAAATAAAGCATCATCACAGCATGTTAACCAAATTCAACGTAGAAATAAGAGAACCAACAACCAACCCAATCCTTCATCCAATGCAAGCACAGGTAAACCCAGTCAGAAATTTAGAGACACTAAGCCATCTTCACAAGCCAAGGGCTATTCCTGTCTTAGCTGTGGAAAATCCAACCATTCCCGAGATGAGTGTCGTTACAGAAATTCAACATGCTACAACTGTAATAGACATGGGCACATTACGTCCGCCTGTCATAATCCAAAGTCAAAACAATCGAAACCTGTCCATAAGGTCACTCGTGGTGAAGTAGACTCGGATGATCAAGAGACAGTATCAATGTTCAAGATAAACCCACATCATTCCGGGATAATTCTTCAATTCAGAATAAATCATGTTGACATTGACATGGAACTTGATACTGGTTCCGGTGTTAGTATTATTTCAGAAAATACCTACAATTCAAAGTTTTCTGATATTATATTAGAACCCTCAGACATTGTTTTGCATTCATATTCTGGTGATAAAATCAATGTGTTGGGATGTTTCACTACTAACATCACCTATGGAAACCAGACCGTAACAAATATGATTACAGTGGTGCACGGTGCTGGTCCATCACTTATAGGCAGAGACTTGCTTTCCAAAGTCAAGTTAGACTGGCAAAATATTTTCAAAGTTCAATCCTGTGTTACATCTAGTATTGAAAATATTATCAAGAAATATCCCGATATTTTCAAGACTGGACTTGGTACCATCCAGGGTATCAAAGCAACTCTCGATGTTAAGGCTGGGGCCATACCAAAATTCTTTCGTGCTCGCCCAGTTCCTTATGCATTACAACCTGCAGTTGATGAAGAACTTCAACGTTTAGAGAGTGAAGGTGTTATCGAGAAGGTAGACTACAGTGATTGGGGTACTCCAATGGTTCACATACCCAAATCCGATGGTTCCACAAGATCCTGTGGTGATTATGCCATTACTGTAAATCCTCAGTTAAATGTTCCAGCTTATCCTATCCCACTTGCAGATGATGTTTTTAGGAAGCTACAAGGTGGAATTAAATTCTCCAAACTAGATTTAACCTGTGCCTACCAACAATTATTGTTAGACGAAGAAAGTCAACAATATGTAACTATTAATACGCATAAAGGACTTTATCGATACAAACGATTGCCTTTTGGTATTTCTTCATCTCCTAGCATATTTCAAAGAACCATGGATATTATCCTCCAAGGTCTTGAAGGTATCGTCTGCATCCAAGATGATATACTTGTATCCGGTACAGACGACAGACAACATTTAGCTAACTTAGAAGCTGTTTTTCAGAGGCTTTCTAAATTTGGACTCCGTCTCAAAATTCAAAAGTGCAGATTTCTTCAAGAATCTGTTACTTATATGGGATTCATCATATCCAAAGATGGAATTTCACCTACTGACGACAAGATTAAAGCTATCAAGGACGCTCCAGTTCCGGAAAACGTCACTCAAATTCGAGCCTTTCTTGGCATGGTTAATTATCATGGTAAATTCATACCATCCTTGAGTAGTTTACTTTATCCTTTAAACCAACTACTACAGAAGGACAGGTCCTGGAAATGGACAGTTGCCTGCCAGAAAGCTTTCCAGTCCGCTAAAGACGCTTTATCTTCATCACATGTATTGGTTCATTACAATCCAAGTCTTCCTATTATCCTAGAATGTGATGCAAGTCAGTATGGTATAGGAGCTGTCATTTCTCACAAGTTTCCTGGTGGCTGTGATCGACCTATTGCTTACGCATCTCGTTCACTTAATTCTGCTGAAAAAAATTACAGCCAAATTGAGAAAGAAGCATTAGCCATCGTCTTTGGTGTTTCCAAGTTCTACATGTACCTTTATGGAAGGAAGTTCACGCTATTCACAGATCACAAACCTTTGTTAAAGATCTTAGCACCAGATGGTCCTACACCTGTACTTGCGGCAGCCAGAATTCAGCGCTGGTCATTACTGCTTTCATCGTATACATACGATATCAAGTACAAAAAGTCAGAAGATATAGCTAACGCTGATGCGCTGTCAAGACTTCCGCTATCTCATACTACAGATAAATCTGTTGAAGAAACTATTTACTCAGTATCTTCACGTCTAGATAAACTTCCTATCACACCTACTCAGATATCCAGATTAACTAGTGTTGACCCAGTATTATCCAAGGTGATTCGACTAACAGAAACAGGATGGATGGAAAATTGTCAAGATCCTAGCCTGAAGCCTTATTTTCATCGTAAGAATGAACTTTCCATTGAACGAGGTTGTTTGCTCTGGGGACTTAGAGTAATCATTCCCAGAAATCTACAAGCTGACATTCTTCAAGAACTACATGAATCTCACTTGGGTGTAGTCAAGATGAAAAGTCAAGCCAGAAGCTATGTATGGTGGCCCAACATAGACATCGACATAGAACGCATTGCCAGAGATTGTAACAGATGTCAACAAACTCGTAATAATCCAGCAAAAGCTCCTCTCACTCCTTGGACATGGCCTTCCAGACCATTTCAACGTGTGCATATTGATTTTGCTACTCATGAAAGTCAGCATTTCCTGATATTAGTTGATGCTTATTCCAAATGGCCCGAAGTTCACGGTCCCATGAAAACAACTAATGCTGAAGCAACAATTAATGCTTTACGTAGTATTTTTGCAAGATATGGTTTACCAGAGAAAATTGTTTCAGACAATGGACCTCCATTTCATTCAACTGAATACACATCTTTTCTGAAGAACAATGGTATCCAGTGCACTTATGTATCTCCATATCACCCTGCATCCAATGGACAAGCAGAGAGATTTGTTCAAACCTTCAAGAATGCTTTGAAGAGTTCTCAACCAAAAAACTTTTCATTCAGACATGTAATTGACAACTTCCTGCTCACTTACCGAAGCACCATGCAATCCACTACCTTACGCACTCCAGCGGAATTATTTTTAGGACGTCAATTGCGTAATAGACTATCTTTAGTACGGCCAAATGCCAAGATGGAAGTCAGTCAACGTCAATTATCCATGAAAGATCGACATGATGATCGAGCAAAGCAACGTTCATTTTCCTTGGGAGAGAAAGTGATAGTTCGAGATTTTGCACCTAATACAAAGAGGAAATGGCAGTCTGGAACTATTATTGATCATCATGAACCTTCAACTTACATAATTCAACTCGTAGATGGGCGAATTTGGAAACGTCACATAGACCACATTCAAAAGGGTTCATCTCAACAAGATCCAGAAATCGATTCTGATGGCTATGTCGACATTCACTTCGAACTCAATCGAAATCCGGATATAGAAAACAACAATGATGATATTCCTCCTGATCCAGTACATCCACCAGCTGTTCAACAAGCTCAACAACCTGCAAATGTTACTCGTTCAGGAAGAATAGTAAATCCGCCAAATAGACTGATTCAAGAGATTTAGTCTCAATTTTTAGTGACAATTTAGTTTTGTGTTTTCTATGATAGTGTTCTCTATTTTCCATTAGACATTCCATTTAGGAGAGAGGTGTTGTGTCATAAGACTATAAGCCATAGTATTGTTTAATTGTGTTCTGATTATATCCTTATTACTTCCCTTGTTCAGTTCTTCTTTGTAGAGTCTTTTCTTGTACCTTCTATATAAACAAGTCATGTTTAATAATTAGTGTTGTTAATATCCAAATACACAACAGGGGAGTTGTCCAAATTGTAAGAAAAGGCACTTATTGTAAAGTCTTACTTTAGGAAAACCCCCTCTCACTGTAGAGATGAATTGGGTATTGTCATTTACAAAATTGGATGGTCGGTTAGCGTGCACTTTTGGAAGTGGTCATGTAGTAGGTGAGGGGACCATTTTGCTACATGATCCTCGAAGGAAGTGTCATGTGTCCTACGGCAAAGATTAGAAAACTGCTAAATTGGATGGACGGTCGGCGTGAACCTCTGGAAGTGGTCATGTAGTAGGTGAGGGGACAATTTTGCTACATGATCCTCGAAGGAGTGTCATGTGTCCTACGGCAAAGATTAGAACCTTAGAGATCTGACATTATTCATTTTATCAATTCTTTGAGAGGGATCAAATCAAGACTAGAGTGCCATGATTAGGTTTGTCCCAGTGGATTTTATCAGACGGTAGATATTCCTGTGTCTAACTTTAAGCGCGTCTCGGATTAATGCTACAACCGATAGTTGAAGGACAAGGGAGATATTCTACTTGAGATACTATTCACATTTTTTTTCGTTATTATTTTTATCCCAGTTATTATTATTTTTATCCATATTATTCACAATTCTTTTTTGTTTTAATATTTTTTATTTTTCCCCATTATTTTTTATCCCAATTAAAATTGTCATATCTATACCTATTATGATTAGAACTTGAATTAAACAGAAAATCTTTGGTTATAGAATTAACTACTGAAAGCTTAAAGGGTGAAAAATAGGTCTAAAAATACTCATTCTGGTAAAGTTTGAATTTAAATCTAATTGCTTTCTGATATTATAAAATAAGAGTAACGATAACGTGTTTTATCTTTGTAATATCTCAGATAGTAATAATATATTCTGTTAAGGCTACCAATGCTGATAATAATTTCTATTAGAAAATTACACTGTCAGTTTTTGCTTTTTGCTCATATTTCCATAGATTTTTCATTCTTTTAATTAGATTATAAAAATATATTGTATTAAATTTAAATTTTTAACATTGTAAAATTGTAACACCAACCAATTTTGATATAATGATACCATTAACGATCCCAACTGTAAAACAAATCTCAAAATCCATGTAAACACATTGGTAATATATTGGTAGCAGCTAATGAACTTGAGGAAGAATATCAATAAATGAGTAAATGTTTCATAATGAAAAGTGATATCAGGTGTCTAGAAGAGTTAGCATACCTTGCTTGTCACAAAATCAATTTTTAAGTTCTTACTTTCAAGACAGTTAATTTAAGTTATTCCTGCATTGTTTGGAGGATTTAGTAAATATAACATGCAAATAATTTCCAACTGTAGTTAATTATGACTGATTTTGAAAACTAGAGATTTATGTTTGCATATAGAGACAGCAATTGTTGGTCATTTTATAAATAATTATAATGTCAAGAACTAAATTTGTTGTGGGTGAGTTTCTTGATGCCCTGAAACCATTGCGTTAAAAGTTTATTGTCTAATTCTACAATAATATTTTTGGATCATGTAATTGCAGAAAGTTCTAATGTGTAATGAAAAGTGGGACGTAAAACTCCATTTCATATCAAATGTGTGATAATTCGTTAATTACACGGCTTGGAGAAGCCTTAACATGTCAGGACTTGTGAGCGGAACACTTGAATCTGAGAATCTATTGAGTTTATTTATGCTGCCTGTTGAACTGTTCATTAATTGTGTGAATGTGATTTTATACATACATCAATCTTAAAATCTTTGTTTGAAGAGAGAAGATGACTTCTTTAGGTTATAAGGGAAGTCTGGCCAAAAATTTCTCTTCCCAATTCAAGTCTTATTCCCCACTGTGGCTATAATCTGATGAGCTGTGTATCATATAAGATGTAAAGATGTAAAGAATGAATGTTTAAATCTCATCAGGTTGATTTCATGTTGACGTTATTTAGTCACTAAACACGAAATCAACTTCAAGTATGAGTGTATTTCCAAGTTCAACAGGGGCTTTGTTTATGAATACAACTTCTTTAGGATAGGGGGAGTTGTCAAAACTAACTTTGGCTGTAACTGGACATATTTAAGTCTTATATATTAGGAATTCTCCTTCTGCAGCAATGGCTATCGGATTGATGATGTTGTTTTTTTACTAAATTGGATAGGGGCTGGCGTCAACAGCGACCTGTATGGCCACTGAAGAACAAGCATGTAGTAGGTGTGGGGGCCACTTTGCTGCAGGGCGGTTCTGAGTAGGTGTGTCCATGAAGTCCTACGGTCGTAGATTAGATCTTCACAAAATCAAATGACATTCTATATTTTATACCTTGATCAAAACTAGACTAGTGCCAGATATTTTCTAAATTATTCTCAGTTTTCATGTGTCCAGCTGACATGGTTCATTTAAATTGTGTACCTATGGACACTTTGTGGTGAAAAAGAATAATTTGGAGCAGAAAAATGTATGAGATTGAGGGCATTGAGAAATTCTCATCAATATTTTGTAAAATTGAATCTGTTAATCTGTTTGCAATCATATTAATGATAATAAAAACCAAGCACGAACGATTACAACGGTAAACAAATCTCAAAATCCATGTAAACACATTGGCAATAAATTGGTAGCAGCTAATGAACTTTTCATATGAGGAAGTATATCAATAAATGAGTAAATTTTTTATAATGAAAATTATTAAGTAATCTACCGGTAATTGTTATTAAAGCTATATTATGGTAAAATATTCACTAAAGAAATAATTTACAATATAAACTGTCAATGTTCTTAAATGTTTATTGAATGAATTTATTTAGCTCATTATTTTCCAATTGTAACTTTGACCCCATCAGATTTATAAGGGTTGATTTCATGTGGACAGTGTTTTAGTCACTGAACATGAAGTCAATTCCAAGTACGTGTATATTTGGTGAGGTCATCAGGAAGTTTTCTCTGTAAAAACAACTTCTTTAGGATAAGGGGAGTTGTCCAAATTGTAAGAAAAGGCACTTATTGTAAAGTCTTACTTTAGGAAAACCCCCTCTCACTGTAGAGATGAATTGGGTATTGTCATTTACAAAATTGGATGGTCGGTTAGCGTGCACTTTTGGAAGTGGTCATGTAGTAGGTGAGGGGACCATTTTGCTACATGATCCTCGAAGGAAGTGTCATGTGTCCTACGACAAAGATTATAACCTTATAGATCTGACATTATTCATTTTGTCAATTCTTTGAGAGGGATCAAATCAAGACTGGGGTGCCATGATTAGGTTTGTCCCTGTGGATATGATGTCAATTTGAATCACCCATTGGCTATTTTCACTTCCTGATGGACCTAAGTAAAGTGTGAATGTGTTTTTATCTATCTGATACTTTCTCTCTATCCAACTGCTTGAAGAGAAAAAATGACTTCTTTAGGCTCTGAGGGAAGTCTGGCCAAATTTTCTCTTCCCAATTCAAGTCTTATTCCCCACTGTGGCTATAATCTGATGAGCTGTGTATCATATAAGACGTAATGAATGAATGTTTTAGGGAAATGCCAAATTAATTCCCTTTTTAGTAGCTTTCCTTTTCCTTTTTTAGAATCATAAAAAAATGTTTACTTTACAAATAAAAACATAGATTTGGCATTTCTTTAAAGCTCATCAGATTTATAAGGGTTGAGTTCATGTGGACAGTGTTTTAGTCACTGGACATGAAGTCAATTCCAAGTATGTGTATATTTTGTGTGCTCTAAGATAAATAAAGATTAATAATTAAAGAATATTTCAGATTTCCTCATAAGAAAAGATTATTAGCTGCTACCAATGTATTGCTTAATGCCAATGTGTTTACAGGGATTTCATATGGAAAAAGCGTCTAGTCGTTCGGATGGGACATTAAACCGAGGTCCCGTGTGCTATTGGCTGTGCACGTAATAGATCCCTCGACAGTTGGAAATCGAAAATATAAGCAGGCTAATGCCGCTGTCCTGGTAAAATTTCCCTCATTGCACACTGCATGGCATTTGCCCGTCGTCAATTAGCCCATATAGGTGCAGAAAATGATAGAAATCAATACAGAGAGAGAGATTCATAATGACAACAATATTTACTTGATTAAATGTTCTAGAATAAACTATGTAGACTCTCTGAAAGTTGGGACGGGAAAGTCTCAATACAAATACAAGACACACATGTTATAGTAAAAATGGAAACTAAAATATATTTTTTGTGTTTTTTTTTATCTTTTGAATATATAATGTGAAATTAACAGCAAACAGTTCTGTTTCGGCCTTCTGGGCCTCACCAGTACAGTGCTGATACTGGAGTTGAGGTTTGGTTATATAGCCACCTCAGATGATCTCACATATGTGATTAATGCAGTTGTTGTGCAAAACAGACCATGCTTACTCTTTTTGAAAGACCTGATAGTACTTTTCTTTTGAGGAGTACAATGATTGCTCGCGATTTTGTCATTCTTTGAAAGTTTATTGCGATTAACAGAATTATCTTGCTTGTACAGATTTTTATTGACAATTCATCTTGTACCGATGACAACACAAAGGAGGAATTTACTTTTAAAAAAAGTTTAAAACTTGTAGGACTTTAAAAAAAAACATTTTAGAATCCAATATTGTTAGGAAATCAATAAGTTTGACTTTGTTTCGACTTGCTAGTTGCGACGTAGAATGAAAAAGAAAATCTACAAATTTCTGAAGATTTTTAATTTTTTCGTTCCAGCTTTATTATAAGCTGAAAATGTTTGATTTTGTTTTGACTTGCGACGTAGAATGAAAAAGAAAATCTACAAATATATGAAGATTTTTATTTTTTCGTTCCAGCTTTATCTTAAGCTCAGTTTTGGAAGGGGGTAGGGGGAATTTACTTTTGAAAAAACTTTTATCAAAATTTTAGTGAACTATCATGAGTTTAATTTTGAATCAGATTTGTCAGTTTATTTCATTATTTGAAACTTTTGAAGAATTGTAGTTAACATTTTTTGGCAATTTAGCTTATCAAATGATTCTTTCTAATGATGTCCAAAATGAAGTCAGGAATATTTATTTGGTACCGTACTGAACTGTATGGTGTATATTTATCAGAAATTTATGTAGGCCCACTGCAACGTTTAATTTGTCATTAGCATTAACCATTAACATTTAACCTTACTCACCCTAACTTACCTTATACTTAATTTTCTGATAAATATTCACCATACAGGTCCCAAAAAATTGACACGTTCACATTTCCTATTCGTACAATTTGAATATCCTGTAATCTAATGAAAAAAATAGTATAAGAAAGAATCATTTGAAAAAAAAAAAAATTGTTTAAATAAATTATAGAAGAATTATAAATCTTTATTTTTTCATATAATGGATAATTTGACAATCTGTAGACCAATTTTCAGTCAGTTTAAAAGGATAAAAAATATAATATTTGAAGTCAAATATTAGAAAATCAATTTGTTGTTTTGGCTTGCAATGTAGAATGAAAAAGAAAATCTACAAATTTCTGAAGAGTTTCATTTTTTCGTTCCAATATTGTTTGATATTGTTTTGGCTTGCAATGTACAATGAAAAAGAAAATCTACAAATTTCTGAAGATTTTTATTTTTTCGTTCAAATATTGTTTGATATTGTTTTTGCTTGCGATGTAGAATGAAACAAAAAATTTCTGAAGATTTTCATTTTTTCGTTCCAATATTGTTTGATATTGTTTTGGCTTGCGGTGTAGAATGAAAAAGAAAATCTACAAATTTCTGAAGATTTTTATTTTTTCGTTCCAGCTTTATTATAAGCTCAAAATGTTTGATATGGCTTTGGCTTGCGATGTAGAATGAAAAAGAAAATCTTCAAATTTCTGAAGATTTTCATTTTTTGGTTCCAATATTAGAAAATCAAAAACATGACAAAAAGATTGTACAATGAGATGAATTGAAATTAATAAAAAATGTTGACCTTTTTTTGGCTTAAAAACAAGTATAAATTTAACGGTTTCTGACGTGGACCATGCATGTTTTATAGTAAACGTTAATGGGTTAGACATTTGATGTCGTATTCTCCCCATTCTTAAAAAAAAAGACAGTAATCCGCCACTGGTCATTCACGGAATAGTCAACATATATTGATAGGAATCTAGCTGAAACTGTGAAAACTTCAAAGGAAATGTATATGACCCTGTTCACTTTGATATTTCTATTTTTTTAAATTTATTACTTACTATAATTGCAGGTTTAAGAAAGAATGAGAAATGAAGTTTTATACATCATTCCATATTGGGCTTATAAAGATACAAGTATAGGATTCAGAAGAAAAATGAAGTACATGTTCAATCAAATAAATTGTTGTAATTTGGGGAAAAAACGTCATATCTAAATTACATTCAGGGTTCAAAGGGTTAATGCTGGAAATGTCTGAAATTTGTTTTGTATAACAGATTGGAGTTGGGATTTTGATATTAAAATGACATTGATAACTGAAATTGAGTGGGCTTTAAAGATAACAAACCAGAGATAATTTTAAATGTACATTGAAATAAAATATTTTGTCTTGGTCTTGTTTATTTACTCTAATAACCTTGAAAAAATGGTCAAGTTCAAAGTAACATGCCCTGGTATCACGTCACTGGTGCAATATAGCCAGGAATTTTCAAGTGGGGGTTACATGGACTCAGCTGGCCACGGGTGTGGTACCAGTATGCTCTGGTGATAGTTAAAAATGATGTACTCACACTGATGATAACATAGTATTAAATATATCTACTCTCAAAAACACTTTACAAGCCCATAAACCATATAAGTATTGGTGGCTTTAATAGTCCCTGCTAGAGGACAACATTATTTTATACGCCCACCATGAACTAGCACAATTTTTGATGAAACCTTTTGAAAATCAGTGAAATATTTAATGTGAATTATTGCCCTTGTTCTTGAAAACGCTTTCAATTTTTAGCTCAAACACTCTAGAGGTCTAAACTCAAATATTTTTGTTTAAATCAAGGCTGCCAGTGGGCGTATATTACCTTGCCTGGCAAGCTGTCTTAATTAGATTGAGAAACACCAGGCCCGTAACCAGCCTATGTAGCCAAGGGGGGCTCTATGTTGAACTGTCATACTTGTCAAGAAAAGTAAAGGATCATATTTTCAAGAGAGTATGACTCATTGGTACGAATCTAGGTATATCGTGCAATAACATCTATGAAGACTAATTAACACTACACTACAGTGCAAAAAATTGATGACGCCATTGGGGAAAATATAATGTTATCTACCAGAGCGGGACGCTGGGTAAACCCCCCCCCCCCGAAGCTTCGTCTATGAACACAACACAACTTAATTAATTCAACAAAAGCCTGGGGTGGATCACACTGAAACGATCAACGAATTCTTCCAAATTTATTTTCTCAGTAAGTTGGCGTTCATATGCCAAGAGAACGTGATTAGCTTGTCGAGATTGCAAAATTGACCTAGTTGGCAGGTCAATTCTCGTGAGCGCAAAAAACTACACTCACAAACAGCGCTGCTCGAACCAAAGGTAGCCACAGTAGCGGCTGACTCTAGCAGACGCCCCCCCCCCCCCCCCTGTCGAAGCTTGATGAATGTTGAACCCTTGATGGAATCGAGAAAAAAAAATATTTAGACGACACTTAATTCAAGTTCTGACAAAATGTAGGCCTATGACTACAGGTTAAATATTTCATGGTTGTGATGGTTGCTGTTTTCTGCCAAATGTTCTTTTTGAAACAAAGCTGCAAATGGGCGTATATTAACTTGCCTTGCAAGCTATCTTTCAATATGAACTCCAAGTGTATATCCGGTTATCTTACGTGTCGGACTAATTAAAAGTATATAATGACTTACAGGGCAAGTTAGACGACGTACACTGTCGATCTCTACAATAACATCATCGACTCTTACTTACTTTTACCGGGTTGCTAAGGAAACCGGAGTTATGATAAAATACCTAGTTATCAGCTAATTAGATTGGTTACTAATTATTTAAATATCAATAATTGTAAAATGGCTCTGTGTGGTTCTGGATTGGCGGTTCAGATCAAGTTGCATTGGTACTGGACAGGCAACAAAATCCAGTACTGGTGCTTTGATCAGCTTTGACCGCCGCCTGACTTCTCTCGGCGTTTTCAGTTCTTATGTAACAGGAGACACTGATTTACAGTCAAAGTGTCGGATGGTAATAATCACGACAATCTAATTAAAATTAGATTACCTTTCGTTTCGGTTATTTTTTGAGTGTCGACTCCATGTAATCTTTGGTGACGAAAATTTCAGCCAATCAAAAACTACCTTCAAGATCGCGGGTCTATGCATTGATATGCATTGTGGGAAGACGAAACAGAAAGTAAAGCGACACAGCAGTCCATATGACGTAATGCAAAATATTCAAATATAAACGTTATTCTGATTGGCGGAGGGGTGACACGTGCTATAAATAGCTTATTTGTCATCAGAAGATGCTCGCCTTATAAAAGTGGTTAGATTGCATGGAGTCGACAATGAAAAAATAACCGAAACGAAATGTAATCTAATTTCAATTAGATTGTGATCACGAGGACGCACAACCCACTTGACTTAATTTCGCAATTAGCCTACATCAGGTTTCTCAAATCTGATCCTCGAAGTCTTAAGAGAGTGAACCCTTCCACTAAAACGATGTACATGTATTTGGTCAGGTCTGGCTTATATGCATCAGAAATACCCGGAAAAATAACTTTGATCGACAACACCTTTCTTTTTAATGTCATTTAAAAATTCACGATGGATCGATCCAGTGCTACTTTTAGACCTTAAGGAATATCATAAAAGTTGATCTTATATAAGTAATAAGAACTGGCAGGTTTGGCTTTGAAATTGACATTTGTAAATCAAATCACAGGACCAACCAATGATATTAAAATTGATGATCAAAAATAAACGTTTTATGCTCCTTTAATCCTGAAATCATTACACCGTCTGTATCAGTCAGGGCTATCCAATTTTAATTTTCAAATTTGGTCAAGAGTATATATTCATCAGGGGACAAACCTAGTGAATAGCATAACTATAAAACAGATTACCAAAATAATCTGATAAATCCAGAAAACTATGGTTAAATACAATAATTGATAAATGTCTTAATCCAATTTAAGACATTTATCAATAATAATCTGTAATTGTATGGAAAATTAGTTTTATGGGTTTATTTGATTTTGTTTCTATACTTTGTACACTGTTGATGAATATATATATTCTTATTGATCAAGTTTGAGAACTTAATTTTTTTGTTCATTCTTAGAGGTGGTATCGCTTTAAGGTTAAAAAAATATTTCATTTCTGTATTGTGCTGCAATCGCAGGCATTTCTATGGAAACCAGGAAAAAGTATAATTCAGCACGATTTTAAAAACATACGAATGTCATCCATAGAACCCTTTACCGTGTTGATATATTGATCTAGGTAGTTTATATAGTAGCTAATGACATGGCTTGGACATTGTTCTATATTGTCATTATTATCAGGTGTCATTCGAATCAGATCTGTTGGCAGGTTCACTCACTAATGGGATTATATAAGTAACAGTGGAACTATAATATACTGTGTGTTGTTAGATTTCGTTCCTACTTTGATAAGGTTAGTAACTTCCTGTATTTTGAGTTCCGATTTTTAAGACAGGATGTAGGCACCCCAATACACCGTTCTACCTGCATTTTGATTTTGACCCTTTCTCCGTTATGCTTACAAAAATTTTGGACACGGGTGCGTTTTTCAGCTTTTTGTTCACTTTGATTTTGCAGTTTCTTTTTATTTTCTGTCCTTTGTTACCTTTCCATTAATAGTTTGTTGATATAATGTGTTGATGTTATTACATGATCTACTTATGATTCTGAAAGGAATCTTAGGGGAAGCACTTTGTTTACTTGAAGTCCAAAGTATCATAATTTTCTAAAAATGATTCTTAGTAAAAGTCAGTCTAATTAAAATCAGACCCTAATTTCGTTCGTTCGTTTTTTTTAAATCCGGTTTTTTAACCACTACATTTGGGTCTGAGAACGTCGCGCTTTGCCAGCCGTTCAGGTTAACTTTGACCTTACCTTGATAAACATGACCTGATAAACTAGTCTACAGCACTTAGGAATCCTAGAATGCACCTTTTGTTCGCGAACAAAATCCCAGCGCGGGATAGGGCAAAGATCTGATTGGTTAAAACAAAGGTCATTAAGGTTAGGTCAAAGTTAACCTGAACGGCTGGCAAAGCGCGACGTTCTCAGACCCAAATGTAGTGGTTAAAAAACCGGATTTAAAAAAAAAAACGAACGAACGAAATTAGGGTCTGATTTTAATTAGACTGAGTAAAAGTCGTCCTCATGTGCGTAAAAACTAGTTGTGAACACGATAGAGAATAAATACAAATTGTAGTTGAAGTACAGTGTTCATTGTGTTTACATTTGTAATGTCTGTGATTAAACTTCGACGAGATCGTTGAGATCACTGATGAATATTACTCTTGATAAATGAAGGGATTTTGTGTTCTACTTTTCTGAACACGAGCAACGACATGAATTATGCAATGGGGCAAATTTTAATATGACATCAGTATTAGCCTACTCTTTTGCAATTTTTACTATCAACGATCTTTGAAGTACAGTCTGTAGCAACGGGAGCATGGTTTATTGTCCCATCCGAACAACTAGACGCATTTTTATACGCCGTGGACGTATATTGTCAGGACTCCTCTCCGTCCGTCGGTCCGTCCGTCTGTCATCATTTGCATGTAAACGCATGTATTTAGTCCCGATCTGCAGGAAGGGGGTGGATGGTGATCATAGCCTACATACATCGTGAACATTATTCTAAATCTCGGTTATATAGTTACAGCATCGTCATAAAATAGCACAGTTTTATTTTAAGGGGTCGAAACAATTCCACACCATGAAGTCTTGTAAACCGAATTAGTCATACATTTCATACATTTTAAATGGCTGAATTAGTTTCATTACTTTACAAACTGACAGTCCATGTTCAACAAAACCGTACCAAAAAGTCTAGAATGTCGTCTTCTATGCCCCTGTCACACTGTGACCACCGATTGAGTTTATCAGACTCGGGCAGCAGCTTCGTGGGCGCTGGCAAAATCTTTGCCGAGGGACCTCGCGAAGTTTCATTTTCGTATTGAATTAGTGTATCCACTTTGCCCTTCGTAAGGTCATCGTGAAGGCATCTTATCAAAACGTGTCACCTTCATCTTTACTTCGTGTGATCATCGGTGCCATCGGGTATTTTCGCCTCACAAAGATCATACGAAGGAAACAAGATACTACCCGATTGTCTTAGGTAGGCAACACGATTCGTGAAGCCCCTGCAATGCCGTCGTTCAGCCATCGTATTTATATTACGATGACTTCGAGATGGGACCACAATGTTGTCGAAGACAGCCGGATTTGAGTAACTCGAGCTTTTGAAATGTGTGATGTTGAAATAACAGACCAGTCTCATAGCATGTACCTCAGTCAGTCCTGGGCAACTCTAGAGAGCTACAGGGGCCTGTTTCTCAAAAATTCTTACGATTAAAAATTGTCATACGTGCAAAATGCCGAACTAAGTAAAAAAGTTATTGTACTTTTTTTTTAGATACGGGGCCAGAGGCGTATGTTACTCGCAATTACTCACAATGCAGAACCTGCAACATGACATACTTTTCTGATAAGACAACTATGAAAAAAAGGCAGCTGCATAGGTTCTTTTGATACACATCAGGGAACATGATGAGCAATTTTTACGGGCCCAGCAACTACTCTTGCTGAACTGCTGAAGTGACCTTTCAGACTGTTGAGGAGACATTTCAGACTATTTAGCAGACCTTTCAGACTGCAGAGGAAACCTTTCAGACTGCTGAGAAAACCTTTCAGACTGTTAAGGAGACCTTTCACACTGGTAAGGAGACCTTTCAGATTGTTGAAGAGACCTTTCAGACTGTTAAGGAGACCTTTCACACTGGTAAGGAGACCTTTCAGATTGTTGAAGAGACCTTTCAGACTGTTGAAGAGACCTTTCAGACTGCTAAAGAGACCTTTCAGGCTGTTGAAGAGACCTTTCAGACTGCTAAAGAGACCTTTCAGATTGTTGAAGAGACCTTTCAGGCTGTTAAAGAGACCTTTCAGGCTGTTGAAGAGACCTTTCAGATTGTTGAAGAGACCTTTCAGGCTGTTAAAGAGACCTTTCAGACTGCTAAAGAGACTTTCAGGCGGTTGAAGATACCTTTCAGGCTGTTAAAGAGACCTTTCAGACTGCTAAAGAGACCTTTCAGACTGTTAAAGAGACCTTTCAGGCTGTTGAAGAGACTTTCAGGCGGTTGAAGATACCTTTCAGACTGCTAAAGAGACCTTTCAGGCTGTTGATGTGACATTTCAGATTGTTGAAGAGACCTTTCAGGCTGTTAAAGAGCCCTTTCAGACTGCTAAAGAGACCTTTCAGGCTGTTGAAGAGACCTTTCAGACTGTTAAAGAGACCTTTCAGGCTGTTGAAGAGACTTTTCAGGCTGCTAAAGAGCCCTTTCAGACTGCTAAAGAGACCTTTCAGGCTGTTGAAGAGACTTTTCAGGCTGTTGAAGAGACCTTTCAGGCTGTTAAAGAGACCTTTCAGGCTGTTGAAGAGACCTTTCAGACTGCTAAAGAGACCTTTCAGGCTGTTGAAGAGACCTTTCAGACTGCTAAAGAGACCTTTCAGGCTGTTGAAGAGACCTTTCAGACTGTTAAAGAGACTTTTCAGACTGTTGAAGAGACCTTTCAGACTGCTAAAGAGACTTTTCAGACTGTTGAAGAGACCTTTCAGACTGCTAAAGAGACCTTTCAGACTATTGAAGAGACCTTTCAGACTGTTAAGGAGACCTTTCAGGCTGTTGAAGAGACCTTTCAGACTGTTAAGGAGACCTTTCAGACTGTTGAAGAGACCTTTCAGACTGCTAAAGAGACCTTTCAGGCTGTTGAAGAGACCTTTCAGACTGCTAAAGAGACCTTTCAGGCTGTTAAAGAGACCTTTCACACTGTTGAAGAGACCTTTCAGGCTGTTGAAGAGACCTTTCAGGCTGTTAAAGAGACATTTCATACTGTTGAAGAGACCTTTCAGGCTGTTGAAGAGACCATTGAAACTGCTGAAAAGACCTTCACACTGCTGTTTGACCTTACATACAGTTGAGGAGACCATTTCAGATTGCCGACGAGACCTTGAACCATCTAGGGGCCGCTTTTCAGTTTCATTTTCCTTACTCTGGTCTCAGTCTAATTAAAATCAGACCCTAATTTCGTTTCGTTCGTTTTTTTTTTAAATCCGGTTTTTTAACCACTACATTAGGGTCTGAGAACGAGACGCTGTAACAGCCGTTCACGTTAACTTTGACCTAACCTTAATTACCTTTGTTTTAACCAATCAGATCTTTGCCCTCTCCTGCGCTGGGATTTTGTTCTCGAACAATAGGTGCATTCTAGGATTCCTAATTGCTGTAGACTAGTTTATTAGGTCATTTTTATCAAGGTTAGGTCAAAGTTAACGTGAACGGCTGTTACAGCGTCTCGTTCTCAGACCCTAATGTAGTGGTTAAAAAACCGGATTTAAAAAAAAAACGAACGAAACGAAATAAGGGTCTGATTTTAATTAGACTGTCAGTTCCCTCTGCTTTCCTCTTCTGTATTTACTAAATTCCACAAGGTCGATGGCGCCGCCGAATAAAAAACGTCACATTGAAATGCTAATCGATCTTAAAGGGACAGTCCGATATCCTTTAAAGTATCTGAAAGTTTAAAGAAAAAAAAATCAGCCGTTATTTTTCAAACGCTATAAACGGCTAAAATATTTAAAACCTTACGTAAGGTTTAAGGTTTGTTATGATTTTTGGACGCTGAAATAGAAATATTAAGCATACTTTAGAAATAATTTCAGCTAATATTTGCGACATTTTTGTTAATTTAAGGTTGTGATTAATAAACATAACTAGGTAATGACTTTAATGGAACTAAGTAAATATCTATAAAGTACATGTAATTACTGAGAAAGTATTTTTTGCTAAGCTAATGAGTAATAGTGTTCACAAATCTCCCTCGGAATTTCAGCCTTCAAATCCCTGTTAGTGTAGCCATATTTATCAGCGTTTGAAAGTCAAAAGTACGACTCGTATTTTAGTGAGACTATGCATTATTTAGAAATTGTAGATTGTAACATTACAATGAAGGCACAGGTATGTAGGCATAACCTTTAGTGAAAGAGTTATTTGTGCAGTTAGTTTAAAAAATTAAAATGTAATGAAACAGTCATCCATAATCTTGAGAATCTGAAATATATATAGATAAAATACTGGTTCCCACAGGAACATTAATATTAAACTCAAACTTTATGTTTTGTTAAATGGAATTGTATAAACCACTATGCAATTCTACAGAAAAAAAGAAATAATCATAAAACATCATAAATGATAATGGGTTATATATTATTTAGGGATATACATGTAATTGAAAGAATTACGTGCAGTAACAGTACTTTTGGGTGCTAGTTACCAAAATTCAAGGTCAAAATTCTCTCGAATATGCTGAGCAATCCTCTTTAAAGGAATACAACCTCTTAGAATGAACAAAAAATCTTAATTTTCAAATTTGGTCAATAGGAGTTTATATTCATCAAGGGACTTGCCTGGTTGCATAACTATACAACAGATTACCTAAATAATCTGATAAATCCAGAAAACAATGTTTATCTACAATAATTGAAAACCCCTTAATCAAATTTAAGGCGTTTATGAATTATAATCTGTTATTATATTGAAATTTACATAGTTTCGTGGGTTTTTTACATTCTGTTTGTATACTTTGGACATCGTTGATGAATATATACTCTGATTGACCAAATTTCAGAACTTCTTTTTTTTGTTCATTCTAAGAGGTTGTATCGCTTTAAGAAGTTGTATTTATGTCTATTCTAAGAGGTAGTATACCTTTAATGTGAGAAATAAATTAATGATTGTTTAATAATAGCCGCACAATAGAGTGATAATAACTCAGGTGTTTAACCTTTACATACAGATTGCACTGAATAATCTATTCATTAAAACTGAGTAATTATTTTGTGGAGGTTTATTGTGAACCAGATTGAACTTTATCACTTATTAGACCACTGGCAGTAGACAAATAGTTGAAAGTTTGTATGCTGTTTAAAGCGATACTACGTCTTAGAATGAAAAAAAAAATAAGTTCTCAAACTTGGTCAATAAGAATATGTATTGATCAACAGTGTCCAAAGTATACAAACAGAATCAAATAAACCCATAAAACTATGTAATTTTCCATACAATTACAGATTATTATTGATAAATGTCTTAAATTGGATTAAGGCATTTATCAATTATTGTATTTAAACATAGGTTTCTAGATTTATCAGATTATTTAGGTTATCTGTTGTTTAGTTATGCCAATAGGTTTGTTCCCTAATGAATATAAACTCCTATTGACCAAGTTTGAAAATTGTTTTTTTGTTCATTCTAAGAGGTTGTATTCCTTTAAACGATCCTCAAATGAGGAGGCAGCTCTAAGGTGTTGGAAAGATCGTACAAATAGGTTCCCTCTTTGTGCTTTGTGAGTAAGATATGACTTTGGTTCAAAATTTGGATTCAGATTTATTTCTCCGTCCGATGCAATGATTCTGGCGTGAAACTCGGGTCGATAAGATGATATAAAACCGAGGTCCTGTGTGACTTATGGGACTTGCTCGATTACTAAAATTCTCACTGACTGACGGGTAAGATAACGTATGTGTTCGCCTTTATTTAACTGCAGACGAACTATATTCCAGGTTTCGTACAAGAAAGTGGCCAAAGTAGAAAGTAGTGATATTTTGATTTTTTTTTTTTTGCACAACTAATATTAAAAGAGAAACTGTACTAACAAAGCATTGACTAGTTCAGATGGCGACAACAACTATTGAAGGAGACTTCAATGATAAATGTTAGTTACGCTTGGTTACGTGATGTAGGAAATAGCCTGCAGATAAATTCCAGTAATACGCTATTTTATAATGAGGTCTAGAGAAAGGTTTAATTGCCGCTTGTGGCTTGATAATGTTTTTCACATGAAAACACCATGCAATGAAAGGTTACTGGAGAGGTTTATAGAGGTTACACCCACTAGAATTAGTTTGATACCTGGAGATACTAGTCTACCAGCAGATTACCACGATGAATTTAGTCTTAATTAATAATAGCAGATGATGTATTTTACAAATCGAGATAAAAGAATCAATATACAGTCAGGGGCGGATACCGGATTTGACGTTAGGCGTGGGGGGGGGGGGGGGGTCGAGTCGAAAAATTGTTTGAGGTTAAAATGATAAAAGTTATTGAAATATTATTCTAGAGTGGGTGCAATGTAGATAGATATCTTGCCAAGCGAAGTGTGGCGAGAAACATTTGTGGTCAACCCATGCTTTGCAAATTTTAGCGGGGGCGCACGCCTAAATCCGCCCGAGTCCTGTTTGAAGACACGAGCAGTTACACTCATCTATCTTCTTATTACTTTCTTTTTGTTGCCAGAAAGTCAATTTAAAGTCTTACTAAACGACGAGTCGTATTTTTGACATTCAAACGCTGATATTTTACTGGAACTGCCAAAAAATCGCAAAATCTCTTTATTTATACCCCTACCTTGACAGTTCTTTTTCATTTTGTGTACAAGTCATAGTCTTACTAAATGGCGAGTCGTATGTTTGACTTTTAAACTCTGATATTTATGGATATACGGGGATTTGAAGGCTAAAGTTTTGAGGGAGTGTTTGAAATATTATTACTGATTATATTAGCTAATAAATTCCAGGTTCTGAGACTAAAAGGTTTTTGGTCAAACTGTTAGTGAACATATCTCTTTAAGTTAGAACTGGCATGTAATACATGCTATGCTTCATTTCCAATACACTTTAGGATATAATATGCATTTTGTCTTAAATTTCCCCAAAACTATAAGATAATATAAGATATAATTTGCTTTTTATCATTCATTTCAAATACACTTTATGTGATAACGGCCACGTTATTCTTAATTTGGAAACCTGCTGTTTTGCTTAAGGTTTTTATAGGAACCTATAATAGCACTTTTTAAAACTAAGTCACAATATTAAGGTTAATGAGTAGTAAAAGTTGTCATTGCTCATAAATGCTAATAAATCTGACTTATATTTCTCGAGTCGAAAAATCAATATGCCAATAAATATAATAAGTTGTATAAAATTTCCACATTAATAATCGGGAATTTTACCTTTCCTTGATAAAAATAAAATGTTTTTTATTTTATTTCTGTAAGTTCATGAGTAAAAGCTTAAATTACGGAGCCCCTAACACGCAGTGGAAATACTTTTTTTAAAAAGTTATTTCGTTTAAACGAATTAATTTGACTATTTCGTTTAAACGATTTATTGTAAATTTATGATTTCGTTTAAACAAATTAATTTGACTATAAATGCAATTAAACGAATTAATTATTTCGATTAAACGAAATAATAAAAAAATATTTACTGTAACGGACTCCGTATAAAATAGACCAAAATTATTACCAAAACTTATACTGGATTGATTCTTGGGTAAGTAAGTTTATGTTTACGCTTATATTGAAGGATTCGATGGACTTATTTTGATTTATTCTAATCGAAAATGTTGTATTTACCATGCCTCCAAATAATTGAAGAAGTTTTCTAGGTTCAAGGTGTAAAATGAAACTACGTTTAGGTAATTTTCCTGTGTGAATTTAGATATAACAATACTGTGGTATGGAAAATACCATGAATAAAATATGATTTCAATTAAGACCAATTAATTTATATCGATTTTACCTGGTGTAAAATAAACACTGTTGATTATTATACTGCAGGGTAACACTGATAACATTGGTTTTTTTTTACGTTATAATCAACTCTATAACAATAAATGTAATGGAATGAAATTTGGTTTGCGTCACAGTTTCGTTCAAATTTCCATTCCATCTTGTGCAATCATGACTCCATTCAGTGTGCAATAAAGAAAAGTCTGCTCCTTTCAATTCATGCTGTTGAGGTATCTGTAACGTGCCCATGTGGTCTCTATTAATTGTTTAATTTCCGAACATTCATAGGTTGTGACATATTCTACCAGCCCTTATTGTATTGTACACACTGGAAATATTGTTGACAACAAATAATTGTTCCTTGGTTTGTAGATGACAAGTTAACGTTCGCTTCTAGCGGATTCTGATATCGCAAACTAGGTAGTTGTTGGTAATGGTAGTAGTTGGTAGTTGGATTGGTTCAATCGGATGGTACTGTGATGTTGGTTTGGTAATTTGAGAATTCGTAAGATCTGGTTGGGTCGAATGACATGGCAGTGAAACTCGTCCCTGACTGAGTAGTTTGGCATGAGTTACTCGATCTTCTTCACTCTTCCAAACTCGTTGTGATCATAGTTATATTTCTTGATGGTGGTAGATGTATGGGCTGTTTCATCCTATGGCGGGTATAATTCTATTGTTCACGATATTGACGTCTTCATAGTCCACACTATGTTTACTTCCGGTTAGTTAAGTTAGTGAGATCTGGTCTTAAATCCCACCCTTCAGAGCAATGGTTCAAACAATTGTTTAATGCGTTAATAACTCCTTCTGTTGGACTGTTAGTGGTCATTAGTACATTATTATCGCTCACATATTTAAATAGAATTATAGCTGTATTATGATGTAGTTATCGAGCAGTTTTCTTATTAGTTCTATCTTTATCGCCATTAAAGGGATTGTAAAGAGGTTTTCGAAACTTTGTATGTGTATCGGGGACACTGATAGCATCAATTTGCAATTTGCACCATTCTAATTTCCATTACGACGTCTGTGGTTCTTGCAATTCCACTAAAACTAATGCGTTTTAAGACGTCACTAATAGTTATCTACCGGAAGCTTCTATTGATATCTATGCAGATAAATATGAGTGACGTCATAAAACGCATTAGTCTTACTGGAATTGCAAGAACCACATACGTCGGAATGGAAATTGGAATGGCGCATATTGATAATATCAGCGTCCCCGATACAAATACAAAGTTTAGAAAACCTCTTTACAATCCCTTTAATGAATTATATATATTTATATGAATATTACAATCACTCGTTATATCTTCATTCTAAATATACTAAAACTGAACTCCAGTATAACTTATGGACAGAATATAAACTTACCTTTTTACAAAATATTTATATATTGACAGTGCAGAAACTTTTACGTAAACATAATATTAGGTTTGCTATGTTCTGGGTCCTTAAATTTAAAAAGGGGATTGTTCAACATTTTCGAGCATCGATTTGGGTCTTGAATTTGTGTTAATAGCCTTTAGATTTAATGGAACATACTGTAACAGTTATCTTTCATTTTTCTGTATATGTGTTTTCTATATAAGTCATAGTCTTACTAAACGGCAAGTCGTATTTTTTTACTTTAAACGCTGATATTTATGGATACACAGGTATTTAAAGGCTAAAATTTTGAGGGACTTTAGAACATTATTACAGATTAGATTAGCTAAAAAATCCAGGTTTCGAGGTTCAGTTAGTGAACATATCCCTTTAAATCCAACCACTCTTCAGTTTCAGAATTCCATAATGACATGTCAACGTCTACATTTATAAGATGGGGGCCAGCGCCAGTGCTCAGAACTCAACTATCTCTACCAACCCTACAGACAGTAAGAAAATATCAGAGCACATTGACCAGCTCTTACAGAATGATAAAGAAAAGGCTACGAGGAGTATTAAACTTCTATTATTGGGTAAGTTGATTCTTGAGAGTAATCATCTCTTCTAACAGCGTAGATCTTACAGAGATCGCCATCATTGTAGCGGTATATCAAAATGTTTAAAGGGACAGTATGAATTTTTTTTAGGTCAACAATTTTTTTTACTCAAATTTGTGAAAACTATACACCAAAATCTCTAACTATGTGTCCTTTAATGTTTCTGAAAGTTTTAACTAAAAAAATTCCAGCCGTTAATTTTTAAACGCTAAAAACATGCTAAAATATTTAAAAACATTACGAAAGGTTATTAAGTGTGTTATGATTTTTGGACGCTGATAGAAAACTACAAAAACTAGATCAAACTGCTTAATTAACAATAAGAATTTGATTTTAAAGGGTTAATTACAATTAACAATAAGTACTCCCTGTTTGTAATTAACCCATTAAAATCAAATTCAGTTTGATCAAGAAGATACATAGGTATAATGAGCATACTTTAGAAGCATTACTTTCAAGTAATATTTGCGATGTTCTTGATGATGGAAACTTTTTTCAAAAAAACAGAATGGCCCTTTTTAGGCTTAGTTTTTACTTTGTAAACTGGGACAATGTTTATATGAGAACTTAAAGGGGAATGTTCACTAACTCCGTTGCCGAAGCGTTGGACGACCGTTACCTATAGTCACAGAGCGATAGATAGATAATCTTATCAGTAATAGTATTCACGGCTTATCCTAAAATTGATCCATGCAAGTAGATAATTATCCTTGTTTGAAATTTGGCCCTTTGAATCGAAATTCAAAACAACCACCCTTTGCAGCCATCGTTAGTTTTGGATCCAGTCACATATCTTAACAATAATTTCACGAAACCCTAACAACAAGACGTACTGATACCGGGTAGCCTAATTTACAAGGAATTTTTTTTTTCATGAGGTATATTTTAAATTTTATACATTTTTAGTTCTTGTAAAGACTGTTTACATAAGTTCAACCCCAAAATGCTGAACATTCCCCTTTAATTGTCATTAAGTTTTTCAATGAGTCAATTATAATTTCTATCTTTTATTTTGATAGGTCAATCTGGATCGGGAAAAAGTACCCTGACCAAACAAATCAGGCAAGTTGCTCGTTTTGTATCAATCTTGAAGTTTCATTTATAAAGATAAGGGCTGAATGATGGCTTACTTATTCAACTCAGTGGCGTAGTTGCCTTGAAGCGCTAAGCATGTGATACAAAAATTGTAACCAGACAGACTAGGCCCAGCTTCACATATTCTCTTTCCGTTGTCACTGCATCTCTATTTGAAAAATAAAAATCAAATCTGGTCGGGTGTTGAGTGGGTGGGGGTTACTCCACTTGCCACCCTTGATCTGACGCATTTGTTAACAATGTTATGTTCAATTGTTCATTCTATATTCAATGAAATGCTCCGCTCAATAAAAACATAAATTACGTCTTGTGATTCTAACAAACACACATTATCAAAGACCATTTGAAGGCGAAAAGAAGCAAATATACGCATTTGATGTGAACGTAATACATCCATAAATCTGCCTACGTGCATATTTTAGAGATTTCAACTGTTCATTATTGAATGAATGGTTTTTGTTCATGGATCTGTTTGTAATATGATTGTTTTATTTGGAACAGGATCCTGTATGACCATGATTTTCTAGAAACAGAACGTTATTTATATAGAAGAATTGTTAGAAAGAATATACTAGATATTCTGTTAAAATTCAAGGCTTGTATTGATGAGATGCAGATTGATGTCCCGAGACAATTCACAGTGAGTTTTTATTAACTGATTTAACTTCAAAATATAATTTTTAAATCATCACGATTTTAGGAAAGTTTCCCCCAATTTCAAAACTGTAAAATGTCTAATTCAATTTGAACAAAACTTTCAAATTGACCAAGATTTTTAATTAAAGGTAGAGCTACAATTGACTTTGAATATGTTTACGTTTTTGATTGGCTTGACCATAGACAAGGGTTCAACTAAGTTTTAAATTTGGAGGGAAAGTTATGCACAATAATACGTTCAAATTTAAATAGGATACTGCCTATCTATCAAGACTTGGTAACTCGACCTGTAAGTCATTTATTAGTACAATTAGTACATTTATTAGTACATTTATTAAACATTTATTAGTACATTTATTAAACATTTATTAGTACATTTATTTTAGTAATTGATTAGTACATTTATTAGTACATTAGTATGTTGGGGTCATGAAGGAATTGATCGTCAGTGTGTTTCTCATGTTTTACTATATTTGAGTTTTAAGAAACAACAGTTTTTATGGATATAGACTTCTATTTATTATTGAACACAACGTTTTATTACACATACTTGATAACTTTATCTGTATGTGTAATGAAACGTGTTCAATAATAAATAGAAGTCTATATCCATAAAAACTGTTGTTTCTTAATGTGCTGTGATACTTCTAAATGTCTTACAAGGATTATATAGTTGAGTTATCAAATAAACTTGATATTTGTTAAGTTATCAAATATAACGACAAGTCGACCCCCACCCAACCCCTAATTACCAAAACTTCTCGCCATCTGCCTGATCACATCATTTCCGAACGATTTTATTTTTTTAAATTTCCTTCATGAAAATCAATTGCCCCCCCCCCCCCCTCTTTGCACCCGAACCCGTACGCCTATGAATATAACTTGATATTTTAGGATATGTTTGTTAAGTTATCAAATATAACTTGATATTTAAGGATATGTTTGTTAAGTTATCAAATATAACTTGATATTTTAGGATATGTTTGTTGAGTTATCAATTATAACTTGATATTTTAGGATATGTTTGTTAAGTAATCAAATATAACTTGATATTTTAGGATATGTCTGTTAAGTTATCAATTATACCTTGATATTTTAGGATATGTTTGTTGGGTTATCAATTATAACTTGATATTTTAGGATATGTTTGTTAAGTAATCAAATATAACTTGATATTTTAGGATATGTTTGTTGAGTTATCAAATATAACTTGATATTTTAGGATATGTTTGTTAAGTTATCAATTATACCTTGATATTTTAGGATATGTTTGTTGGGTTATCAATTATAACTTGATATTTTAGGATATGTTTGTTAAGTAATCAAATATAACTTGATATTTTAGGATATGTTTGTTAAGTTATCAAATATAACTTGATATTTAAGGATATGTTTGTTAAGTTATCAAATATAACTTGATATTTTAGGATATGTTTGTTGAGTTATCAATTATAACTTGGTATTTTAGGATATGTTTGTTAAGTTATCTAATATAACTTGATATTTTAGGATATGTTTGTTGGGTTATCAATTATACCTTGATATTTAAGGATATGTTTGTTGAGTTATCAATTATAACTTGATATTTTAGGATATGTTTGTTGGATTATCAATTATAACTTGATATTTTAGGATATGTTTGTTGGGTTATCAATTATAACTTGATATTTTAGGATATGTTTGTTGGGTTATCAATTATAACTTGATATTTTAGGATATGGTTGTTGGGTTATCAATTATAACTTGATATTTTAGGATATGTTTGTTGGGTTATCAATTATAACTTGATATTTTGGATATGTTTGTTGGGTTATCAATTATAACTTGATATTTTAGGATATGTTTGTTAAGTTATCTACGTTTTCAATTATACCTTGATATTTTAGGATATGTTTGTTAAGTTATCAAATATAACTTGATATTTTAGGATATGTTTGTTAAGTAATCAAATATAACTTGATATTTTAGGACATGTTTGTTAAGTTGTCAAATATAACTTGATATTTTAGGATATGTTTGTTAAGTTATCTAAGTTTTCAATTATACCTTGATATTTAAGGATATGTTTGTTGGGTTATTAAATATAACTTGATATTTTAGGATATGTTTGTTGAGTTATCAATTATAACTTGATATTTTAGGATATGTTTGTTGAGTTATCAATTATAACTTGATATTTAAGGATATGTTTGTTGAGTTATCAAATATAACTTGATATTTTAGGATATGTTTGTTAAGTTATCAAATATAACTTGATATTTTAGGATATGTTTGTTAAGTTATCAAATATAACTTGATATTTTAGGATATGTTTGTTGAGTTATCTAATATAACAGAAGCTAATGTTGATAATTTGATAGCTCGGTACACATCTTCTATCATCCGCTTTTTATCATCGGAATGTTACAATCTGTGTATGGCTCGAAGATGGGATTTTGATTTACCTAGCTCTACAGAATAGTAAGTAAAAATTATTATAGTAGCAATCGTTTTAAAAATAGGATTGCTTTTTATACAACAAAGTGTTTCCTTCAACTGACAATACTAAAAAAGCCCAAATTGACAACATTAACAAAATCTTATATTCTGGAACACTGGAAGACACTTGAATTACAATTTATGTCTTTATTCAAAGGATTGCAAAGAGGTTTTCTAAATAAAATGGGTATCAAAGACATCGGTCTGCACCATTCTAATTTTCAATCAACTGTCTGTGGATCCAGAAATTCCACTTAACCTAACTGTTTTATGACACCAAGCTTGTGGAATTTGTTTGTATCAGAGATCCATTTAATCCAGTCTGTTGAACTGATGTCTGCACGGATCATATGTTCTTGACCTGTTCTAGATGTTCTGTTCAAAACATGCTTTCGAGTAATTCTGGAATTGTTCTGGACAGGAAGTGGAAATTTCTGTACAGAACTAAAATCTGAGTAGTTTTACTCACAATGATTCGTGCCTGATGAGTTGGTTGGAAACTGGTTAGTTATTAATAAGCTGTAATCATCAACATGCTTAATTTACAAAGATCTTTGATATAGCGTATTTAATATCAACTACAAACAACGGTATTGATTAATAAGAAACTAGACCTTAGTGATATTAAATTTTCAAGGTTAAAAATAAAGAAAAAGGTTTGTCTTACAAAGTTAAAGTTGATGCGTGAGCTAGGTTTTAGACCATTTAGATTAAGATTTCTTTTATTGAACACAAATTTAAAGGTTTTCGTAGAATATTTTGAAATCAATTTCAACTGCTGCTTAGAACTTGGTCGAAACAATCTTATTTTCACCAATAACATAATTTCAGATTATTCTTTCAAAATATAACATTATATCATATACAATTCATCTCTTGAAAACGTTACATGTATATGTAATAAAACGTTGTGTTTAAATAATAAATAGAAGTCAATATCCATAATAACTGTTGTTTCATAGACATTTAAAATGTATTCAATTTTAAAGGGATATGTTCACTAACAGTTCGACCAAAAATCTTTTAGTCTAAGAACCCCAAATTTTTTAGCTAATCTGATTCGTAATTCTCAACTCTCCCTCAAAATTTTAGCCTTCAAATCCCCGTATATCCATAAATATCAGCATTTGAAAGTCAAAATACGACTCGTCATTTAGTCAGAAAATGAAAAATAACTGTTAAGGTATAATCGAATGGATTATGCGATTTTTGGGCAGTTCCGGTAAATCTGAAGGCTATTTACATAAATGCTGAACTTTCCCCTTTAAAGTTAGAAAATTGCAGTAAGATTTGTTAAGCTCAGTTTCAACCGTTATTAATATATGACGGAAGTGATTATAATATAATACTAATATAATGTCGTATACATGAGAAATTATCGACAAATTCATTAAGATTTATGTTATATCATGTTATGAAAATTTGTCATTTGAAACCTTCAATTGAATTATTGTGACATGAGAATGAAAAATAATCAGGGAAAATAGGGCTGAACTAATTGATATTTTCTTAAAAGGTCGCCCTTATTTTCTTCCTTATTTTGTAAACTTTCTATGACCCCTCCCAAGAAAAGAGTTCCTAAAATGACCTTGACAAATCTGTTCTCCTACTCCTTTCCGCCATCTTATGATTCTTTAAAAACGCCATTTTCCATGTTTATATTTCAGTTTTGCTGACAATGCTGATAGAATATTAGAAAATTCTTATGTTCCAACAAATCAAGATATTTTACAGGCCAGAGTTAATTCTAACGGACTTCACGAAACTTCATTCAAATTTAAAGGATTTGAGTTCACGTAAGTAACCCTACCTCACTCTAAGATTATCTCTGATATTAATGGCGCTAATACCGTTACTAGATAAAAAAAATGGTTTCAAGAAATAGTTGAAAAAGGCTTGAACTCAAGTAGAAAATATAGTATACATACATTATTAAAACTACAATTTTAATAATTAAAATAATTTTTTTAATTAAAGAAAAGTTAATCCAATTAATCAATTAATTAATGGTAAAAGCAAATGCACATTCCCGTCACTAACTTCACCACCTGCACAGTTTTTGGTAAAATTTTCTTAGCCACAAGAATGTCTTATGAGAGAAATTTTGTATAGAGAAAACTTAACATCTTTCTTGATGTGCTATTTGTGAAGCAAGTAAGCAAACCACCATACAGTCTAATTAAAATCAGACCCTAATTTCGTTCGTTCGTTTTTTTTTTTTTTTAAATCCGCTTTTTTAACCACTACATTAGGGTCTTAGAACCAGGCGCGATAACAAATGTTCGCGTTAACTTTGACCTAACCTTAATGACTTTTGTTTTAACCAATCAGATCTCTGCCCTCTCCAGCGCTGGGCTTTTTGTGACACGAACAATATGTGGATTCCGAAGTGCCATTTTGTGTACTGTGCCGAACTCGGTTGAAACACGTTTTTTATTGGCTGTTCCAAATGCCGTCATTGAGATCGATTGGTTAAAACAAAGGTCATTAAGGTTAGGTCAAAGTTAACGTGAACGTTTGTTATCGCACCTGGTTCTCAGACCCTAATGTAGTGGTTAAAAAAACGGATTTAAAAAAAAACGAACGAAATTAGGGTCTTACTTTGACCATCATTGACCTATTAATAAAAAATCATAACTCTTGGTGGTTTAATTTGAAGGTGGTTCAGTTGCTGCTAGCTGGAATATGAAATGTATTTAATATATAAGTATGTGTGTTATTCCAGTGTATTTGATGTCGGTGGTCAGAAGACAGATCCGAGGAAATGGATACACTATTTTGATAATGTATCCGCTATGATATATACAGTAGATATTAGTTGTTATGACAATATAGATACACACCCAGTTCACGGCACTCAGGTATTTCACTAATTTTCAATAGCATACTTCATTTCAAAATGCTCCTTTTTATACACCCACATGAAATGGGGGGGGGGGGGGGGCGTATTTTGTCTTCACCCATGTCCGTCCGTCCGACGACAATTGCTCCACAGGCCACAATTCTGCAAAATCGAAACATTTTTACTATGAATTATTGCACTTGTTAGCTGGTAAACACTTAGAAGGCACAATTCTTGATGGATATTGACGAAACTTGATGTGTGTGTTCGTAATTACCCATGGATGAACCCAATTGAAAATCAGCAAAATAAAAAAAATGGCCCCACCGCCATCTATAACAGCTACAAAAAATCTGAATTGTCATTGGAATCAAATACAGTCCAATCCGCTTGCAATTTCTTCAATTTAAAATGTTGAATAGAAATAGAAGGAGATTTTAATAGGAGCAAAATGCATAGCCGTAGGAAATATTATGTTTTCGGGCAAAAAAAACCCCAAATCGGGCAAAATATCATTAAAATTCGGGCAATAAGTCGGTTTGCCCCTCTGTTTAGTCGTGGGCTCCTACGGCTATGGCAAAATGTGTTCGATAATATACATTATAAGGAATTTTGTGACTTCATCTTTCAAAATAATCAGGTATTGCATCTTTAATTCTGTGGATGAACTGAAAAGAAGTATGGTCAAATTTCTGGACAAGATGTATATACATGTAGTTTGCTGGTCTATTTATGCAAAAATAATAAAACCCAAGCACGAACGATCCCAACCGTAAAACAAGTCTCGAAATACATGTAAACTCATTGGCAATACATTGGTAGCAGCTAATGAACTTATGAAAGTATATCAATAAATAAAGTAAATATTTCATAATGAAAAGTGGTATCAGGTGTCTAGAAGAGTTAGCATACCTTGCTAAAAGATATAAGCTAAGTGATTATTGATATCCTAAGCTTCACTTCGTTATACGATAAATTATTTTATATTTTAGAATCGGTTAATGCAGTCTTTACAGTTATTTAGAAATGTCATCAGTCACCAAGTTTTCACCAAAACAACTATTATATTATTTCTAAATAAAACAGATATATTTAGAAGTAAAATACGACATATTTCTCTACAATCAACCTTTCCTGAATATAACGGTAAGTTGGTGTTAGGGTGACATGAGAATAAAAAATCCCACAAAAAGCACTGGCCTAGGTCATCAATCTAGAACTATATATTTTAGAGTGCAGTTTGTGTTATACATATTGTTATATATAGGTTGGATGATCCAAACATACCAACCGGAAGTTACCAATTGCGCGCGAAACAGTAGTACTGAAAATACGCATCATATTTTTATACATGAATCCGAATATATTACGTTAATTCAATTTCACACATTTCATGCAAATGTATTGGGTTCGGTAAGTATTCACCAAATTTTGTGCGGGGCTTTACTTCCGGTTGGGTGGTTTTGGGGTTTTTTTCGGGGAAGTTGAGATGTTCAAATAAGTGTAACGATGTTATTGAAGTTTATATTATGAAGTTTATTACGTTATATGGAATTTTATTCCAAGCTGTTATATCTGAAACACATATTCGATAACTTGCCCCGTTTGCCCTTGCCAGTGATGCGAACCGGAGGGAAAAAGTATCTAGTAGTTCGGATGGGGCAATAAATTGAGATCTTTTGTGCTACATTTGGTGCACGTTAAAGATCTCTCTAAAATTTGATAAACGGAGTAGAGTTATGGCACTGTCGTGGTAAAATTACACTTATTGCATAATGCTGGCATGGACGAAGACGATGGCACGATAAAAACAAAGTTATACGATGTTGACTACAACTTTATTAAATCTTCCCCAGCCGATCACACAACGAACACTGACCAATATGGTGCCCTGACTTAAAAGCATGCAGACCAAATCTCACTCTCGATCTTGACAGGGAGCCAAATTAGACATCTCTGTTTGTGGTCTTTAAGTAACCTACCTTTGCCACAAAAGAAAGAAAGCTTTCAAACAATAAGTTTCATTCTTATAATCACCTTTATTTATTTCAGGTACTGATTTTGATTATAAAGAATCATCTCGATATCTTCAATTGATGTTTACTGAGAGAAATGTTGATAGTCGTGAATTTTATAGTCATTTTACCACAGCCACAAATAGTTCTAATATTAGAACATTGTTTGATGACGTCATCTCTATTATTTTACAACAGGGTCTGAGCAAAGCGCATCTTTACTAAACTGTAGATGGGACTATATATTGACGCTTAATACGTCTCTGAACAATTGGATGCTAGAAGCAGTACCTCGTCTGAGAAATTGTTACTGGGCGGCAGTTAATTGAACAGGCGAAGTTGAAAACTAGATGGCCGGAAATGCAATCAGTGAAACAGACATCAAAATATATAGTCTCTATGAAATGCGGTGATATTTGATATTTATTTGAAACTAAACACTGCGAAAAACAACAACAGAAGAATTATTCCGAAACAACATATTATTCTTATTTCTGTTATGTTATGTTAGGTTATGTTATGTTAGTTATATTTAGAATTTCGATTGCTAGCGATATTTTAACAATATAGGACTGCCGACCGGGGCTGACTTTTGTGTTTACTTGGCGATAGCGCTGCCGTCTAGTCACAGTGTTAGTCGAGGCACTGGCTAGAAGAACCGTCTGTCTAATTGGAAGAACCATGTAGTTATTAGACTTTTACTATCTGAGGATCACAAGAATCTAATCCACCAAGTCGCTGTAATTTTTTAGTGAAATGACCTCAGTGATTTTGACAATCGTCTATTCAGGACGAGCCTTATAATTATTATGTAAATATTGTGAACATTGTGAGAACTATTAATAATGTATTGTAATGTATCAGTGGTTTTATTAACATACCCAATTCTACTAAATGAAATAATCTCCTGATTCCATAAATAGATCAACCACTACCCGTGATAAGATAAGTTTAAAAATCATCAAAGTTTGTCTTGTCAGTATGCCACTGTGTCCAGACTCTTTCTGATGTCCATTGAGAGGCGGCCAGATGGGTCGATTTTCAAGTAAATATTATTTCTTTCAATTCCACTTTCCGATACATAGATGACATATTGTCACTGAATAACTCCGCTTTTGGAGACTTCGTAGATATAATCTACCCAGGAGAGTTGGAAATAAAAGACACTACTGATTCTAAGACTAAAGCATCCTATTTGGATTTGCTTCTCTAAATTGAAAATAACCATGATCTTTGTGTCAGATTGTATGACAAACGTGACGATTTTCCTATTGTTAATTTTCCATTCATGTGCAGTAACATACCACAAACGCCTGCTTATGGCAAGTACGTTTCACAACTTATCCGCTATTCTAGAGCTTGTTCTCTTTATAAGGACTTTCTAGCAAGGGGTCGAATATTAACCGTGAAATTACTGAAACAGGGTTACATGACACACAAACTTGAAATTTCTTTTAGCTGATTTGTTTAGTCAGACATGAATTGATCTCGTTGCACCTCATGATTTTGACCCTTATAGTGGTGGCGGGTGTCGCCCTCGAAGCAGATCATGCTTACTCTTTTCGAAACACCTGATGGTACTTCTCCTATGGAACCACTACTATATAATTATTGCACCCGATTTTGTCATGCTTTGGAAGAGATTTTTGGATTAACGGAATTGTTTTGCTTGTACGGATTTTTATTATTACTCACAATACCTTCGGTTTTTATATTACTCTAAAGTTTGACTGTTTCTACCATTTATTAATTTACACATTTAGCGGTATAACTTACAGATCACACAAGACTTACACCATAGAATTAGAAATATTCTCAAAAACCTAACCATCATTTTGCTTCGCTTACGACTTGTCCAATCAAAAACAGTAATTAAAGCAACTGCATAACGTTAAGGGTGGTTTTATGTTTTTTTTTTTTTTTTTATCTTACCGTGAGTTCATTCAGATAAACGGCATTTGAAAAAGTGATACATGTAGCTGATGCAAAAAAGGTTTTCGTATCCCTGATACACATAAAAAATATTAAAAAATTAAATCTCAATGAATTCAGGTGGATATAAATGCTGGACTATTGACATCAGAAGTAAACCACATTTTTAGTTCGCCAGGATTCCAAAGCCTTTTCTATAATCAACCAAGTCATTAAACTTTCATTCTTTTTAACTGAAGATTTTTCTTCTCCTATAAAAAAAGAAAATATTTTCTTGTACAGATAACAATGCATGTTCTCTAATTTAGCATCGAATTACACCATTCACATATTCAGACGTCTGTGGTTTTTAAAATTTCACTAAAATTAAGTGTTATATTACGTCATTATCGCAAAATCCTTAAGATATGTAAAAGAAATTTATGATATCTGTGTCCCTGATGTACAAAAAAAATTTAGATTTTAAAAACACTAAGATATATGGATATACTACTTCTGCATTTATTACATACTACGTTTCGAAACACATACAGGTAACGTTATCAAGTAAGCCCGAGCTACAAAAGCTATATATTGTTACAGAACTTCCTGTCCAATTTGAGGGTTTGGATCAAACACGTGCAGTAGCCAAAACGCCCAAGCAATGCTACCCCATGCTCATCTATCTGATTTTTTTAAAACAGATTTCACAGATCCGCAAATTCAAGAAACAAGCACTCCGGTTTACTGGTAGTCTATACGCCTGTTGTTGTAATAAGGAATATAATCATACCTCTTATACATTTAATAAAATGTTCCAGTTCAGTTTGATATGCCTTCTCAAATCGATCTAGAAAAGAATACTGCAGATTGGAAGTTGTGGAACCACTCTCCTCGTCCCTTCTGATAGACGTCGTTCTGCATGGTCCTACCGTTAGCTGACCTTTATCACCAAAAACCTGCAGTTAAACACAGAAACAAAACTTTTACTAATACAGAAACAAACAATCATTATACCAGTCTAAGTGGCCCCGAACATTGTTCATTCTCTGGCTTAATAGACAGTTTGAGTGCTCTATCTTACTTATATAATAACCCAACTGAGTTAAATTAATAGTGTTCAACACAACTCTTTGACTGATTAAAACTTATGTCAACTCAGATTAAGATCTTGACTGTGTAAAACAGACTTATTATACAATTCTACAGACAATGTCTTCATCAAGTGAAAAACGATATATTCATTACACAGTCTACTTATAAAAAAAAACATCCGATGTTAAAATGGATAATAATACATGTACACCAAATATGGATTATGAGCAACCGAAGTTTTAGCTTAAAACAGACCTTACTTTTCGTTCGTTTTTGAATTAACCCTTTTAAAGGGACAGTCTGAATTTTTTTTTGCTCAAATTTGTAAAAACTTTACACCAAAATCTGTAACTATATGCCCTTTAATGTATCTGAAAGTTTTAACTAAAAAAATCCAGCCGTTAATTTTTAAACGCTAAAAACATGCTAAACTTTTTAAAAACCTTACGTAAGGTTTTTAAGTGTGTTATGTTTTTTGGACGCTGATAGGAAACTACTGAACGGATTTGAGTAAAGTAAACGCCTAATTGTAGAGAAATGTCCCTTTTATGTATTTAAAAGGTTTCAGCTACAAAATATTGAGCCATTTAAAGGGCAAACACCAAAACTAGGTCAAATTGCTTAATTAACTATAAGAACTCCCTGTTTGTAATTAACCCTTTAAAACCAAATTCAGTTTGATCAAGAAGGTATAGAGATACAATAAGCATACTTTAAAAATACTCTCAGGTAGCATTTGCGAATTTTTTGACAATGGAAACTCTTTCCAAAAAAGCAGAATGGCCCTTTAAACCAAAAATCAGTGTTAAGAATATAGCAGAAAGTATCACATATTAAAAATCATTTCAGGTATTTAAGGCAACTTTCCCTTTAAGACTTATTTATACACCCACAATAATATGTGGTGAAAGTTTATTGAGATGAAATAGGAATTACCAACAATTGACTGTTCATCGTTAAAATATAGCTTACCTCGACTCTGATGTCGTAACCATATTTAGACTCTCTGACTACATCAATACACGCTATAACACCACTGGTATATTTCAACATCATCATCACAGCATCTTCCCATCCACCAGCCACCATATCAGGGTGGTGTATATGTGTCTGGACAAACACACTTTCTGGTTTTTCAGCTTCGGTTAACCAGACTAAGGTGTCTAAATCGTGAATGGCCATATCTGATATAAGATTACACCCGTTCTGGTCTACAAAATGTTATTGCAAAGTGATTCAAATGTGATTATTTTAAAAGGCAACCCACTGCGTTCGACTGGATCAAGTGTTCATATGCTAGCCGGCCTTGAAAAAACAATTAAAGGACGCTTCTAGTTGTATATAGGGTCTTTTGCCTACGTATGTCCCCTTTTAATGCAAGTATAAAGCTACTAGTGGCAACAAAGACCTACCACAACTTTTAAGAAATTCAATAGAAGGTCTGGGACAATCTCGTGATGTTAACTTGATAAAGATGGGTTTCCCAATAGATCCATTATGGAACGAGTTGTATAATTCTTGAAATGTTGCATCAAAACGCCTGGAATTGAACATGTAAAAAATATTTCACTGATAAAGTTAAACACTGGCGAAATCTGCGATCCATATAATTCCCTGTATTTAATTAAAATTAAATGAATTTAATGAAGTTTAATTGAGAAAGAAAAGTTTCCCCCAGGGGCGCCAGAAGGAAATGTTAGCGGCGGGGGCGGAGCTGTGATATAAAGGGCACTATGTGACCGAGTGAAGCGAGGGAACCTTCCGGTCTGGGGGTTCGGGGAGCGCCGCAAGCCCCTTCTCCCCCCCCCCCCCAGAAAATTTTGTATTTTAGAGCTTCTAAGATAACTTCTTAGGTATACCAGAACGTACGTCATACCTATATTTTGGGGCATGGGGACACACCAAATTTTGCTGGAACAAATTTGCTTGAATCAATAAAAATTGTCCGTGTCTCCGTGACAAAAAAAGGGCACATGTTCGCCCCCCTCGCCCCCTCCCCTGATAGTGTTTTATTTTGAATAATAATATATTTGATTCGATCACAATAATTTCATATTCGAGCCTAACAAGTAAAAAATTTGTCTGATACTGAAGTACAACAGAATATAGGGAACTTGGCTTAAATTATTTAGTAAGACATTTTTCATTTAACTATTTTACTCCAATTTAAGCATTCAAGAATTAACAGAATTACTTCCCTTTTTTAGTGAAGTTTCATGAACAACAGACATATCAAATTCACAATTAGGTACTGGTTATTTTCTTACTTATTAAATCCTGTCACAGGTACCTAGTTGTTTTGTTACTTATTATATCCTGTCACAAGTACCTGGTTGTTTTCTTACCTATTATATCCAGTTACAGGTACCTGGTTGTTTTCTTACCTTTTATATCCAGTCACAGATACTAGGTTGTTTTCTTACCTATTATATCCTGTTACAAGTACCTGGTTGTTGTCTTACCTATTATATCCTGTCACGAGTTCCTGGTTGTTTTCTTACCTATTATATCTAGTCACAGGTACCAGGTTGTTTTCTTACCTATTATATCCTGTTACAAGTACCTGGTTGTTTTCTTACCTATTATATCCTGTCACAAGTACCTGGTTGTTGTCTTACCTATTATATCCTGTCACAGGTACATGGTTGTTGTCCTACCTATTATATCCTGTTACAAGTACCTGGTTGTTTTCTTACCTATTATATCCTGTCACAAGTACCTGGTTGTTGTCTTACCTATTATATCCTGTCACAGGTACATGGTTGTTGTCTTACCTATTATATCCGGTTACAGGATCCTGGTTGTTCTCTTACCTTTTATATCCTGTCACGAGATCCTGGTTGTTTTCTTACCTATTATATCTAGTCACAAGTACCTGGTTGTTGTCCTACCTATTATATCCTGTTACAAGTACCTGGTTGTTTTCTTACCTATTATATCCTGTCACAAGTACCTGATTGTTTTCTTACCTATTATATCCAGTCACAGGTACCTAGTTGTTTTCTTACCTATTATATCCTGTCACAGGTACCTGGTTGTTTTCTTACCTATTATATCCAGTCACAGGTACCTGGTTGTTTTCTTACCTTTTATATCCAGTCACAGATACTGGTTGTTTTCTTACCTATTATATCCTGTCACAAGTACCTGGTTGTTTTCTTACCTATTATATCCTGTCACAGGTACCAGGTTGTTTTCTTACCTATTATATCCTGTCACGAGTACCTGGTTGTTTTCTTACCTATTATATCCAGTCAAAGGTACCTGGTTGTTTTGTTACCTATTATATCCTGTCACAAGTACCTGATTGTTTTCTTACCTATTATATCCAGTCACAAGTACCTGGTTGTTTTCTTACCTATCATATCCTGTCACGGGTACCTGGTTGTTTTCTTACCTATTATATCTTGTTACAAGTACCTGGTTGTTTTCTTACCTATATATCTTGTCACAAGTACCTGGTTGTTTTCTTACCTATTATATCCTGTCACAGGTACCTGGTTGTTTTCTTACCTATTATATCCAGTTACAGGTACCTGGTTGTTTTCTTACCTATTATATCCTGTGACAAGTACCTGGTTGTTGTCTTACCTATTATATCCTGTCACAAGTACCTGGTTGTTTTCTTACCTATTATATCCGGTTACAGGTACCTGGTTGTTGTTTTACCTATTATATCCGGTTACAGGATCCTGGTTGTTCTCTTACCTTTTATATCCTGTCATATTGAGATCCTGGTTGTTTTCTTACCTATTATATCCTGTCACAGGTACCTGGTTGTTTTCTTACCTATTATACCCTGTCACAGGTACCTGGTTGTTTTCTTACCTATTATATCCTATTACAAGTACCTGGTTGTTTTCTTACCTATATATCTTGTCACAAGTACCTGGTTGTTTTCTTACCTATTATATCCTGTCACAGGTACCTGGTTGTTTTCTTACCTATTACATCCTGTAACAAGTACATGTACCTGATTGTTGTCTTACCTATTATATCCAGTTACAGGTACCTGGTTGTTTTCATACCTATCATATCCTGTCACAAGTACCTGGTTGTTTTCTTACCTATTATATCCTGTCACAAGTTACTGGTTGTTTTCTTACCTATTATATCCGGTTACGAGTACCTGGTTGTTTTCTTACCTATTATATCCTGTCACAGGTACCTGGTTGTTTTCTTACCTATTATATCCTGTCACAAGTACCTGGTTGTTTTCTTACCTATTATATCGTGTCACAAGTACCTGGTTGTTTTCTTACCTATTATATCCTGTTACAGGTACCTGGTTGTTTTCTTACCTATTATATCCTGTCACAAATACCTGGTTGTTTTCTTACCTATTATATCCAGTTACAGGTACCTGGTTGTTTTCATACCTATCATATCCTGTCACAAGTACTTGGTTGTTTTCTTACCTATTATATCTAGTCACAAGTACCTGGTTGTTTTCTTACCTATTATATCCTGTCACAAGTACCTGGTTGTTTTCTTACCTATTATATCCAGTTACAGGTACCTGGTTGTTTTCATACCTATCATATCCTGTCACAAGTACCTGGTTGTTTTCTTACCAATTATATCCAGTCACAAGTACCTGGTTGTTTTCTTACCTATTATATCCTGTCACAAGTACCTGGTTGTTTTCTTACCTATTATATCCAGTTACAGCTACCTGGTTGTTTTCATACCTATCATATCCTGTCACAAGTACCTGGTTGTTTTCTTACCTATTATATCTAGTCACAAGTACCTGGTTGTTTTCATACCTATCATATCCTGTCACAAGTACCTGGTTGTTTTCTTACCTATTATATCTAGTCACAAGTACCTGGTTGTTTTCTTACCTATTATATCCTGTCACAAGTACCTGGTTGTTTTCTTACCTATTATATCCAGTTACAGCTACCGGGTTGTTTTCATACCTATCATATCCTGTCACAAGTACCTGGTTGTTTTCTTACCTATTATATCTAGTCACAAGTACCTGGTTGTTTTCTTACCTATTATATCCTGTCACAAGTACCTGGCTGTTTTCTTACCTATTATATCCAGTTACAGGTACCTGGTTGTTTTCATACCTATCATATCCTGTCACAAGTACCTGGTTGTTTTCTTACCTATTATATCTAGTCACAAGTACCTGGTTGTTTTCTTACCTATTATATCCAGTTACAGGTACCTGGTTGTTTTCATACCTATCATATCCTGTCACAAGAACCTGGTTGTTTTCTTACCTATTATATCTAGTCACAAGTACCTGGTTGTTTTCTTACCTATTATATCCTGTCACAAGTACATGGTTGTTTTCTTACCTATTATATCTAGTTACAGGTACCTGGTTGTTTTCTTACCTATTATATCCTGTCACAAGAACCTGGTTGTTTTCTTACCTATCATATCCTGTCACAGGTACCTGGTTGTTTTCTTACCTATTATATCCTGTCACAAGTACCTGGTTGTTTTCTTACCTATAATATCCAGTTACAGGTACCTGGTTGTTTTCATACCTATCATATCCTGTCACAAGTACCTGGTTGTTTTCTTACCTATTATATCTAGTCACAAGTACCTGGTTGTTTTCTTACCTATTATATCCTGTCACAAGTACCTGGTTGTTTTCTTACCTATTATATCCAGTTACAGGTACCTGGTTGTTTTCATACCTATCATATCCTGTCACAAGTACCTGGTTGTTTTCTTACCTATTATATCTAGTCACAAGTACCTGGTTGTTTTCTTACCTATTATATCCTGTCACAAGTACATGTTTGTTTTCTTACCTATTATATCTAGTTACAGGTACCTGGTTGTTTTCTTACCTATTATATCTAGTCACAGGTACCTGGTTGTTTTCTTACCTATTATATCCTGTCACAGGTACCTGGTTGTTTTCTTACCTATTATATCTAGTCACAGGTACCAGGTTGTTTTCTTACCTATTATATCTAGTCACAGGTACCAGGTTGTTTTCTTACCTATTATATCTAGTTACAGCTACCTGATTGTTTTCTTACCTATTATATCCTGTCACAAGTTACTGGTTGTTTTCTTACCTATTATATCCTGTCACAAGTACCTGGTTGTTTTCTTACCTATTATATCCTGTCACAGGTACCTGGTTGTTTTCTTACCTATTATATCCTGTCACAAGTACATGTACCTGGTTGTTTTCTTACCTATTATATCCTGTCACAAGTACCTGGTTGTTTTCTTACCTATTATATCCTGTCACAGGTACCTGGTTGTTTTCTTACCTATTATATCCTGTCACAAGTACCTGGTTGTTTTCTTACCTATTATATCCTGTCACAGGTACCTGGTTGTTTTCTTACCTATCATATCCTGTCACAAGTACCTGGTTGTTTTCTTACCTATTATATCCTGTCACAAGTACCTGGTTGTTTTCTTACCTATTATATCCTGTCACAGATACCAGGTTGTTGTCCTACCTATTATATCCTGTTACAAGTACCTGGTTGTTTTCTTACCTATTATATCCTGTTACAAGTACCTGGTTGTTTTCTTACCTATTATATCCTGTCACAAGTACATGGTTGTTTTCTTACCTATTATATCTAGTCACAAGTACCTGGTTGTTTTCTTACCTATTATATCCTGTCACAAGTACCTGGTTGTTTTCTTACCTATTATATCCTGTCACAAGTACCTGGTTGTTTTCTTACCTATTATATCCGGTTACGAGTACCTGGTTGTTTTCTTACCTATCATATCCTGTCACAGGTACCTGGTTGTTTTCTTACCTATTATATCTAGTCACAAGTACCTGGCTGTTTTCTTACCTATTATATCCTGTCACAAGTACCTGGTTGTTTTCTTACCTATTATATCCTGTCACAGGTACCTGGTTGTTTTCTTACCTATTATATCCTGTCACAGGTACCTGGTTGTTTTCTTACCTATTATATCCTGTCACAGGTACCTGGTTGTTTTCTTACCTATTATATCCTGTCACAGGTACCTAGTTGTTTTCTTACCTATCATATCCTGTCACAGGTACCTGGTTGTTTTCTTACCTATTATATCTAGTCACAGGTACCAGGTTGTTTTCTTACCTATTATATCTAGTTACAGGTACCTGGTTGTTTTCTTACCTATTATATCTAGTCACAGGTACCTGGTTGTTTTCTTACCTATTATATCCTGTCACAGGTACCTGGTTGTTTTCTTACCTATTATATCCTGTCACAGGTACCTGGTTGTTTTCTTACCTATTATATCCTGTCACAAGTACCTGGTTGTTTTCTTACCTATTATATCCTGTCACAGGTACCTGGTTGTTTTCTTACCTATCATATCCTGTCACAAGTACCTGGTTGTTTTCTTACCTATTATATCCTGTCACAAGTACCTGGTTGTTTTCTTACCTATTATATCCTGTCACAGATACCAGGTTGTTGTCCTACCTATTATATCCTGTTACAAGTACCTGGTTGTTTTCTTACCTATTATATCCTGTTACAAGTACCTGGTTGTTTTCTTACCTATTATATCCTGTCACAAGTACATGGTTGTTTTCTTACCTATTATATCTAGTCACAAGTACCTGGTTGTTTTCTTACCTATTATATCCTGTCACAAGTACCTGGTTGTTTTCTTACCTATTATATCCTGTCACAAGTACCTGGTTGTTTTCTTACCTATTATATCCGGTTACGAGTACCTGGTTGTTTTCTTACCTATCATATCCTGTCACAGGTACCTGGTTGTTTTCTTACCTATTATATCTAGTCACAAGTACCTGGCTGTTTTCTTACCTATTATATCCTGTCACAAGTACCTGGTTGTTTTCTTACCTATTATATCCTGTCACAGGTACCTGGTTGTTTTCTTACCTATTATATCCTGTCACAGGTACCTGGTTGTTTTCTTACCTATTATATCCTGTCACAGGTACCTGGTTGTTTTCTTACCTATTATATCCTGTCACAGGTACCTAGTTGTTTTCTTACCTATCATATCCTGTCACAGGTACCTGGTTGTTTTCTTACCTATTATATCTAGTCACAGGTACCAGGTTGTTTTCTTACCTATTATATCTAGTTACAGGTACCTGGTTGTTTTCTTACCTATTATATCCTGTCACAGGTACCTGGTTGTTTTCTTACCTATTATATCCTGTCACAGGTACCTGGTTGTTTTCTTACCTATTATATCCTGTCACAGGTACCTGGTTGTTTTCTTACCTATTATATCCGGTTACGAGTACCTGGTTGTTTTCTTAATTATTATATCCAGTTACAGGTACCTGGTTGTTGTCTTACCTATTATATCCTGTCACAGGTACCTGGTTGTTTTCTTACCTATTATATCCTGTCACAGGTACCTGGTTGTTTTCTTACCTATTATATCCGGTTACGAGTACCTGGTTGTTGTCTTACCTATTATATCCTGTCACAGGTACCTGGTTGTTTTCTTACCTATTATATCCTGTCACAGGTACCTGGTTGTTTTCTTACCTATTATATCCTGTCACAGGTACCTGGTTGTTTTCTTACCTATTATATCCGGTTACGAGTACCTGGTTGTTTTCCTCTGCAGTTTCAAAACAGCGTGTAATATCATGTATGGTTTCCCCTACAGGTTTTTCTACAAAAACTGCTTTCCCTAAAAAAAATGAATATATAGCTTTCCATCGCCCTTTTGGTTTAAACATAGGCACTGACATAAGATACTTCTTTTAATCTTAAACTAGATTACAATTTCGTTTCAATATATACAAAGTAAAGCAAGTGGGGTTAACATCACACTCTTTGATTGGTTAAGAATATTGTCATCATAACGAGACTGTGGGAGAACATTTGATAGATTACAAGAGAGACGAATCGGGGTAACAAGAAACGAAATTGTAATATATATATAACTTAGATTACATTGAATCTGTATGAACCCAAACCTACTAGCAAAGAAAATTGTCATCGTGCGAGGAATAATTAACATGACATTATCACATGCAGCTTGGACATTACGATTTTGATATGTTCATACATGTGCTAATTACAAACGGCGGTTCCCTTCATCAGGTTGTTTCATTTCAGCCCGCATTTCCCTTACCTTTGTTTAAAACTTGACAACATTGTTCAGTATGTACCGACGTAGAACTCAAAACTAATACACCATCTAAACTACAATAGAAAACTTACATTTATTTGTATATAATAATATTCAAATAAGATTTCTGCTCGGTTACAAATCAATATAGCAGCAAGTAACAAGCAGCTGTTTTTTAAAACTATATTCTCGTTCTCAGAACCTTTCGAGGTACGAATATTTTTTGTTTTGGTTTAATTATAATTAAGCCTCGATTTTGATTTACTGATTTCTCTCTCCTAGTTTAGTAATACAATTCAATGATTTAAAGTTAAAGTCGGCAAATAGTGGCATGGGTGAGTCGGAATTCCTCGATACCCCTCAAAAACGTAGTCAAAAATAGGTCATCTGCTTTTTGTTTGCCTACGGCCGTTAAGGTTCTTAATACGCAACTTATTACCAATAATAGTGTAACGACCGTATATAACAAATATGAATTTAGTTATATGACAATTAGTCGATAATTTGATTAAAATGGAATTTACCTGGGATCTTCAAGAAGTTGGTCTAAACGATCAATATTATAACCATTGATATGTTTCAGGTAGAAATATCGTTGTATCTGTTCTATATTATCATTCTTATTGTCTACTAACCAGTGTATATTCACACCTCTAATATTTAATAAATTCTTTATATGGACTTGAGCAATTCGTCCACACCCTATAACACCAACGTTAACAGGTTTCAATTCATCTAACTTACGGAGTTGAGAATATTTTGCAACACGTATTGACGCTGGTACAATCTGTAATGATGTGTAAATTTAGTTCACAACAAAGTTAAAACTGAAAAAAACAATTACCGCCCGACCAATTCCTATCGGGACATTTCGCACTAGGATGATTTGCATCAGGACAACTTCCACCCGAGACATTTCACACCCGGGCACTTTGTACCCAGGACAAATTCCACCTAGGAAAATATCCCATCTTGACATTTCACACCCGGGTATTTCACATCAGGACGATTCACATCCTGGAAAACTGCCACCCGGGAATTTCACACCTGGGTAGTTTGCACCCATGACAATGCAAACTGCCCGGTTGTGAAATTTCCGGGTGGCAGGCCCTACTACCGATAGATACTTGTAGAAGAAACAGCTAATCTACAATCGATTTAAACGGAACGGCTGAAGTGACTATAGCACATAATTATCTGAAGTTTCCAGATCAACCAGTCTTACCTGTAAAATGGCGTCATCGATATCACAACAATTAGGGGAAACAAATGAGTCTAACCATAGAAGTTTAAGAGTAGTTTCTAATTCTATGGTCTAACACAGTGGTTCCTAATCTTTTTCATACCGTGGCCCAAAATTCACGAAACTCCCAGAGCCGTGAACCCCTGATTAATTCGAAATATCGGCCAACAGATGGATTTGAGCATCCTCATCATCATCAAATGAATTTGACCACAAGCGACCACAAGCAACTACAGACCTTACACAGCAAAATATAGTTAAAAAAATTATACACATCTTCAAGTTGGGAACCACTGGTCAAACAGCAATATATACCTTCTTGTGTCTTGTTAAACTTTTCTCTACGAATTTGACTTCATTTTTCACTCTGCAACTCGAATTTACCATCCTCGGAATTATGCTCTTTAAATTGGTTGAAAACATCATGAATCTGTTAAAACGATACTACCTCTTAGAATGAACAAAAATATTAAATTTTCAAACTTGGTCAATAGGAGCATATATTCATCAGGGGACAAACCTAGTGGCACAACTATAAAAAAATAAAATCGTTCGGAAATGATGTGATCAGGCAGATGGCGAGACGTTTTTGGAATTAGGGGTTGGGCTGGGGTCGACTTGTCGGGCAAATACATTTCGTTGTCGGGCAAGTTGGCATTAATTGTCGGGCAAATTACTAATACGTTTAAACGAAATACTAATTCGTTTAAACGAATTAATTACTTCTATTAAACGAAATAATCATTTCGTTAAAACGAAATATTATTTCGTTAAAACGAAATAAATTATTATTTCGTTTAAACGAATTAGTATTTCGCTTAAACGTATTAGTTATTTCGTTAGAACGAAATAATTATTTGGTTTAAACAAAATATACTATGTTATTTCGTTTAAACGAAATTATATTTCGTTTTTACGAAATAATCAATTCGTTTGAATGAAATAACTAATATAACTAATAAGGGGCTCTGTAGCTCAGTTAGTTAGACACTTGCTAGTTAACCTGAAGCTCTGAGTTTAATGGATCGACACCTTCATCTCAACACAGTTTCCCCCTGTCAGTGCTACACTTTGAAATAGCGTTTAGTCTATCAGATGAACGGAAATAGTTGACTGCTCATAAAAATGTCTTATTCTTGATCATTCATGCAGTACTTTTATTCAAAATGTTGATTGTGTATACATGGTATACAATTGGATGGTTTTCTTTAAAAGGTTATATTGAATACGGTTTATCACTGCTATAACTCTACCCTGGAGGGTAATGGGCGACTTTAACTGAGTCATGGAATCAAAAGGGGTAATTGGGGAGCCATGGTGGAATGGTGCGAATTGATTCTATCAGTGTCCCTGATACATACAAAGTTAGACCACCCCTTTACAATCCCCTTTAAAAGTTCAATCATGATAATGCAATCGTTGAAGTTGTGTTCTCTAATACATGTGTTATATATTTACTTGTACGGTACTTACAAAAAACGGTTCCTTATATACAATACTGTTTGCAGTGCATTGATATTTCACCTTCGACCTACTGTAATCCAATTCCTTAAGATCCAGAAATAATGTGACAGAACGTAAGTCCCTAATAATACCTTTCTTATTATTAAATACCCATGTTATTTATTTTAATGTAGGTTATCGTTAAGAAAAGGTCAGCCTCTTATCTCTTTCTGTCGGGATATTTTAGCTTTACGTTCAGTATTATCGAAATTACACTCTAATAGCCTATAGCCAAATCGGCATATATAATATGGATACGGCAGTCTGTACTCTCATGGGGGTTCGATGGTTTGTAAGAATAATCTCAGAACAGAAACAGTCAACAGTTGTACGGAAGACACGGCGATATATACAACCAATTGAGTAATATACCATAAGTATGATAGTTCCACAGGTACACGGGGACAGGATAGCCTATTTTGGTGCTTCATGAGTTTGAGTGAGGACCCCGAATTATCCCCATGCAGAATCTTTTTTTTCTTTAAATACAGAATTTAAATAAACGTCTTTCAAGAAAAAAAAAAGATTCTGCATGGGAATTATTCGGGGTCCTCACTTAGACTCGTGAAGTACCAAAATAGGCTATCCTGTCCGCATATCCTCATGTATGGATAGTTTTTGTTTTTTTAAACAAGGTTAATGTGCCTTAGACTGGAGATGATAAAATACCCGTTGTATAAGTCCAGGTCAGTCGCTTGAATCAAGTCTTTGGGATCCTCTCGTTCCCAGAAAAATTGTTACAAAGAAGTTAAAGGAGCTAATCCACACAGACGTCCACTGGTTGAGCCACCGGACAAAGCTTATTTTGCGTTTTAATGCGTTTTGCTGGTTCAGAAGCCCATGTCATTGAAACCTATAAGTAAGGGTTTTGGAGTTTATTTTTTTTCATAAAAATCGAATATGAACAACAGAACACTGTCAGACTGTTATGAATAGAAAGCTTTCATTTATTATCTATTTGTGTATTCAGTTGTGGCTTACAAACATATTTACCACGACTAAAAGTTCACAACCTTTCACATAGTTATTGAAACTATTTGATTCGGTTCAGTGGAATACTAGTGTCACGACTCGTCAAATACTTGGTAAACAATTCAAAACTTTTATTTTTTACAAGGTCATAATCCGCGTTCTTATCACTAACATTACCCTCCTGTTTAAAGTGGGTATATTCTGAAAGGGTTTCTAGATTTATAGACAATGCTAGGTCATCATATTAAAGCTTTTAATCATTTTAAATATGTTCTACATTCGACCGTAAATAAGTTATTACATACCCATTCATGGGTAAATCCATGTTTGATCTATGTAAGAAGTATTGATTCTGAAACGTTGTGGGTTTAAGGAAAGTTTTTTCTGTCCATTAAGGGCTCAAGATGATAACGTCCTTTGCTTTAATTTCATTCATGTGACACATTCGGGTGAACTAGGGCGATTTTGTTTGGTTTTTAGTGGAACAGGCCTACATAATATTTTCGACCTTGATGTTGAGTGAAGCGTTATTTAAAATATTTTTGAAGGGAAAATGATGAATACAAGAGTAAATTGTTCAAACCGGTTTTATATTTAGGACCGTTATTTACTTATTTTTGTTTTTAGTCATGCATCAAGAATACATCAAGAAGCAGCCAAGGGCGTGGATTTGTCAAAAAACAATTTTGGGTGAACCAGAAGGTCCCCACACCCCCCATAAATCCACCCCTTTGACAATAATAAATATTTTTGTTTAATAAATATACATGTTGAAGCATACTTTTAATTTATGACTTTAAGTGCATAAATTAAGGCTGAAATCAGGCCATTTTGTAGACCCAATATCATAGAAAAGTCAAACTTGTATTTATCATGCGGTCAAGGGAATGTTCAAAAGAGGCTGCTTAAGTGGAGGTACGTTTATGGTGAAGAGAGTTTAGATTGTATACAAGCCATTGTCTACGTTCGAATCTTTTTTCATTTCTATAGCATTTCATTCGGATTTTCATTCATTAGATTGTTGGTTAGGAAAATCTAAGTCCAAGCAATTTCATATTGGGAAGGGAGGGGGTGGTGAAGAATTCAAGGCCCTAGGCTGCCCTTATCCGCCCCCTGTTCCTACAGGCCTAGGTAATTTAGCCGATGCAGCAGAATATGAATGTGTGTGCTACATCTTAAATGTAGACGACCCCTATTGCTAATGACCTTGGCTTAGTAAACCAGGCAATCTTAATACATTCATAATATTCATTTACACAGGGTTGAATATGATCTACTAAACTATACAAGGTATGAAGAGAAATACACAACAAACACTAGGATATCATCTTTATCTTTTTACATAACAATTTAACACAAAAACATCAGAGAGTTTTAAAGTAAACATTTGGAAAGATTATGATAATGTCAACAAATGTCAAATTAACATATCGTCTTACACGTTTAAAGTAAATATATGAGGCAAAGAGCTCATCTGTAGTAACATGGTATTTAAAATACAAATAAGATGCTTTTTAATATTTGTTGCCACAGTGATTGGGAATTATTGCAGCTGCCAATTGAGGCAAATCTAACAATCTAAATTCTGATATTTTGAAATTAGAGACAATCTCGACACAGAATTAAATCTTAATACTTGAAATAATTTACCATTAATAATATGAAAACATGTATTCCTTTAAAGGGTCATTCTGCTTTTTTCAAAAAAGTTTCATTATCAAAAAAGATCGCAAATGTTACCTGGGAGTATTTCTAAAGTATGTTTATTAAATCTATGCATCTTCTTGATCAAACTGAATTTTTTTAAAAGGGTTAATTACAAACAGGGAGTACTTTTTGTTAATTAGGCAATTTGAACCTTACGTAAGGTTTTTAAAAATTTTAGCATGTTTTTACTGTTTAAACGTCTGGATTTTTTTAGTTAAAATTTTCAGATACTTTAAAGGACACATAGTTAAAGATTTTAATGTATAGTTTTCACAAATTTAAGCAAAAAAAACAATTTGACCTAAAACAAATTCAGACTGTCCCTTTAAAGTAACACATGAATATTATTAAACTAGAAAAATGACAATCAAGAGAAACCTTTTATGATGATATCATGCATGTAGTAATTTGTCCTAATTTATTGTTAGTGCAAAAAGGTGCAGTCAGTATTTTATTTCATATTATGTGCTATATAGCTAGTATTAAATTTCAACATAAAAATTAACATAACCAAACAATCCAACCGAATGCTTCAAATACACATAAAATGTCAATCCATGTTAAGTTTATTTAATTTTTTTTTTATCTTTTTTTCGCATGTCAGAATTCAACTCCTCGAATGGACATGTCAGAATTTCCATTATATTTGAATCTGGAATTAGCTAGTCAGAATTTCCAAAACTTTACAATCCTTAAATAGACATTCCAACATTTCCAATGTATTTGATGCTCTTAAATTACCACAAGATTTATGTTCATTGAAAAGACAAGTCAGCATTTCCAAAATGTTATAAACCTGAGATAGACATGTCAGCATTTCCAATAGATCTAGAGCTTTGAATGAACTGTCACATTACATTTAAATTCAGTGAATATGCTAGTCAGCATTTCCAGAACGAAAATTTCCTTAAACATGTCAGCATTTCCATAGTAATTGAAGCTCTTGAATAGATTAGTCAGCATTTCCAGTTTATTATCTCGAACAAATGTAAAATTCCATGCTACATTAATTAATATCGGTAATAGGTTATTTTATTATAAAACTCACTTATATATTCTTAAACATATTTAAACACTACTAAATGTTATTCTCGTACCACTAGCACTGGAATATGAGCATGATGTACAACAGCATCACTAACTGAACCTATCAGAGTTCTTCTAATAGTACCCATTCCTCGGGATCCCATCACTATAAAATCAGCTTTCTTCTCTTTCGCTACATCAACAATAACATGCCAAGCTTCATTTCCATCCTTTTTCACAAATTCGATATCACTAACACTGTTTTTGGCAGCAATGGTGTGGAATTTTTCTCCGATTTCTTTAGCCTTTTTCTGGGAATCGTTATAGACCTCCGTCAACCTGGCTGGGCTCATCATTCTGGCCATATCACCCCAATATTCAGGAACATGTAGAATCACTAATTTATTACCTTGTTTGTGTAATCTTTGCAAGTAGAAATTCATGCAATATTCGGCATTGGAACTGTTATCCACAGCCAGCAACACGGTTGAAGTTTTCTGTGCCATGGTTGTTTTCTGTCAATATCAATTCTCCTAAGACGACGTTTAGCTGAGTACGTGAATCTTTATATCTTACACACCTTTATAGTATAAAAGGGTCAGCTACATTATTATAATACATGTATGTATAGTCTCGATTGACCAAGTCAACTTGCAGTAATAACTAGACCTGTTCGACACAGATCTGTCAGCTTCCGAGTAGTTTTCGTTTGATATATTTATTTTGCGTAAAAGATAAGCATGATTTCAGGATTGAATACAGATTATTTCCCTTTTTTGGCGAAACCATTCTTTGTCAAATTTGAAATTCTCTGAATACAGTCATTATATTCTTTAGAATACAACAAAATATTTGCTTCAGAAACATGACATTTAATTTTCCTGACACAGGTATTCCCATTTTAGAGCAGTCTAATGTATTCACGGAGTAAATAATTTGTTCATGCATGCGTTAAGGAATAATTGAACTTATGTTGTTTGAATGTCTTTATGAACATAGAAATGATGTTATAAATCAGGCACTATTTTATGGAATGCCATTACTATCTTTATTACAAGCAATGTTTCAACTAGGTTTCACCAGGCAATGATACAGATATCCAAAGGGTTACGTGTATAATAAATGGTTAACACTAACAACAATCTACAAAAACATACAGGATATAAAAATTATAAGAATTAATCTACTATTAAATGGCACCTTCAATTACAAGATCAGACTGCTTGTAAAAAAATGAATTGATGTAACATTCACCTCCAACCAAACATTGAAGACTATACTTCAAACAAAAGGCAGACCAGAGCCATCCGAAAAGCCAGCAACAACCAATCAGCCATTACGGAACATGCTTCAAATAACCGTCAAAATATGATACAATGGAATTTAGTGAAAACGTTGACCACCAATAAACACAACAGGCATCAACATAAAAGATTCCAACCGACAATTAATAGAAATCCTGGATTATTAAACCTTATCAAAGACAGAAAACAGTATAACAGTATTATCAAAAGTTTTTATACCCTACATGTTAATCTAAAATAAACTATAATATCAAGTTCCCATGTCCCATGACACACTTTGTCACATACATGTACATCACAAGTTATGGCAAGTTGTCTTGGTCTTACAACAGTATTGCATCCTAAGCATTCAGACATTTATTTTTACCATGTTGTAGAATTCGAAATGTAATGGTTTGAGCATGTACTTATATGAGATTTATATGATATAATAATGCTTACAAATAGATCTTGGATTCAGAATATTATAGGAATCAATTTCAATGATGATTAGTAAATTAGGGGAGGAAAACACTTGGAATTTGGGTGGAAATCACTAGGATTAAAAATGGTTGGAAATTGTAAGAAAATTATGAATATTAAAATCGTGAATCTTTAAATTGAATAATTTGCAGAAAATTTAAAATTGTTCATTTTCAAAACCCCATAAATTGAAAAGTATTTGACCAAAATAATAAATGTTGGTATCAAATGAAAGCGTAGTGAAGGAAGATTTTTGTTGAAGAAAATTAAAGGTTGCAGAAGTTCAAGGTTAAAAGTTATCAGCCTTGATATTCAAGGCCCATTACAAAACACTTTGAATGAAGGTTGTGCAAAGACAAATTCGAAAAAAATTGGATTAAAAATGGTGGACAAGTAGTATATTTTAGATATTTTACTTTTTTTTTAAGATGGCGGCTGAACGGTTAGGAATTTGCATATACGGCAAATATACAAAATGAAGATATCAGTTGTACAAATTCAATGAAATAACAAATTTGCAAATTTTTGCGAAAAATATTCAAAAAGCTCTGATTTTTCCGATTTTTGTCATTTTTGGAAAATTTTCGAGTGTTTCGGACAAATTTCGGATTTTCTTTATTGGAAATCTTACTTGATATTAGTTTCTAACCACCTACAATTTTCGTGCAAATTGAATGAAAATTAAAGAAGTTTGAATTTTGACCAAAATTCGGTACCAAAAGTTATCAACAAAATATTCTGAAGCCCATGTCTGCTTAGAAGTTCTTTCAAGAATGCACACAGAAAATTTTACGAAAATCAAACAAATATTAAACAATTTATGGTCGATTTCCAAAAATAAGGAGTTTTCCGCCAGACTGCTTCCTGTCGGACACTGATGGCTGGAAATACATTTAAGGGCTAATCACTAGGTCTAGGATATTTGGGCTAATGCAAAAAATCTTCTAAGCAGTGCCTCGTCTAAGGAATTGTTACTGGGCGGCAGTAAAGAACTGGCGAAGTTGAAAACTAGATCGCCGGAAATGCTATCAGTGAAACAGACATCATACCGTTATTGACAACAACATATTATTCTTATTTCTGTTATCTTCTGTTATTTTACAGATATTTTCACAATATAGGACTGCCGATCGGGACTGACTTTTGTGTTCACTGGGCGGCAGAATACCCCCACTGCGCGGCATCGCTGCCGCCTAGTCACAGTGTTAGTCGAGGCACTGCTTCTAAGTATAACCGTTTTTGCTGGGTACTCTGACAACATTTACAATTCAAGTTCATCGGACTATCGCAATCTGATCAATAATCGAACTCTCAAACATAACAACCTTCATTTGCTCGTATCCAAGAAAATGACGACATGCTTGACAAGAACGACGCGCTAACCACTGTGCTATAAAACCACACAGGGTAGTAATTTACTAATAAAAAATTCTGTTTAAACAATTCTTCTCTGGAACTTGGTTTTTAAACTTTTGGGTTCAACATTTGATTGACAAATCTATCAGTTTCCTGGTTGTATATTGCATCTATATTTTGATAAAGCTTAGATTGTGTAGAGATTAGGGTGGTTGTGTAATAGAATGGTTTGACCTAAAACACTTTTATGACCTAGATATCTGTTGGCTTGTTTAACCTGTTATGTAATCCTTATAACACCTTCATAATCTCATGTAATTAGAGTATATTTTATTTTTAAAAAATGTTGAATTATGTCAATGCACAATGATTTATATATTATTTTAAAGCTGTGAATTTGTACATTATAAATCTGTTCGAATTTTTTCTGTAAGTTAAATAGAAGTCAGATGAACAAAATTATGGATATTAAAATCGTATATCTTGAAATTGAATAATTTAAAGTAAATTAAAAATTGTTCATTTTCAAAACCCCATAAAATAAAAAGTAATTAACCAAAATTAAAAATGTTGGTATCAAATGAAAGTGTAGCCAAAGAAGAATCGTTTTGTCCAAAAATATAGGTTGCAGATGGTCAAGGTCAAAAGTTATAAGCCTTGATATTCAAGGCATATCACAAAAAACTTTGAATGAAGGTTGTGCAAAGACAAATTCAAAATAAAAAAAAAGGCGACTAGAGGACCTAGATATTTTTCAAAATTACATTTTAAATCAAGTTTGAAAAAAATCGGATTAAAAATGTGGGACAAGTAGTATTTTTTAGATAATTTGCTTTTTTTAAGATGGCGGCTGAACGGTTAGGAATTTGCATATACGGCAAATATACAAAATGAAGATATCAGTTGTACAAATTCAATGAAATAACAAATTTACAAATTTTTGAAAAAAAATAATCCGAAAACTCTGATTCTTTTTATTTTCGACATTTTTTGGAAATTTCCGAATGTTCGGGAAAAATTTCGGAATTTATTTTTTGGGAATCTTAATCGATAATTTGGGTTCTACCCACCTACCAATTTTCGTGCAAATCAAATAAAAATTAAAGAAGTTTGAATTTTGACGAAAATGCGGTACAAAAGTTATCAACAAACTTTTCAAATTTCTGAAGCCCATGTCTGCTTAGAAGTTCTTTCAAGATTGCACACAGAAAATTTTACGAAAATCAAACAAATACTAGAGCTGTGAACAGCACTGAGCGTGGCCCGTGATACTTTGCCTGATAGCTGTAAGACTTTTTGAATTTCAAACCCCTAAAGCCTGGTGTTCACTCCCTCAGTTTTTAGTAAAACGTTTTTTGGAAGGGTAGATTCAATATTATATCAATATAACTTATAGTATGGTAATTTTTATAGCTTCATGGTAGCTATAATATACAGGTATGTGTGAAATGTGAACATTATGTGACGGTAAGACGATAGAAACGGGTCATAGTCAATTGCGCCCCGCGTTTGATCAAAATGGTCCCTGATAAATTGTCAAAATGGTCCTCAAAAAAGGTGAAAATGGTCCTTCCAAAAAGTCAAAATGGTCTCAAAATAATATTTTTATTTATGATGTTACAAATTAACTAAACATAAAGCGCTACATAATATATTTTTTGTATAATCTTTTTGAGAACTGGAACTTCAAATTATATTGCAAGTCTTTGACTTTTATTTTTTTGGCCATTTTAACCAATGAATTGGTTGAAATCAAAGATGAAATTCAGAGGCCATTTTGACCAAAATAGGGTCCATGGTGACTGGCCATTTTGACCAAATTTAACTTTTATGGCCATTTTGACTTTGGCAAGATTAAACATTTACTTTTTATTGCTACGGATTAGCGCAGACGCTAATGGCCCCTCGTTTGGTCAAAATGGTCCCTGATAAATGGTCAAAATGGTCCCTGATAAATGGTCAAAATGGTCATCAAAAAAGGTTAAAATGGTCTTTCCAAAAAGACAAATGGTATCATAATAATATTTATATTACATAATACACAATAAATTTTTTGTTGTTGTATAATCTTTTTGAGAACTGGAACTGGAACTTCAAATTAATATTGTAAGTCTTAGAATGTCTTTGCTTTGATGAAAATATAAATAGGAACACAATTTATGTCTTCAAAATTTGTTGTTACTGTTGTTACAGAGTACAAGTGACCTCTTTTAGGGTTAAAATAGCTTCCAATTATTACTTTGATTATCATCATATAAGCTACAATTTATAAAAAAATTTTGTCCTCAAAAAAAGTCATTTTGACCAAAGAATTGGTTGAAATCAAAGCATAAATACAGAGTCCATTTTGACCAAAATAGGGGCCATGGTGACCGGTCCATTTTGACCAAAATAGGGGCCATGGTGAATGGCCATTTTGACCAAATTTAACTGTTATGGCCATTTTGACTAGGGGCCATTTTGTATAGGGGATATACCCCCTTCCCCAACATTCGAACTGTGTAAATGTCAATATTTCCCTTTAAGGCTGAGTTGAAATACTGTCTTTTGTTTCAATGGATTGGAGCAGTCAGTAGCCAGTTGAATTGATGTACATGTTAATCAATTAAGTGCCGTGGATAAGAATCACCCTCAAAATAAGAAAAAATCTGATATTATATGATATATAGCAAACACTCGAAAAAACATGTTAATTTTTATAAAGTTAAAACAATGTGTAATTAGATTAATTTATTTTTGACCTATAATAATCTTAGCAGACGATAAAAAACAATTTGAACACTTACTTTTTATTGCAACGGATTAGCGCAGACGCGTAAACAGTTTTAATTGTTGTCTGCTAGAGTCCAGCCCTAGAGTTAAAAGATTATGTAGTCTGACTAATTTGTTTATGACCTTTAATAACCTTAGCAGACGACAAAAAGAAAATTGGTGTGTATCTTGTAGAAAGAGTTCTGTCAATGGTAGAGAAAAAATTCGAACAGGTTAATGTATCAAAAATTCACTGCTCTAAATGATTGTATGTAAAATTAATATAAGTGAAAATTTTGCAAAAAAAATGAATAAATTTTTTATACTTTTTAGAGTGTTAAAAGATTACATAATCAGATTAATCTGTTTATGACCTAAAATACTTCACACTTCCATGTGAAAAGTTCATGCCGATAGTTTTATTACTATATTATATAACCCTTGTCAATCATTTTAATCCTCTCTACTTCTTATTTTCTCAGAACAGGGGTACTCTATGCCTATTTTCACTTTAATGGATTTTGTACTAAACTGGTCATGTCATATGTCGTTGAAAAGAGAAAATTTAGTACATACTGACTATACACACCATATTGCTATTAGATAATTGCATTGTAAGTTAGAACCCTCAGTCGAAAAAAACGCAATATTTTGAAAACATATTTTAATGGGTTATTGTCATATATTGTTTAAAAGATAATCAAATCGGCATTACAAAATTGAAAAATTTAATTCTCTGCGTTGATTAGAGAATGTGATATAGATGTCCAAAGTTGACAAAAATGTCAATTTTCAATTGTCCATAAAACCAGAAGTTAATATTTTTCAATTAATATCAGCATACCTATGGATAGCTGAGGTCAAGGACCATATTCATTGGAATTTTCAAGGTCATCAAAGGTCAAGGTCACATAATATGGCCTTTTGAATTTTCAAAAAATTCAAACGAACATAAAAAAAAATTCAAATTCGAAATTCAAAATTCTGTTCCAACAAACTGTAGACGAGGTTACAAGGTTTTGATAGACACCAAAATCATAAAAATCGGATAAAAAATAGGGGACTTATTAATTTTTTGCTTAAATGTGCAAGTCTGTGACGGCAGCTTATGCATCACTTCCGGTTTGGATTTTTTATGCTAAGTGCATTCTAATTATGACTGACAGTCAATATATATGGTTTTTGTCAATATCTGAAATTTACACCGGATCTGGGGTTGATAGGCGTGATTTTGAAAAACCGGAAGTTCTCATGTCAAAACCGGAAGTGATAAAAAAAATTTGATTGAGTAGTTTTATTTCTATGGACATTCTGTATACCTCCTGTGAATTTCAGGTCAATCGGATAATTAGTGGCTGAGTTAGAAATTTTGAGCTTTTTTGACAATTTTGGTTTCAATTTTTTTTTACAAAAATATTTAAAAATTGAAATTTTTGTAATCGCACTTGATACTTCTTATTACAATGAATATATTAAAGAAAATTTCAGCCAAATCGGTTCATAAATAAACCTTACAGACTAGGTGCAAAATAATTGCATATTATGCAATAGCCCACTTCCAGTTTAGCAAAAACTAAGTTTTAGATATTCATTTTTGATACCAGGTCATTTAATAATGTTTGGTGGATACAATTTTGCTACACCATTTTCGATTTTCTCTAGAAAGTTTCCCAAAAAAAAAAAAAACTAGAGCCACACGTGGCACAGAGTGGGACTTTGCAAATGTGCAAATTTCTAAGGGAAATATAGTAAACATCGGCCCTGAACGTAAATAACAATTGCCAAAGAAGTCGACAACTTTTAAAATTTTAGAATTTTTGGAAAGGTTGTGAAACCGGAAGTAGTCACCAGACCTAACATTTGAACATAGCAGCTGAAAACCTTTATCAATAACCTTCAACCTACTGAAGGTCAAGGTCACTCAAGGTCAAATTTACGAGAAACAAGTCTTTAAAATTTGGAAATGCATACAGTAATAACACCGGAAGTTGACGCTAGACTTCAAATGTGAAAGTATAAATGAACAGCCAAAGTCAATGACCTTTGATCCTAAAGAGGTCAAGGTCAACAAAGATCAAGGTCAAAAACGAAAAAAAAATTGTTTTTAACCTTGTTCCCTTTTTTGAACTACAAAGCCGAAATCTATGAGCCTTTAACATAGGATGACTAAAGCAATGCTGTAACTGTATGCAATGTCATTTTTGAAAAAAATTTTAAACTTTTCCATTTTTGGGGATAAACAAAATTTTGACAAAAACAAAATTCTACCCGGATGTGCCACGCCCACGTCAGATTTTTTTTATGTGACTTAATTTAAATTAATATTATCTTACTATGGCTATAGTATCAAGCCTTTGTGTCTATTGCTTAACGAGATATACAATCATTAATGTCAACAAAGGTAAATATCTACAATCGAAAATTTTGAAATTAATAAACCTTGTTCCTTTTTTTGAACTATACAGCCGAAATAGCTGAGATTTTGATATAATTGAGTTAAAGTAATGAGGTTTGTGTGTGCAAAAGCATTTTTCAAAAAAATGTAGTCTATATGCATTTTTCCAGACAACAAAATGTTAACAAAATTAAATTTTAACCCGGATGTGCCACGCCCATGTCAATTTTTTTTTTATGTATACATTTATATGGGGTATGTTTAATTGTGTTTTAATTTTCAAGCCTCTAAACTTAATAGATCATAAACTATGCATATATTAAAGTAAAAAAATTCAAAAAATCGGGTAAAAGTTTTCACAATAGCAAAAATTTAAAGAAAACTAATTTTTAAGAAAGTGGGTCAATTAAGCAGAGGGTGCTTCAGTAAGCTAAATCTACAGCATGACGTAGTTTAGTCCACCCCATCCCACCTTTTAATGATTCAACTGGATTTACTACATATCTAACAATAATCGAGGTAGAGCCCCTTTAACTTTAACATGTCAACTTAAGAAATTTATCAATTTTGACATCTTATAAACAGTCAATTAACCGACATACCTAGTATTGCCCTATGTTAAAGTATAGGATAGTCAAATATGCAAGTAACATAGAAGTGTTGCATATTTTTGGAAACCTCAGGATCGCAGCATTACGGACCCGCAAAAAGTATTGCTCTATCTAAATTAGGGCCGTCGTAAAAACGCTTTAAAGATGCAAAATCACCTTTGAGTCACACCTCTAAAACAGAAAGCACGTGTCGGACATGAAAAATGAATACATCATGTTAAAGCTCTCATAAATAGTTATAAGATCTGTAAATATCAAGATGATCTAAGGTCAAGTTCTCGAGATAGAAGCCTTTAAAGTTTGATCAAAATCGCAACATTTTCTTAAATTGAATTTTGACATCGCCAAATCTGATATTATTTGAAACCTTTTAAAGAGTACATTAAATATCAACAAACATTAGGGTGTTATTCCAGTTAGGTTTTGCGCTACAGCACTGGCAATATGCTAAAAAAGCCATGTTTGGAGCCCTATAAAATAAGTTTAAGTGATATGACCCCAAAGGTCAAAAGGTCATCAGAAGGTCAAGGTCGCAAGGTATCATTGTGAGTAATATGAAGGTCATCCAAGGTCAAGGTCATGTGATATAAGCATCTAAACTTTGGAAAAAAACATTCAGTTATACAAAAAAGGCAAAATCGAAAATCGATAATCGGCTTCCCATATGTTGTAGAGACAGTTTTAATCTTTCGTTTACCATCAAAATTGTTAAAGTCGGATAACAAATGGATTCAAAATAGCAATTTTCGCAAAATGACCAAAACCAATATTGCGGCTTAATTATAACTTCCGGTAAATATTTTTTTGATCTGAACAGTTTGTAATAATAACATGAACATTATGCATACCTTATTTTTATCATAAATCAGTTTGACCAGAAATCACACAACCGGAAGTGAAAAAACATGATATCATTGAAACCGGAAGTGATACAAATAATTTGATTGTGCAGAATTATTTGCAATTGCCGACAGTATACATCATAGAAATTTCAACTTGATCCGTTAAAAATCAAACAAAAAATCAAATTTCGATTAATTACGGCAAGAAAAAGTGACGAACGAATTTGATATAATCGAATATTTTAAAGTTATATTATATGTCCTTTGTTACAAGAAATACGATGAAAGTAATCCGAGCAAAATCGGTTCATAAATACGTTCTCTACAGTCCATTTTATGTTTGTTGCTCATGTCGCTTCATGTTGCGCAGATCAATTTCGTTTTACATTTAAACTGCAATTAGCCACAAGTCAGAAAACGTCATGTAATCCGTTTTTCTGTATATGGTACCAATTCCGAGAAATAGGCCCTGCCGTAGACGAAAAAAAAAAAAAAAATAATCAATACGAAAACAAAGCAGGGCGTACGAAGTACGCCCTGCAACTAGAACTGTACAGTTAACAGTACTGGTGCAGGGCGGGTTACGACATACAGTTACGACGATGCGGCAATATTCGAAAGCGCATGCACTGTACCGACAATTCAATGCGCGAGATCAACAGGGTAATGCAATTGAGACTATGATTATAGACATACATACCACGTTTAAAAATATTTCAACAAGAAAAAATAAAGTTGGCAATGCGCATGTGCACTGCACAAATACTCTATTTCCATGAAATCCCGAATCAGTCTATACGTATGCAGACCAAGTTTCATGCAATTCGGTTGAGAAATAAGAAAGTTGTTACTGCGCATGCTCACTACACAAATTTATTATGTCCATGAAATTTCAAATCTGATTATACACAAACATGCTAATTTTGAAGAAATTCTGGTAAGAAATAAGTAAGTTGGCGATGCGCATGCGCACTACATAAATTTAATAGTCCATGATATTTCGAATCTTATTATACACATGCATGTCAATTTTGAATGAATTTGGTTCAGAAATAAGAAAGTTAGCAATACGCATGCGCAAAACACAAATTCAATATCTCCATCATATTTCGAATCGGAATATACTTATGCATACCAAGTTTCATGAAATTCGGATAAGAAATAAGAAAGTTGGCGACGCGCATGCGCACTTCACAAATTCAAAATGTCCATGATATTTCTAATTTAATTATACACATACATGCCGATTTTGAAGAAATTTGAATAAGAAATAAGGAAGTTGATATTGCACATGCGCAGAACTAAATTTAACATTTCCCATAAGTTTTGAATCCGATTGTACATGTACATACCAAATTTCGTAAAAATCGGATAACAAACTAAAAAGTTAGCATTGCGCATGCGCACATCACAAATTTTGTATTTTTCTTTAAATCACTATTCGAACATAAAGGTATGTGCAAATTTTGAAGAAAATCGGATCATAAATAAGAACGTGGGTCAATAAAGCAGTGGGCGTGGCTACAGGGTGCTTCAGTAAGTTAAATGTTCAGCATGCCGTGGTTTAGTCCATCCTAGACCTCCCTTTAATGCGTAAACTGAATATAATTCATATCTAACAAAAATTGAGTTAGAGCCCCTTTAACTTTAACATGTCAAACTTACTGACTCTATTAATAGTGACACTGTTTATACAGTCAATTAACTGATATACCTATTAATGCCCCAGGTTAAAGTATGGGATATGGAAATATGCAAGTTACATAGAAGTGTTGCATATTTTCGGAAAGCTGAGGAACTCAGCATTACGGATCCGAAAAAAATATTGCTTTATCTATATTAGGGCCCTCGTAAAAACGCTTTAAAGATGCAAAATCACCTTAGAGTCACACCTCTAAAACAGAAAGCACGTGTCGGACATGAAAAATGAATACATCATGTTAAAGCTCTCATAAATCTTTATGAGATCTGTAAATATCAAGATCATCTGAGGTTAAGTTCTCGAGATAGAAGCCTTTAAAGTTTGATCAAAATCGCAACATTTTCTTAAATTGAATTTTGACATCGCCAAATCTGATATTATTTGAAACCTTTTAAAGAGTACATTAAAAATAAGCAAATATTAGGGTGTTATTCCAGTTAGGTTTTGTGCTACAGCACTGGCAATATGCTAAAAAAGCCATGTTTGGAGCCCTATAAAAAAGGTTATATTGATCTGACCCCAAAGGTCAAAAGGTCATCAGAAGGTCAAGGTCGCAAAGTATTATCATGTTCAATATGAAGGTCATCCAAGGTCAAGGTCATGTGATACAAGCCTCTAAACTTTGGAAAAAAACATTCAGTTATACAAAAAAAGCAAAATCGAAAATCAAAAATCGGCTTCCCATAAGTTGTAGAGAAAGTTTTAATCCTTCGTTTAACATCAAAATTGTGAAAGTCGGATGACAAATGGATTCAAAATAGCAATTTTATCAAAATAACCGAAACCAATATGGCGGCTATATTATAACTTCCGGTATATATTTTTTTGATCTGAACAGTTTGTTATAAGAGCATGAACATTATGCATACCTTATTTTTATCATAACTCAGTTTTATTAGAAATCACACAACCGGAAGTGAAAAAACATGATATCATTGAAACCGGAAGTGATGAAAAAAATTCGATTGTGCAGAATTATTTGCAATTGCCGACAGTATACATCATAGAAATTTCAAATTGATCCGTTTAAAATCAAACAAAAAATCATACTTCGATTAATTACGGCAAGAAAAAGTGACGAACGATTTTCATATAATCGAATTTTTTCAAGTTCCATTATTTGTCCCTTCTAACAAGAAATACGATGAAGGTAATTCGAGCAAAATCGGTTGATAAATACGTTCTCTGGAGTCCATTTTATGTTTGTTGCTAATGTCGCTTAATGTTGCTCAGAAAAATTTCGTTTTACATTCATTTTTTAATGAGTCACGAGTTAGAAAACGTCATGAAATCCGTTTTTCCGTACATGTTACCATTTCCAAAAAATAGGCCCAACACTCGACGAAAAAAAAAAAAAAAAATAATCAATACGAAAACAAAGCAGGGCGTACGAAGTACGCCCTGCAACTAGAACTGTACAGTTAACAGTACTGGTGCAGGGCGGGTTACGACATACAGTTACGACGGTGCGGCAATATTCGATTGCGCATGCACTGTACTGACAATTCAATGCGCGAGATCAACAGGGTAATGCAATTGAGACTATGATTATAGACATACATACCACGTTTAAAAATATTTCAACAAGAAAAAACTAGAACTGTACAGTTAACAGTACTGGTGCAGGGCGGGTTACGACATACAGTTACGACGGTGCGGCAATATTCGATTGCGCATGCACTGTACTGATAATTTGATGCGCGAGATCGACAGGGTAATGCATGAGACTATTGTTATAGACATACATATCAGGTTTAAAAATATTTCAAAAAGAAAAAATGAAGTTGGCAATGCGCATGTGCTCTGTACAAATGCTCTATTTTCATGAAATCCCGAATCAGTCTATACATATGCATACCAAGTTTCATGCAATTCGGTTGAGAAATAAGAAAGTTGTTACTGCGCATGCTCACTACACAAATTCATAATGTCCATGAAATTTCAAATTTTATTATACACAAACATGCTAATTTTGAAGAAATTCTGATAAGAAATAAGTAGGTTGGCGATGCGCATGCACACTACATAAATTTGATATGTCCATGATATTTCGAATCTTATTATACACATGCATGCCAATTTTGAATGAATTTGATTCAGAAATAAGAAAATTAGCAATGCGCATACACAAAACACAAATTCAATATCTCCATCATATTTGGAATAGGAATATACATTTGCATACCAAGTTTCATGAAATTCGGATAAGAAATAAGATAGTTAGCAACGCGCATGCGCACTTCACATATTCAAAATGTCCATGATATTTGTAATCTAATTATACACATACATACCGATTTTAAAGAAATTTGGATAAGAAATAAAGAAGTTGATATTGCGCATGCGCAGAACTAAATTTTAACATTTCTACTAAGTTTTGAATCCGATTATGCGTGTACATGCAAAGTTTCGTTTAAATCGGATAACAAACAAAAATGTTAGCATCGCGCATGCGCACAACCCATATTTTATATTTTTCTTTAAATCACTATTCGAACATGAAGGTATATGTAAATTTTGAAGAAAATCGGTTCATAAATAAGAATGTGGGTCAATTAAGCAGTGGGAGTGCCTACAGGGTGCTTCAGTAAGTTAAATTTTCAGCATTCCGTAGTTTAGTCCATCCTAGACCTCCCTTTAATGCGTAAACTGAATATATTTCATATCTAACAAAAAGTGAGGTAGAGCCCCTTTAACTTTAACATGTCAAACTTACTGACTCTATTTACAGTGACACTGTTTATCATAGTCAATTAAAGCTATCATGCTCTAACTTAGCTAAAATAATTATCTAAAAAAAATAATTCAGACTGTCCGTCCGCCATATTTACTATAATCAGTCGCCATATTTGTTAAAGAAATATGGCCGCCACCACCCAGTATAAAACCCAGGTAAGACACGCCCATCAATCAGTTGGTTGTCAGATCTCGGCAGGTCAAGATCAAATCTCACAGTGAAACCAACCAACCTTGACTTTGACGTAAACAAACAATAATGAATATTGAGGTTAGATCAAATTTCACGATCGTAATGAAATCGGGATTATTTTCAAATACATTATTATACATGATCATGCATGTATATTTATAAACCATATCCGTGCTCGTGAAATATTGTCTATTGCTGTTCATAACAAATTGTGACTATACTAGATTTTTATTTACAAAACAAAATATATAATCACACATTATGTACTCGTGTTTATTTGGAATATGATAAATAAATAATTATTCTATTGAGTAACATTCAGATTTTTCAGATCAAACTTTTCTTACAGATTATTTCATTGTTGCAGATAAAATGCTGCCCATGTGTAAACAAAGGAATGTGTATTTGAATCAACTTTTACTCCACATTCTTTACAAAATGAGTTCTTTATTAGGTCGTAAAGTTTTCCCTCTGATACTATAAACCGTCTCTGTTTTAGTATATCTCTCTCTTGGTGAAATTTGTCTTGATCCCTGAAATTTTTGCAATAATCTTTTGATATAACAGAATAAAAAAATGCAAAAAAAATATGATAAATGAATGATATTTTATGTCATAGTTTGTTTATAATAATAACAATAACTATGCAGAATAAACAATAACTATGCAGAATAAAACAATCTTTTCTTACAAATTTTGAAAGAAATTCTGGTTTCTATCTCTTCTTCATCATTATAACACTAGAGTAATCAATGTCATCACACAGAACATCATCAATATTTTCTGAATGTTCTGGTCGATCGTATGGGTGTGTAGATTTGACATCGTATTGCTCGGAAAAAATACTGTCCATAAGCTTATCTACTTCTTGTTCCTATAAAAAAAAAACGAAACATTTAGTTACAATTTATATCACAAACGTATAGAGAGTAAGTTATTTTAAAATTTCCCTAATAATAACTTTGTGACAAATAAGAGTTACTTCCCTTATTCACCAAGCAGACTAAACAGAGATATATCAATGTAACTAACTAGTTTACATTATAATTGTATGCTATTATCATAATTATAAAATATTGGAAATATTTATTCTATGCATCAATATCAATCAGAATCTGTACTACATATGACAAATGAAAACATTGAAATGACTCTTTTCATAAGCCTCAAAGATTATCATTTGTATATACATAAAGAAATAATCGTGGTACAAAACACAGGTAAGTCTGTTTTCTTATCAGAAGTACACGTCTGCAGCTGCATTGTGCATAAAATATGATACATTAGTAAATATTATGCAAATTGAGAAACGTGTTTTGTATTTTCTTACCTGAGTCTCCATTTTTATTGTTTTGAAAGGCGAGGTTGACTAGTTTCAAGCTAAGTTGGTTTCACTGTGAGTGTCGTTCATCGATGTTGATAGTTTGAAGTTCGCATATCAACTGGACGATGGGCGTGGCTTACCTGGGTTTTATAGTGGGTTAGTGGCGGCCATATTTCTTCAGCAAATATGGCGGCTGCTAGTTGCAAATATGGCGGACCAATGGATTTATTTTTAAAAAAAATAATTATTTTTAGCTAAGTTAGAGCATGATAGCTTTAACCGACATACCTATTATTGCCCCATGTTAAAGTATGGGATATAGAAATATGCAAGTTACATAGAAGTGTTGCATATTTTTGGAAACCTTAAGATCTCAGCATTACAGATCCGAAAAAAATATTGCTTTATCTATATTAGGGCCCTCGTAAAAACGCTTTAAAGATGCTAAATCACCTTTGAGTCACACCTCTAAAACAGAAAGCACGTGTCGGACATGAAAAATGAATACATCATGTTAAAGCTCTCATAAATCTTTATGAGATCTGTAAATATCAAGATGATCTGAGGTCAAGTTCTCGAGATAGAAGCCTTTAAAGTTTGATCAAAATCGCAACATTTTCTTAAATTGAATTTTGACATCGCCAAATCTGATATTATTTGAAACCTTTGAAAGAGTACATTAAAAATCAGCAATATTAGGGTGTTATTCCAGTTAGGTTTTGCGCTACAGCACTGGCAATATGCTAAAAAGGCCATGTTTGGAGCCCTATAAAATAGGTTATAGTGGTCTGACCCCAAAGGTCAAAGGGTCATCAGAAGGTCAAGGTCACAAGGTATCATTTTGTGTCATACTAAGGTCATCCAAGGTCAAGGTCATGTGATACAAGCCTCTAAACTTTGGAAAAAAACATTACGTTATACAAAAAAGGCAAAATCGAAAATCGAAAATCGGCTTCCCATAAGTTCTAGAGAAAGTTTTAATCTTTCGATTAACATCAAAATTGTGAAAGTCGGATATTAAATGGATTCAGAATAGGAACTTTTGCAAAATGACTGAAACCAATATGGCGGCCAAAGTATAACTTCCGGTAAATATTTTTTGGGTCAAAACAGTTTGTAATAATTGCACTAACATTATGCATGCCTTTTTTTCTTCATAACTCAGTTTTACCAGAAGCGATGTAACCGGAAGTGATATCATTGAAACCGGAAGTGATGCAAAAATTTTGAGTGTGAAGAATTATTTGCACTTGCCGTAGGTTTAGATCATATAAGTTTCACAATGATCCGTTAAAAATCAAACAAAAAATCATACTTCGATTAACTTCGGCATGAAAAAATGACAAACGATTTTCATATAATCGATTTTTTTCAAGTTCCATTATTTGTCCTTTATTACAAGGATTACGATGAAGGTAATTTGAGCAAAATCGGTTGATAAATACGTTCTCTAGAGTCCATTTTATGTTTGTTGCTCATGTCGCTTCATGTTGCGCGGAACAATTTTGTTTTACATTTAATAGTTGATTAGCCACAGGTGAGAAAACGTCATGAAATCTGTTTTTCCATACATGTTACCATTTTCGAGAAATAGGCCGCGCCGTGGACGAAAAAAAAAAAAAAAAAATAATCAAAACGAAAACAAAGCAGGGCGTACGAAGTACGCCCTGCAATAAAGTTGGCAATGTGCATGTGCACTGCACAAATACTCTATTTCCATGAAATCCCGAATCAGTCTATACGTATGCAGACCAAGTTTCATGCAATTCGGTTGAGAAATAAGAAAGTTGTTACTGCGCATGCTCACTACACAAATGTATTATGTCCATGAAATTTCAAATCTGATTATACACAAACATGCTAATTTTGAAGATATTCTGATAAGAAATAAGTAAGTTGGCAATGCGCATGCGCACTACATAAATTTGATATTTCCATAATATTTCGAATCTTATTATACACATGCATGCCAATTTTTGAATGAATTTGGTTCAGAAATAAGAAAGTTAGCGATGCGCATGCGCAAAACACAAATTCAATATCTCCATCATATTTCGATTCGGAATATACATATGCATACCAAGTTTCATGAAATTTGGATAAGAAATAAGAAAGTTAGCTACGCGCATGCGCACTTCACAAATTCAAAATGTCCATCATATTTCTAATCTAAATATACACATACATACCGATTTTGATGAAATTTGGATAAGAAATAAGGAATTTGATATTGCGCATGCGTATAACTAAATTTAACAATTCCCCTGAGTTTTGAATCCGATTATGCCTGTACATGCCAAGTTTCGTTAAAATCGGATAACAAACAAAAAAGTTAGCATCGCGCATGCGCACAACCCATATTTTGTATGTTCCTTTAAATCACTATTCTAACATGAAGGTATATGCAAATTTTGAAGAAAATCGGTTCATAAATAAGAAAGTTGGTCAATTAAGCAGTGGGTGTGGCTATAGGGTGCTTCAGTAAGTTAAATTTTCAGCATGACGTAGTTTAGTCTATCCTAGACCTCCCTAAACTGCGTACATTGGATATAATTCATATCTAACAAAAATCGAGGTAGAGCCCCTTTAACTTGAACATGTCAAACTTACTGACTTTATTAATAGTGACACTGTTTAAACAATCAATTAACCGACATACCTATTATTGCCCCATGTTAATGTATGGGATATGGAAATATGCAAGTTACATAGAAGTGTTGCATATTTTTGGAAACCTGAGGAACTCAGCATTATGGATCCGAAAAAATTATTGCTCTATCTATATTAGGGCCCATGTAAAAATGCTTTAAAGATGCAAAATCACCTTTGAATCACACCTCTAAAACAGAAAGCACGTGTCGGACATGAAAAATGAATACATCATGTTAAAGCTCTCATAAATCTTTATGAGATCTGTAAATATCAAAATCATCTGAGGTAAAGTTCTCGAGATAGAAGCCTTTAAAGTTTGATCAAAATCGCAACATTTTCTTAAATTGAATTTTGACATCGCCAAATCTGATATTATTTGAAACCTTTTAAAGAGTATATTAAAAAACAGCAAACATTAGGGTGTTATTCCAGTTAGGTTTTGCGCTACAGCACTGGCAATATGCTAAAAAAGCCATGTTTGGAGCCCTATAAAATAAGTTTAAGTGGTCTGACCCCAAAGGTCAAAAGGTCATCAGAAGGTCAAGGACGCAAGGTATCATTGTGAGTAATATGAAGGTCATCCAAGGTCTAGGTCATGTGATACAAGCATCTAAACTTTGGAAAAAAACATTCCGTTATACAAAAAAGTCAAAATCAAAAATCGAAATTCTGCTCTCAAGGAAGTGTCGACAAATCTTTAATGCTCCGATTAACATCAAAATCGTGAATGTCTGATTACAAAATTATTCTGAATAAAAATTTTGGAAAAATGACTCTAACCAATATGGCGGCCAAACTATAACTTCCGGAATATATTTTTTTGGTCATAACGGTTTGTAATAATAACACTAACATTATGCACACCCTAATTTTATCAAAAATAAGTTTTACCGGAAGTGATGTAACCGGAAGTGATATCACCAAAACCGGAAGTGATGCAAAAATTTTGAGTGTGGGGAATTATTTGCACTTGCCGTAGGTCTACATCATAGAAGTTTCATATTGATCCGTTGAAAATCAAACAAAAAATCATACTTCGATTAATTACGGCAAGAAAAAGTGACGAACGATTTTCATGTAATCGAATATTTTAAAGTTCTATTATATGTCCTTTGTTACAAGAAATATGATGAAAGTAATTTGAGCAAAATCGGTTGATAAATACGGTCTCTAGAGCCCATTTTATGTTTGTTGCTAATGTCGCTTAATGTTGTTCAGAAAAATTTCGTTTTACATTCATATTAAATTTAGCCACAATTCAGAAAACGTCACGAAATCTGTTTTTTAGTACATAGTACCATTGCTGAGAAATAGGTGCACCGACCGACGAAAAAAAAAAAAAATAATCAATACGAAAACAAAGCAGGGCGTACGAAGTACGCCCTGCAAAAAAAGAAACATTTCGAAAACAAACTGGGACTTTGCGGTAGCAAAGTCCCACAAAAAAAAAAAAAAAAATCATAACGAAAACAAAGCGTGACAAATCGAAAGATTTGCCACGCAATTAAACAATTTATGGTCGATTTCCAAAAATAAGGAGTTTTCCGCCAGACAGCTTCCTGTCGGACACTGATAGCTGGAAATATATTTAAGGGCTAAAAAAATTAATGGAAACAATACAGTTTCGAGCGCAACTCGAAAGCTGTAATAACAGTGGACTATTATAATACTGTGACCGAGTCTAGAATAGGACGCTATCGCAAATCGAAGTGGTCCGTGGTTCAGAAAATGAAATCGACCGTCACGACTTTGATAACACCATAGAAATGTATAAGACTGGAAGTCTTAGTTTACTCATCGTCTACTGAACTTCTATTTCAATATATGGTTGACCTAGTTTCTCTTCTAGGACTAGTTGACTCTAAGTGATACTGTGGCAGAGAGACTGGATGTTTCGTTTGAATTAAATCGCGTTTATTATGGCTTTTAAATTAATATTACTTCTTGCAGAAACCGGAACTTATGGGCATATCTTCAATTCAGCGCATGCGTGCCAAGCATAAATCTTGTGTTATTATTACATTTCTACATTTCTATAATAACACTGAAATGATTCCACCAAATTCCTAAACAGAAGTATGAACATTACACACCTGGGGAACTGTTTGCGTATATTCAACGATCAATATTAAACATTAAAAATGTTACGTCCACTATAAAATTAATAATATCTTGTGATGTATAGTTAGATACGCTAATTGGTTGAAAAGCAGAACACCTCCCGACTTCCGGTGTGTTATTATTAGATTACTTATTACATGTATTAGTATTAATTGGAGAACTGAAACAACCCGACACCAAGAGTATGCTTAATGAGGCACGTGCGGCATTTATAGGAGTCGTTTTGGGCCTTTGTTATATGTAAACAGTCTTCAGAAGTACTCAAGCTATAAGAAAATCGCAAAATACCTTCAAATATAACTAAAAAATTCACTTTTATTTTTTTCCCTTGCTGTACGCGGCTGGTCTCCAGCCTGTGTGAAAATTGTGTGTCTTGTTGACCAAGTCTACAATTGAAAATACGGTATGCTTGTGTGGGCCTGTGAAGTAGTCTGGATGACCTGGTGCTATTGCACCACGGGAAGGATAACTTATTTGTTACCAAGATGGCGGGACTTTCAATGTGTAGTAGGGCATTGGGACTTTCAAACACGGATAATTATGGATACACATGGATTTGAAGGCTCAAATTTCAACGGTAAGCTCTGTAGACTATTTCTGATTAGCTAAGCTAAAGATTTCACATCTTTGCGACTGTCGGATGATTGTCCGAGGCAAATGCCGCACGTGCCTCTTTTTAAGTCATGGAGTAGACCTAAATCATAGAGTAGGCCTTGATAACAATATTGCTCGTAATGTTTATATCACAAACCCAAATTTTGAATGTTTTTTTACAATTTATGTAAATTTCCTGTTTATTATTTATTGGGTAGAAATTAAGCTGATTAAGGCATGTACATGTTGACAGCAATAGACAACGGGACTTCGAGTGACAATAAAATGGAAGGTTCAGTTACTGTCACTAATACAAGTAAACATTTTGTTAAAGGGATCCTAAAGAGATTTCCTTTTCATATTATATGGATTCACTCCACTAAAACATTTTATGCAAATGTAGTAATAAGTACGTCGTATTTTTAGACACGTCCTTCTTCTCTCCTTTATTTCGAATTAGATTTTGATGTGTGAAACTGGCATATCTTTCGGATTTTGGTAAATAAGATAAAATTTTGATGCGGTAGAATAAGTGTGAAAATAGTCGTTTCCTGCACATTACGGTGTTAATATTCGACTAGGGTCTACTTTCGGTTTGTTTGATGCAAAATTAACAGCTTTACTATTTAGGAATTTGTATTAAATACGAATAATCTGTAACTTATAGTAAACGTTTTTCATTCCACGACTTATCAATTTAGATTTTGTCTGCCTTAAAACATGTATTTTTTTATTGTTTGGCTGCATGTATGCAACGTTCTAGAAAACAAGATAAGTATGTATATGTGGTAGATTTGAATACCTGCATACCAATAAGATAGTGGACCACAGCCATATACGCCTAACGAAAACGTCGAAAAAGGAAAAAATTTAATCAGGAGAAAACTAAAATTTCTCAAACCTTTCGATTTAGGTCCAAAAACATCCATTTTAAGTTTCATCAAAATCGGTTGAAAACTAAGAGAGTAATAGCATATTTAAGATTTGGGGCAAGGGCAATAACTCTGCTTGTAACAATCGAAAATAGCTCAAATTCGAACTTGATCTTCGTTTTCTGAATATATATACACAAATCAAATTTCATTTGATTCCGTCGAAAACTCTAGTTTTTAGAGCGTTTACAAGGAAATGTTGATGGACGGACCGACGGATTTGGGGCAAGGGCAATAACTCTGCTTCTAGCGATCAAAAATAGCTCAAATTCGAACTTGATCTTCGTTTTATGAATATGTATACACATATATCAAATTTCATTTGATTCCGTCAAAAACTCTAGTTTTTAGAGCGTTTACAAGCAAATGTTGATGGACGGACCGACGGATTTGGGGCAAGGGCAATAACTCTGCTTCTAACGATCGAAAATAGCTCAAATTCGAACTTGATCTTCATTTTTATACGCCCACATGAAATGTGGAGCGTATATTGCCGTCACCCATGTCCGTCGGTCCGTCCGTCCGTCGGTCCGTCCACAATTGCTTGTTAACACTCTACAAGTCACAATTCTTCACGGATTTTGACGAAACTTGCTGAAATTATTTATTATCACCCAAGGATAAACCCTATTGAAAATCAAAATAATCGAAAAATATTTAATATGAATTATTGCCCTTGTTCTTTAAAACACGTTCGATTTTTAGCTTGTTAACACTCTACAAGTCACAATTCTTTACGGATTTTGACGAAACTTGCTGAAATTGTTTATTATCACCCAGGAATGAACCCTATTGAAAATCAAATGAATCGAAAAATATCTAATATGAATTATTGCCCTTGTTCTTTAAAACACGTTCGATTTTTAGCTCGTTAACACTCTACAAGTCACAATTCATCACGGATTTTGACGAAACTCACTGAAATTGTTTATTTTCACCCAAGGATGAACCCTATTGAAAATCAAAAGAATCGAAAAATATTTTATATGAATTATTGCCCTTGTTCTTTAAAATGCGTACGATTTTTAGCTCGTTAACACTCTACAAGTCACAATTCTTTACGGATTTTGACAAAACTTACTGAAATTGTTTATTATCACCCAAGGATGAAGCCTATTGAAAATCAAAAGAATCAAAAAATACTTTATATGAATTATTGCCCTTGTTCTTTAAAATGTGTTCGATTTTTAGCTTGTTAACACTCTACAAGTCACAATTCTTTATGGATTTTGACAAAACTTACTGAAATTGTCTATCACCCAAGGATGAACCCTATTGAAAATCAAAAGAATCGAAAAATATTTAATATGAATTATTGCCCTTGCTCTTTAAAATGCGTTCGATTTTTAGCTCGTTAACACTCTACAAGTCACAATTCTTTACGGATTTCGACAAAACTTACTGAAATTGTTTTTTATCACCCAAGGATGAACCCTATTGAAAATCAAAAGAATCGAAAATGTTTAATATGAATTATTGCCCTTGTTCTTTAAAACGCGTTCGATTATTAGGTTGTAAATACTCTAGAAGGCACAATTCTTGATAGATTTTAATGAAACCTATTGAATTAGTTTATTATCACACGATAAACCTTATGACTTATTGCCTTTCTTCTTTGAAATACGTTTTAGTTTTTAGCTCATAAACACTCTACAAGGCAGAAGGATTTTGACTAAACTTGATTAATGCTGAGCCCTTGATGAAATTGAGAAAAAAAATATATTTGGACAACACTTATTTTAAGTTCTGAACAAAATGTAGGCCTATGACTACAGGTTGAATATTTGATGGTTGCTGTTTTCTGACAAATGGTCTTTTTCAAACAAAGCTTCCAGTGGGCGTATATTACCTTGCCTGGCAAGCTATCTTATGAATATGTATACACATATCAAATTTCATTTGATTCCGTCAAAAACTCTAGTTTTTAGAGCGTTTACGAGCAAATGTTGACGGACGGACCTACCGACGGACGGACGGCATGACGGACGGACGGACAGGGGTGACTACAATATACGTCCTCATAGAGAGATGGGGGCGTATAAAAAATGTAACAAAATAGTATATTATTAAAACTCTTACGTGTCTATCTAGGGGTATTTAATATTGCACTGAAAGCCATTATCTCTTCCCTAAGCTCAATACAATCGGTGGCGTTGCCAGGTTTTCGAAACTACGGGTGCAACGGTAAAGATGAACCGACAGAATATATTAACAATGCGGGCGAAGCGAATAACGGGTGGGGATCAGTGGTCCGCCTGAGTCAGGTGGGGGTCCTGGGGGCAAAGCCCCCGGAAGCTCTTGAGTTTTAAGCATTCGACACACTGCATTGAAGCTATATTTTTGGATTTTTTTATGTTTATGCCTGCGTTTGGTCGGCTCAACTTTACCGACGGCACTTTGCCAACCAACGGATATCAATAATGCCCCCTCCCCCCCCCCCCTCTAGCTACGCCACTGAATACAATGGAATATTATATACCCACATGAGTGATGTTTGACCATTTCATATTTGTTAGGTTTAGAAATATGCGCTGACATACACAGTAAAAACTAGGAGATAATCTTTATCTACATTAAAAATCTACAGAAATTAAGTAAACATTTGAAAAGATTATGATAATGTCATCGAATGTCAAATTTACATACCACGTTACACGTTTAAAGAGAGCACTCAATTGAAGGAGATTCACATAACCATTTGATGTTTAAAAATATTTTACTTTTGGTAAAATACCGGTCGCATACCTGATAAATACAGGAGCACTAACTCATAATAATTATTTGGTTATTTGATTGCGAAATAAGACTGGCATTGCCATTTTGCGTTAAAATACTGGCCTGAATCTTTAATTAACTAAACTTGAGAAAAACATAATGATAGCTGATACTGGTTTTGTTAGCACTTCCCAAAAACAACATGATACTGCATGAATTCACTAGTCAGTTTGAATAATCATTCTTATATACGTTAATTGTCAGCATTTTCAAATATAGAGAAATGACCTTGTTAGCATATCCACTAAATTGAAATTAATTCAATCGATGTCAATATAAACAGTCAGTATTTCCAAAACGAAAACCACCATAATTAAATTTATCAGCATTTCCTATACATTTAAACAGACTGTAAGCATCTCTTAAACACAAAAATCCTTGCTCATTTCCAATTGATTTAAAGTTCTCCAATGAACTAGTCAGCATTTCCAATAATCCTTATGCCTTTAGGTGCCCTTGTCAGTATTTCCAAATTAAATTATTTAGTCAGAATTTCCACGCTATAACTTTATCTAACACAGATATAAAATGTATTAATGCCACTTAATAAGTTATTATTAATTATTATTTTATATATCTAAATAGTATTTAATGTTATTTTCGTACCACCAAAACAGGAATATGAGCATGATGTACAACTGAATCACTAACTGAACCAACTAAGGTTCTTCTAATAGTACCCATTCCTCGGGATCCCATCACTATAAAATCAGCTTTCTTCTCTTTCGCTACATCAACAATAACATGCCAAGCTTCATTTCCATCCTTTTTCACAAATTCGATATCACTAACACTGTTTTTGGCAGCAACGGTGTGGAATTTCTCCCCGATTTCTTTCGCTTTTTTCTGTGATTCAGTATAAAGCTCGGTCAACCTGGCGGGACTCATATTTCTGGCCATATCACCCCAATATTCAGGAACATGTAGAATCACTAATTTATTACCTTGTTTGTGTAATCTTTGTAGGTAGAAATTCATGCAATATTCAGAGTTTGGACTGTTATCCACAGCCATTAATACGGTTGAAGTTTTCTCTGCCATCATGGTTTGAGTCAAAGTTCTCTGTTAGCAAAGAGAACTTCATGTACGGAGACCTTTTATATATGAGAGTTTGTAACAAAATCAAATGACATGATCCGTTGTTGAAAATATGAATTCGAGGTGTCCCTCAAAGTAAAGAGGGGTCTTCATTATTTAATTCGAATGTTTTGAAAGTAGTTTAGAAAATATACTCATATAAAAATATGCTCGAGCAATAAAGAAACCAAGATACTGACGATCCGGACCGCAAAACGAAACTCGAAATCCAAAAGGACATTTTGACGAAACATAGGTAACAGTTTATGAACTTTTCAAATGAGGAATTATATAAATCATACATGAGTAAGTATATCATAATGAAAAGTGGTATCAGGTGTCTAGAAGAGTAAGCATACCCTGCCTGGCGCCACACCCGTCCTAGCTGTTAAACATACACAAAACTACAAAACAAAAACGTGAAAAAGCGTCGGATTTTGTAGCAAACAATACAGAAATTCAAACACTGGCGATTAAGGAATAATGAAGCTGGTAAAAGGGAAATAAAAAATAGCAATATGTCTGAAGGAGACATTACGAGCCAAGTGACCACTTTTCGGAGGGACTGAATGAATTCGAATCGGTATGACTCTAAGACTAATAATAAGAGGACACAATCAATTATAATTGAAATACATTAATGGACAAACTGTGGCGACGGTAACATGCGTCCACGTTTTGAAAGAATGGTTAACCGAAGATGCATGGGAATCGAAATCTTCTAAGATTTTTATTTAGATTTTTTAAATGTCCACATAATTGGTTCAAGCAGCTACGATGGAAGCAATATGTGGCAAAGTTATCCTTTTAAAGCGTTGAATGCTTTACTTTTAGAATCGCCATTTTTCAATGAATGAATACGACGTTCAAGAATACTATACAAGAAAGATATGCCAACAAATATGTCAGATGTTTGTCAGCTGGCACCAGTATACAATTAACAATTATTACTATACGTTAATGAAATTAGTGGAAACAGAAAAAGTTGAAATAAAACATACAACGGGACCAATTCTCTAGAGGGCCAATAAATAATAACCTACTTTCTAGTATTTATATTATGCATGTCATTATATGTTTTACAATATAAGGTATAAAATATTTTTGTTAAAATTGAGTAACCTAACCTACTGTAGCTTATCGGTGAAATCTCTGGATTTTCAATTGAACGTATATGATGTGTGAATTCCAAATTACTTACTCAATCATATTGCTGGCTTACACCCTAACCTGAAATCTAGGCTACTGGGGCTAAGTACAGGCTGACGATTGTGAACTGATAGTTTCGCATGGTTGTGTCATCCATATAATTAATAATTCACATTTATACAAGGGCGTGGATTTGTCAAAAATGGGAGGGGGACCAACCAGCATGGGTTGTAGAGTCCAAGTAAGTTGCGAAGCGCCGCAACCACAAGCCAAAACATAAAGTCCTCGCCATAGAGAAAAAAAATGGAAAATGGCGTTAATTTCGTGCATTGTGACAGATGACTTCCTACTATGATTTTCATGTGATCGATTTGATTCTTCAAAAAATCTATATTACTAATCAAATTGTGGGGGGGGGGACCTTTTCGTTCCCCCTTCTGAGGTTAAGGGGGGGGGACACGCCTAAATCCACGCCCTTGCATTTATAAATATTACATTTTATATTAATTTCAGTTGAGTACAACCAGTAAACCAATAAATTCATATGTATTAAAGCAGTTAACTTTGATCGATATAGTAGTGGCGGGTGTTGCGCGCGAAGAAGACCATACTTACTCTTTTCAAAACACCTGGTGGTACTTCTCTTTGGAGTAGGTCAGTACTGTATAACTATTACTCTCGATTTTCCCATGATTTTGGATGCGATTTTGATTAACGAAATTGTTTTGCTTGTACGGATAATCCACGATTATTTAAAGACTATAGTACATCGTGGACATTCCTGGAATGGTGGAAAATAATTTACAATTACATGGGAATTATACAGGAAAAAGTGGAAAAAACCAGAAATATCTTGTAGAAAAACAAGACATGTATGATATGAAAATTTACAAATGGATGTGTTATTTAACATGTGGCCTGTGTTTTTACATGACGTATGTTTATTACCATTACAGTCCACATGTAAAACTACATTTCTCTTGTTATTTTACTAGCTGTCGTGGCAACTTTCTGCCATGAATTTTCTGTTAAATGACATAACTTATCTTTACAGTCCATACGCCTGAACACGAAATCAGTCGCCCCCCTTACCCCCTGGTTCCGGCGCCCCTGAGGTCCAGGGCTCAATCCCGGCATGGATCGAGATGATACCTTCTGATTTTTCATCCCGGTTTCCCCTTGTCAGTGATGCAGGTCGGAGGGGCTAACTTGAAAAAGGGTCTAGCCACGTGTGCTAAAGACTGTGCACGTTACAGATCCCTCGACATTTAGAAATCGAAAATAAGAGTAGGCTAATGCCGCTGTCCTGGCAACATTTCCCTCATTGCGTCACTGCATGGCGTTTGCCCGTCCTCAATTAGCCCATATAGGTGCAGAAAAGCAGGAAGTAAAACCTATTCATTTCATTTCATTTGTATATTTTACGTGACCCACGTGACCAAAATAAACAAAGATAGCTTGCCAGGCAAGGTAATGTACGCCCACTGGCATCTTTGTTTCAAAAAGAACATTTGGCAGAAAACAGCAACATAAAAACCGTGAAATATTTAACCTGTAGTCATAGGCCTACATTTCGTTCAGAACTTAAATTAAGTGTCGTCTAAATATATTTTTTTCTAGATTTCATCAAGGGTTCAGTATTCATCAAGTTTAGTCAAAACCCTTCTGCCTTGTAGAGTGTTTCTGAGCTTAAAAAAAACAAAAAAAAAACGGAATGTATTTCGAAGAGGGCAATAACTTATTTCAAATAGTTTCCAATTTTTATTTTTTTTACATAAGGTTCATCCTTGGGTGATAATAAACAATTTCAGCAAGTTTCGTCAAAATCCGTAAAGAATTGTGACTTGTAGAGTGTTAACAAGCTAAAAATCGAACGCGTTTTAAAGAACAAGGGCAATAATTCATATTAAATATTTTTCGATTCTTTTGATTTTCAATAGGGTTCATCCGTGGGTGATAATAAACAATTTCAGTAACTTTCATCAAAATCCATAAAGAATTGTGACTTGTAGAGTGTTAACGAGCTGAAAATCAAACGCGTTTTAAAGAACAAGGGAAATAATTCATATTATATATTTTTCGATTCTTTTGATTTAAATAGGGTTAATCCTTGGGTCATACTAAACAATTTCAGTAAGTTTCGTCAAAATCTGTAAAGAATTGTGGCTTGTGTTAACGAGAAACTGACAGGGGCAACCACAATATACGCCCAAACTTACAAGGTCAATATAAAGAAACCAACCATAACAATCCAAACCGCAAAACGAAACCCGAAATCCAAAAAGACATTTTGACGAAACATAGGTAACAAACAGCCTATAAACTTTTCACACGACGAGTTCTTATTTTTTCTACTTTCAGATCACAACAGAAGAAAAGCCTGAATCCAGACCCTTAATCCCATTTTCTCAATAAAGTATTTGTTCCATCCTAGGCCTGTACATTTGGGAGATTCAAACCCTCCCTCCACCGAAAGCCAACAACTCTCATCAAATATTTTTTTTGATTTTCGATAGGGTTTATCGAGTGATAATAAACTATTTCATTAGGTTTCTTTCAAATCTATCAAGAATTGTGCCTTCTAGAGTGTCAACGAGCTATATATCAAACGAGTTTTAAAGAACAAGTGCAATTATTCATATTAAATATTTTACGACTCTTTTGATTTTAAATAGGGTTCATCCTTGAGTAATAAACAATTTCAGCAAGTTTCGTCGAAATCCGTAAAGAATTGTGACTTGTGACTTGGTCGTTTTTGGTCGTATGAGGGTCGTGTTTGGTTAAGAAATGTGCATAAACCACAAGGTCGAGCACGAATCAACCTCATGATTTCAACTTTTTTTAAATCGTGTTCGCAAATCTTGCATGTGAGATAGGGACATTACACCCGTACAGTTACAATGCCTTAATATACATTCGGTTTTCTGTGATTAATTCAGAACTACTCTGTATATAAAATTTACCGAATTGTTACAGACGGGTTCTCTCCCTTCATGTGTAAATTTCACCTTTTTTTTTTTAAAGAAATGATATATTTACCTCCTTTGAACTTTTCCAAATAATATTGAACTGTATACACGATCTTACCAGGCCTATAACCAAGGGTTGCAGAGCCCTTAATTCCAATCTTGATCCGCCCCAAGACAATTTATCTTTAACCTTAAATTCGCTGGGAAATGGCAGGAAATCTCGTTTTCCGGAGTCTAATTCTCAATATTTCTAGGCGACATCCCTCAGACCCTTAACAAACATTTTTTAACCTGAAATCGTCTGAAATTGACACATAGTAGCTAGTATTATTTACCAAGTTTCATAGCTTAAATCGAAGGGTTTATCATTAATGACGAGAAAGGCGTGTCATGCATACAACGGTAAAATCATTAAGATGCTTACTACACATCTTATTTTACCACTTTTCAATATTTACTTATTGATACACTTCCTGATTATTTCATTAGGTAGGCCTACTAGACCGGAACATCCTGTATAGTCAATAAAGGAAATATGTGGGGCAAAACCGGGTCGGCCTCATTTTTCTCGTTCAGATGACTTTTCGGTGAAACATGGAGTCTTTGATGGCCAGTATGGGATTAGTCCGATTGAAACAACTGCGATGGAATCGTGGCATGCAATATGATATGACGGGTGTTAGTGGATTTGAAGAAATTATATGTTTAGAACACTTGCATACTCAAACCCAATGTTCACTATTTTCAGGTATGACGACATATATCGGGTGAGCCTAAAGTAATGTCCCAATGGGATGTTCGTGGGTTTGAGGTGCCAAAATGTCTAGACAGAGGGCCTAGATGTTAAAACATAAACTGCCCAGTTAGATTTTATACCCCTAGCTAACAACATGGTTTACAGTAGTGCTGATCGGGATTTTATTAAAACACGTTTTGTTAAGGGATGGAGAGGAAGACGTATAGTAAGAGAATTTCCTGGAAAACACTGGTGTTATTGTTCAGTTTTTGGCACCTCAATCCATATGAAACTTGATTGACAGGTGACACCATGGCACCATGCAAAGATAATTTCAGAAGACTCCGGCATTTCATTTTTCAGCCTCTGATTTAGTTTTGTATGCCCTTTAAAGGTTAATGATGCTATATCACTCAAACTCGCACCAAAGGTAGATAATATAATAAACTAATCATATGCAAAATTTCAGTCCATTTGAGTAAATGCTTTGGAAAATCCCAGCTAGCAATACTCATCTGGCCCCGATCTGGTCCAGATCCGACTTGATCATTAAGTCAGATCTGTATCAGGTCTGGACAGCCAGATCAGAAATCGGCCGGGCGTGCTCATCCGAGTTGGGCCTAGCCAGATATGGCTCAAATCTGGCAGCTAGATCTGTATCAGGTCTGGACCATCAGATCTGAGACTGGCCGGGCGTGCTCATCCGAGTTGGGCTTAGCCAGATCTGGCAGCTAGATCTGTATCAGGTCTGGACCATCAGATCAGAAATCGGCCGGGCGTGCTCATCCGAGTTGGGCTTAGCCAGATCTGGCAGCTAGATCTGTATCAGGTCTGGACCATCAGATCAGAAATCGGCCGGGCGTGCTCATCCGAGTTGGGCTTAGCCAGCTCTGGCTCAAATCTGGCTGTCAGATCTAAAAACAGATATCCAGATCTGACCCAGGCCTGGTCCAGATCTGGCTTAAATCTGGCATGATCATTATTTTAGATCTGTAGCAGGTCTGGGTCATCAGATCTGAGCCTGGTCGGGCGTGCTCATCCGAGTTGGGCGTAGCCAGATCTGGCTCAAATCTAGCAGGATCATAAAATCAGATCTGTACCAGGTCTTGAAACCGGATCTGAAATAGATCTGGGGTGCTCACACGAGTTGGGCTTGGCCAGATCTGGCTCAAGACTTGCATAAAGATCTAGAAACAGAGCTGGCCCAGATCCGACGTCAAAATTTTGTCAGACCTGGAAACCAGATCGGAATCAGACCTGTGGTACTCAACCCAGATCTGGCTCAACTCTGGTACACGTACAAAGATCTACTGATCAGATATAAACCAGTACAGGGGAGAAGAACAGGTCACAACTACAATAAAAAAATATATATTTATATGTACCAACAATCTCAAAGAAGTTACAGAATACGGATACAGAACAAAATGAGATAAATGATGTGTTTAAATGGTTTACAGTTATTTGTAAGCACAATATCAAGACACAACATTAAACCACCGTTGATACCGATACATATTTACAAAAAAATAAGTTACTGTCTGATGAAATCTTTCAAATAACATTTAGGTACATTTTTCAAGCATTTTCATCAATCGAAAGACATTCCTTTGGAGATGTTCTGTAGTTTGTAATTTAATTCATACAAAATTTCTATTGCTTTCTCTTTTAATTTAATAAGGCAATCTTTTGCATATATAATATAGATCTAGTGCTTACAAAGTAACAATTTAAATGTACAATTAATTTTTACAAAAGTCAATTAAAATGTGTGAAAAATGTTGAAAAATATAAGAAATTAAGATAAACATATCAAGTAATTCTGGCCAGCAGTTAGAAACATTTTTCATCAGCTATTTAAAGTGAACATGATTGTATTTAGATCTAAGTGAAACATAAACACAGGCTCGCCGCAAGTCCCGCAAGCGAATACGCCAATCGGCAGTTTGGTAAAGAGGTAAATGTGAAATTCAATAGTGCACATCTTCATAATGATATATCAGTGGCGGATTTAGTATTTTCATAAAGGGGATGGATAATGAAAAAAATGTGTCCCAAACCCGCGAGCGGCAAATTTTAGGAGGCTTACATAGTTTAAGTATGTATCCAGATTTTCCAGCATTTTAATCAAATTATATATAAATTAGCTATAATAAAATCACGCCAACACACACATGGTTGGTGGCCCGCCACTGGATATTGACACAAATACAAAAGATAATAAATGAATCCATGAAAAGAAAAAGAATCATCGAATCTTCATAATGATATTGACACACATACAAAAGATCCAAAGAATCCATGGAGAATTGTAGCCTGCAGAGTGAGCAGAAGCAAAAATACGAACGCGATATAAGAGTTTTATCTCGGAAGAAAATCATCGAATCATCACCAAATTCAATAGTGCACATCTTCATAATAATATTGACACACATACAAAATATCAAAAGGATCCATGAAGAATTGTTGCCTGTAGAGTGAGGTTTATGTGAACACCAAATTCAATAGAGCACATCTTCATAATGATATTGACACAGATACAGCTCGGGTTTTCAACTGGTTTTCTCAAGTGTCTCCAATCTTATGCACGATGAAATGATCATGTCTCCTGAATTATCCGCGCAAGTCATCGAAAACATGCAATTGTGAAGCATGATAAAGTCACAGCATTTTTAATATGCTGCTGACAGTGGACATTACTTGCATATCCACCAAGATAATACACAATATTACAATTTTTTTTAAACCTAAAGATAAGTTTGTGTCCTCAGGAAATTGTTCAGATGTCTCCAGTCTTGGACATGTCCCCAAGTTGAAAACCCAGACTGTAGAGTGAGCACGGGGTAAATGTCAACGGAAGAGGGACACGGGCGCATCGTGTTATATTAAAGTTATTATACAATACATACTATATTAATATTTCATAATCCTTTGATTTGTTACTTTAAAATAGGGCACAGAACCGACAGAACATACATTATCACAAAGTCTAGACTTTAAATTGCTGATATCAATTCAACAATTGTGGATACCTCGTTCCTCTAACTAAACATATTGATGGAAGATTTCTTGCACATTTTGTATAAGCTTACCATTGCAATATTCTGAAACATAAGAATGTTCATCTAATAATTTGTTTTAAAAAAAGTACAATGAAAACAACAAAACTGTAACATGAAGATAAAAGCCTACCGATATCCTTTCATAATAATTAGAATAAATTTAGTCCGAAACTTGTCCAACCATATTTGTCCAAATACCTATCAGCGGTTGGGAAAAGAGTCAGCAGGTTTCGAACTAGAATAGATTGTACTGCTTAAAGGCATTGGCTTAGTGGCCTCGATCAGTAGTTGCTAACTCACTTTTCTGACATCGTAAAGAGTTATAAGAGCACATGGGCAAATAAATTACTTTCACTAGGGTACCGGTACTACAGCAGGCAACCTTAGTGACCCTACTCGGTCTTTTGTTTGTTAGTTAAATGGTTTTTAAAATGTTTGCGGTTATTTTCATGAGAATTGGAATATAAGCCTGACAATAGTACTGTTACGTTAATCTTAAAATGTCTTTGCTTTGTTACATTTACTATTTGACTAGGCCTTGGATAAAATAGGAACACATTTCTCTCCTAGAAATTTCAACCTCAAAAAGTCACTATTTTTGCCGAAAATTATTCCCTTTAACGGTGTAACAACACATTTTTGGTCATAAAGTGTGTACATTTTTGTATTTAAATTTTTCGCAAAGTATTCAAAGCAAAGGCATTCTTAGAAGGCTGACAATACTATTCCAAGTCTACTCCAATTCTAAAAGAATTCATGGAAAAATTCCTTGCTCAGACATCATCATAAATTAGAGTAGAGCCTAATGTGTCAGTTAAATGTAGGGTGGTATTAGGCTAACCTTACCCTTTTTGTTGAAATTGATTGTTTTGTTTTTCATAACTACTCATAGAGTATAAAATTGATAGGCCTAGATCACAGGAGTCTGACGTTTAATTAGGCCTAGCCTAATTATACTATAGTCTATCCATAGAAAAAAATACGCCGTATACTATAAATTTTATTTATCTATAATAGTATAGGCCTAAGCCTAACTAAGGGGTATTTTTTTAAATATTTTATTAATTAAACGTCAGACTCCTATGCCTAGACCGGGCTAGAGTGAGAGAGGATGTCAATGCCCTCCATATATATTTGGGATATAGGTAGGGTGTATCTAGATACATAAAAAATTAATCTCAACTCACCTGTCATCATCAAAAATTCAAAGACTATGCCTATCATGGCCATGGGTATGTATCATATCTACTCACTGGCTACAGCCTACAGGCTAGGCCTAGCTAACTTCTAAATCACTCAGTCAACAAACAGTCCAGTGAAGCAGTGACAATTTCGTGAATATTTTCCATCATCACAGAGTTGAACTCACTTCAATTCTTCATTCTTTTTACAATCATATTCCTACCCTTCTTCTTGCCTTTAGTTTCTCTTTTTCGGTTGTAAAAAGACAATCGCGGAACTTGTCGTTTCTTCTGCTTAATCTATCATTACGTGTTGTGGAATCTATCAAGACGAGATATTCCGTGCTGTAGATAAAAACTGCATCTACAGATAGATTATGGTATTCCAACAGTTTTTGTTAAGGGCATATTATAAACGTTTGTTGATTGTTTATGACTACCTCCAACTCACGAAATACAAAAATGGCGCCTTTATGAGTGTGACGTTTTAGCGGTTAATGGGCGTATTTGATTTAAATAACCGCGCTCACGACTAAGGAACAAAAAACAACTTGGATGAAAAACGTAAATAATTAAAAGTTCCATGTCATTTTTTTCATCGTTCGAGAATAAAAGATGAAAGAAAAAACTTTGATGAATCTTAAGAAACCAGAGTTGAGTTTATGGTCGTCTCTGACAAAACTCGTAAATTTGAGAAAAATCAAACTCAGCCCTCAGATGCAGTACAAGGAAGGATAAAGCCGAATCTGTATTGAAATCTGGCTCGTGGTCAAAGGGGAACAACCCAAAAACTGACCTACTTAGGGCTAGGGTTTCGTTGGCCTAATTAAATCTCAGACCATTTACTGGGTAGCCTTCACATTGACTCAATATATCACGTTGGGACATTTTCCGTTTTAGCATTATCGATTTCGTACAGCACACAGAATCTTAATTTTAATTCTTTCCTTATTTAAGAGGTGGGGGAGGGGCTGTCTTTGCCCCTTTATTTCAATATCCCCTCCACCCTCCTATTAAACAACTGTTTTTTGGGGTTGTTTCTTTTTTAAATACACGAATTCATTTTACTGAGTAGACAGCAATCTTTGTTTCAAGACAAATGATCCTATTAAATTCGCCCGGAATGTCAGGAAACTCGGATCATATTCCTGAACTGTGGGTTTCCAGGCGTCTATTTCTCAAAATATTCTTGTGTTTTGGTCCTGCAGTTGTAAACATACCTTAAATTCGTCCGAAAATCGCGTTCCGTGCGTCTTATTCTAAAAATATTCTAGGCGAGATCCTTCGGAACCTGTATAAATAATCTTAAAACCTTCACTAAGAAATGTCAGGAATTTGCGTTTCCATGAGTCTAATTCTCAAAATTTTCTAATTACAATTTCTTTAAAATGAACCATAAATAAAAGTTTGTTTTCTAAGCGACAAGTGTTTCTGTAAATTGAAATGAATAATTTTTTACTTATAGCCTATAACGATAATTATGTAGCCTAGTTCGGTAAGTATAGGCCTATACTTTTTTACAGGACCTAATAGTTTCTTTTAACATGGTTTTGGGGAGCAGTTTCAGATTATGTTTCCATTGTGTTAAAACATGAAAAAAACCTCCAACAATGGCTATGAAAATGTAGATCCTACTTCAAGACATTTTTATCGCCTACTAATCTTTGAATTCGGAAAAGTTTATGTGTATGCCTATCAGGAGAACAGTGATAGCATCGAGTACCATGGTACATGCTATTCCACTAAATTAATAAAACTGTCGAAAATGATCTTTAATCTAGCTTGTAATTCAAATTTAGTTCAATTGTAGTTCTTTGCGAGAGTACGCTTTTTTGCAATATTTCTTTAACTGTAAATATTGTGTAAGTAAATTAAGAATTTACTTTTGCCTATCACTTTTATCATTATATGCCTGAGGACGACGGGGGAAACACGTCGAAACTTTGCATAAAACTTTAACATGATTGTTGTTCCATAAAGCTGTGTCTATATATTGTGCTTACAATTGCCATTTAAAAACTTTAAGAAATTGATTTTGAAATTCTATTGAAATTGAAGAACCTGGTATTATGGTCGTGTTTGTAAGGATGTGTAGGTTAAGAATCCATTATAACAATTGAAGATCTGCAAGTGGCAAGAACACTTGTGATTTGGTAATATGCTCTCCCTTTTAAGAAACTCAACATATGCACAAATATAACAATATCCCCGTTTAGCGTTGCACATGCTGTCTCAAAAAGGTCACAGTGTTAAACAATGGCCCCTATGAGAAGTTCAAATATCTACCCAATGCCCATCCAGCGAGATAGTGCAATTAATATTTTCTCATGAATCGTAAGGGGGCCTAGTATTTTTGACTCTCTTCTAGCCATATCCGTCCAAAAAGCTCTCAGGGGCTGGGGAAGAGTCAACAAGTTTCGGACTATACTCGCAGGTTCCAGACTCTTTCGAAAATTGCGGGAGATCGACCAAAATATGGATCGGGTGCTATCGGGACCAAAAAAATCCTTGGTACCAGAACTAAACCAGATCGGGTCCAGATCTGGCAGCATTATCTTTTTAACAATATCAAAGATACGTGGTACGAGTGTTAAACCAGATCGGGTCCAGATCTGGCATAATTATCTTTCTTACAATATCAAAGATACGTGGTACCAGTTCTAAACCAGATCGGGTCCAGATCTGGCAGCATTATCTTTTTAACAATATCAAAGATACGTGGTACCAGTGCTAAACCAGATCGGGTCCAGATCTGGCAGCATTATATTTCTTACAATATCAAAGATACGTGGTACCAGTGCTAAACTAGATCGGGTCCAGATCTGGCAGCATTATCTTTTTAACAATATCAAAGATACGTGGTACCAGTTCTAAACTAGATCGGGTCCAGATCTGGCAGCATTATATTTCTTACAATATCAAAGATACGTGGTACCAGTGCTAAACCAGATCGGGTCCAGATCTGGCAGCATTATCTTTCTTACAATATCAAAGATACGTGGCACCAGTGCTAAACTAGATCGGGTCCAGATCTGGCAGCATTATCTTTTTAACAATATCAAAGATACGTGGTACCAGTTCTAAACTAGATCGGGTCCAGATCTGGCAGCATTATATTTCTTACAATATCAAAGATACGTGGTACCAGTTCTAAACTAGATCGGGTCCAGATCTGGCAGCATTATATTTCTTACAATATCAAAGATACGTGGTACCAGTTCTAAACTAGATCGGGTCCAGATCTGGCAGCATTATATTTCTTACAATATCAAAGATACGTGGTACCAGTTCTAAACTAGATCGGGTCCAGATCTGGCAGCATTATATTTCTTACAATATCAAAGATACGTGGTACGAGTGTTAAACCAGATCGGGTCCAGATCTGGCAGCATTATCTTTCTTACCATATCAAAGATACGTGGTACCAGTGCTAAACTAGATCGGGTCCAGATCTGGCAGCATTATATTTTTAACAATATCAAAGATACGTGGCACCAGTTCTAAAACAGATCGGATCCAGATCTGGCAGTATTATCATTCTTACAATATCAAAGATACGTGGTACCAGTTCTAAAACAGATATGGTCCAGATCTGGCAGCACTAACCGTCTTACAATATATGGTACCAGTGCTTAACCAGATCTGACCCAGATCTGGCAGAACTATCTTTTTATAGTATGTAGAACCAGTGCTAAACCAGATCTGGGACAGATCTGGCAGCACCTGGCCCGGTCTAGCCAGCTCTAGCCCAGGGCTAGCCAGATCTGGGCCAGATTAGCATTGCTAGCTGGGTAGAGAAGGTCAAAAGTTGGGACATTACTTTAGGCCCACCCGATATAATACATGAATAAAAGTATGGTTTATGTTTGAAATAAGAATTTAATACTGAGATTATATATTTATACAACTAAATCTTTAACAATGTATGCATAATATATCCACTGAAAGATGTGGCCAATTGGTCAAATATAATGAACAATAATATAATACCCGCTAGGCCATGAACATTTAAATGCATAATCGAACAGTATATTATTGAATTGATTATATGGAATATTATTTAATACAGTACGATATATATATAAAAAGAACAACGTTTTGCCCACTAGTTGATGATCTTGATTTGTCCATAAATTTCGAAGGTAATATGGCAGTCGTCAGCAACCGTTCACAAAGTAAACAAGATACTAGTCATTTTACTCATGTTTCTTCTTATGGTCTCGTACAACTAATACAGGAATATGTGAATGATGAACAACACCATCACTTACAGAACCAACCAGAGTTCTTCTAATAGTACCCATACCACGGGAACCCATTACGATGAAATCAGCATTTTTTTCCTTCGACGTGTCAATAATAATATGCCACGGTTCCTTGCCATCTTCACGAATGTATTCGAAATTTTCAATTCCATATTTAGCAGCTAAAGCGGTGTATTTGTCTCCGAGTTTCTTCGCATTTTCTTGAGTCTCCGACCATAGTTCGTGGAGTCGTTGGGGACTCATCATACGTCCCACGTCACCCCAATATTCAGGAACGTGCAATCCTATTACTTTATTTCCTGGCCGGTGCACGTGTTCTGCATACCAGCTAAAGCTGTGGTCAGAATGTTCACTCAGATCCAAAGCAATTACAACTGTAGAAGTCGCCATTTTCTGTTATATCCAAATTATATTACTTTTTTAATCAATATAAATATTCCCATTCACTATCACTATCAGTATAACACAAGTTTCGTACAGTTAGGCCTACTTGTTTCTCTATACGACAACAAATATGGTTTCTCACGATTCTACTGACGCGATTACCCAGGCGTATATTGCTGTAAAGATCACTGAAAGAAGACTGGATAATCAAGGTGTTGTTGACCCGGTCAAGGTCATTTTCATGGAAATTTATATTGCTTTTAATACTTCAGTCGCATTATGGATTTATTTAATTAATTTTGTCTGATATGTATGGCGTGTACAGACTAGAAACTTCCGTTGTATATAGATCAGCAGCTACAGATTGATATTTTACAGTTGACATCATATTTTTGTCCATATTCTGTCTGTATAGTTGTCTGCTACGTTATTATACAACTAACCATAGACATCCTAGGATGTCTGTGCGACTAGCCATTATGAGTTCATTTAGGTCCGTTGCTGAATTCAATAATAGTTTTTATTAATAGTTAGTGCCTAGCTGCACAGCCCTATCTTAGATATTCTATAGATACGAAAACGTACATGTTCCAATAACAATTTATTAGTAATCTAGACATCTGACCAGAAAATCAATGGCCAATAATCGTTCATGATTATTGAATATTGGTAACGTGAAGTAATTTCCATTTTCAACTTGCTTTAAAGGGGACCAGTCTTCATTTTTATTGGTTGATTTGGGTCTTGAATTTTTTTTAAGTATCCTTCAGAAGCACTAGAAATGCACGAAAATTGCGTATTTCCTTCAAATATACCTTAAATTAGACATTTCTCCTTCTATTTCTATAGATGACTTTTCTAATGTATATATTGCATAGTATCGCTAATGTGTAGTAGGGCATTATAACTTTCAAATGCTAATAATTATGGATGCACATGGATTTGAAGGCTCAAATTTCATTGGTGAGTTGTGATAACCAGTACTAAATTGCTGAGCTAACAAAATCCCCGTTTCTGAGACTTATCCAAATAGACCCGTGAAAATGAAGCCTGTGCCTCTTTAAAGGAAAACTGTTAACATTTTCATGGACTGGTTTTAAGTGTTGAATTTGAAAAGAAGAAAAGCCTGAATCCAGTCCCTTAATTCCATGTTCTCAATAAAGTATTTGTTCCACCCTAGGCCTGTACTTTCGGGATATTAAACCCTCCTTCCCCGAAAACCAACATAAGAGTCGTATTTCTAAATTGTGAACACTATTATTGTTGATAGTTCGGTTAAGATCGAGGATCTATATAGTTTGGTAAATATAGAGCATAACCCAAAAATTGTAAGAAATCGTTTTATGGTGTCATTTTGTACTACAAGGTTTGAAAGAAAAAGTTTAACAAAATCGTCAAAATCCCTTCGCCAGAAAGGGTCTAAATATAATATTATATGTGCCTTAAAGGAATGGGATGCCATTAAAACCATATTTTTAATCATTTTATATTGTATTTTGTCCTTGGTATCATACCTACAATGGTTTTGATTTTAAAAAAAATGACATTTTCATACCATAGATATCATGGTTACCATGAAAACCAAAACATGGCGGGAAAATTATGGTATATCTTCGCAAGCATATTTCTCTGAATGTAATCATAATATTATCAATATGAAATTTTCTGAAGCAAGAACTGCAATGATTTTACATGTAAATAAGAAGTTTAAAGAAGAAAATTGTGGAATAGATACAAAAATTACTTCATATTTTCAAAACTCCCTTTTATCTATTTTACATGTGTCTTACGAATTGAAATAAAGGCTGGAGCACATTTAACGATTTTTGAACGGAACGCCCTAAGATATTTTGAAGGCGTCAAATTATCGGAGCGTGCAGTCAAAGCAAACTTACCGACTTTTTATCACGACTGGGGTACTTTCAGAAAATAAATGAAATGAATGCGAGTTTTACGTCCTATTTTTCTGCACCTATATGGGCTAATTGAGAACGGGCAAACGCCATGCAGTGTGCAATGAGGGAAATTTTGCCAGGACAGCAGCATTAGCCTGCTTTTATTTTCGATTTCCAACTGTCGGGGGATCTTTAACGTGCACAGCCAATGCACACGGGGCCTCGGTTTATTGTCCCATCCGAACGACTAGAAGCTTTTCCATGTCAGCCCCTCCGACCTGCATCACTGACAGGGGGAAACCGGGTTGAAAAATCCGAAGGCATCTTCTCGACCCATGCCGGCATTGAACCATGGACCTCCAAGCATCTAACTCACTGAGCCACTGCGGCTCCGGTCATTTTCAGAGATTCAATCGTAAACAATATGGTGCCCAATATAAACCTGGAATTCAATTGGGTGACTTAAACCCAGGTCTCGACAAATTATCGGGACTACCCGCAAATTAGCCGATAAGCCACGTCAAGACGTTTTTCGATTTGACATACCATCCGTATGTAAATGCAAAATTTCAAAGTGAGAGGGGGGGGGGGGGGGTGGGTGTGGGGCAAGACCGGGCCAGCCTGTATAAACGCCACTGAGGCTAGTTCAAGAGACCGACCTGGATCCTGTTCTTTCCCTTTTAAAGGACATCATTATCACTGGTTGGCCCGAGTGTATTCATGTTCCTTCAGCAACGTTAGACATTGATAGCCGTTGCTAAAGGAACGTGAAGTGTATTAGGAATGAGAATAAAACTTTGCGCACATTACTCAGTAAGAGACCTACTTTCAGTTCATGATGGAATCGTATTAAAAGGAGAACAAATCGTGATTCCCAGTAGCATGCAAAAGGAGATTCTCCATAAGTTACAAGAGGGACACTAAGGGATAGAAAAAAACAAACTTTTATCTCGTGATAATGTTTAATGGATAGGTATTAATAAAGACATACAAAAGGTGTACTATCTGTCAAGAACATTCCCGGTTCAACGTTAAAGGGATATGTTCACTTACTGTTCGACCAAATAACTTTTAGTCTCAGAACCAGAAATTTTTCAGCTTATCTTATCCGTAATAATGTCCCAAACTCCTTGAAATTTAACCCTTCAAATCCCCATGTATCTATAATCATAAGCGTTTGAAAGTCAAAAATACGACTCGTCGTTTAGTAATAATAATAACTAGAGCTGTGAACAGCACTGAGCGTGGCCCGTGATACTTTGCCTGATAGCTGTAAGACTTTTTGAACTTCAAACCCCTAAAGTCTGGTGTTCACTCCCTCATTTTTAGTAAAAAGTTTTGTGAAAGGGTAGATTCAATATTATATCAATATAACTTATAGTATGGTAATTTTTATAGCTTCATGGTAGCTACAATACACGGGTATGTGTGAAATGTGAACATTATGTGACAGAATTCCTTTACTGATATAAATATGATCTATAAGTGTTTCACCTTCATTAGTGTAATGCTGAACAAGTTGTTGAAAACCAAATTTTTGAAAACAATTAAGTATAGACAAATGACCCCCCAAGATATTTTGATTGAAATCTCCCATAATAACATACACCAGATTCTTGTTATTCAACTAGTGATCTTTGTAACATTGGGAAAAATAATTCTAATCGATAAACAGGTGGTCTATAGATAACAATTACGTTAATATTCTTATCCAGAATATTCAAAGTAATGTGTTCTATTTTTAAAACTCCCAAATTTAAGATTGGCTCAGCGAGTAAGACGCTTGCTCGCTAACCTGAAGGTCCAGGGTTCAATCCCGGCATGGGTCGAGATGACACCTTCGGATTTTTCAACCCGGTTTTCCCCTGTCAGTGATGCAGGTCGGAGGGGCTGACATGGAAAAGTGTCTAGTCGTTTGGATGGGACAATAAACCGAGGCCCCGTGTGCTATTGGCTGTGTACGTTAAAGATCCCTTGGCAGTTGGAAATCGGCTAATAACGACTACTTTGTGAACAGTGACTGCATAGACGATACATTACAAATACATTACAAATACATTCAACAATTACGAACAAATAATAAGCTTAGCAGATAAAACAGGTTATAGTCAATTGGGCCTCCATCCAAAAATGGCCCCTCGTTTGATCAAAATGGTCCCTGATAAATGGTCAAAACTGTCTTCAAAAAAGTCAAAATGGTCCTTCCAAAAAGTCAAAATGGTCTCAAAATAATATTCTTATTTATGATGTTACAAATTAACAAAACATAACGCGCTAAATAATATATTTTTTATATAATCTTTTCGAGAACTGGAACTGGAACTTCAAATTAATATTGTAAGTCTTAGAATGTCTTTGCTTTGATGAAAATATAAATTGGAACACAATTTATGTCTTCAAAATTTGTTGTAACAGAGTACAATTTTCAGTTAAAATTAGTGACCTTTTTTAGGGTTAAAATAGCTTCCAATTATTCCTTTGATTATCATCATATAAGCTACAATTTATAAAAAAAAAATCAGGGAACATCTTGACTTTATTTTTGTGGCCATTTTAACCAATGAATTGGTTGAAATCAAAAGAGAAATTAAGAGGCCATTTTGACCAAAATAGGGGCCTAGGTGACTGGCCATTTTGACCAAACCATTTTGACTAATAGCCGATTTCGATAGGGGCCCAATTGACTATGACAAGATTAAACATTTACTTTTTATTGCAACGGATTAGCGCAGACGCGTTGCCAGTTAAATAATTTATTGCTGTCTGCTAGATAGTCCATCACTACAGATTATGTACTCTGACTAATTTGTTTATGACATATAATAAGCTTAGCAGACGACAAAAACAAAATTGGAATTGGGTGTTACAGACGATACTCTCCTATAGAAGCACTAGTCAAGGTCACAAGAAGAGAGCATACATTTCAATTATCAATTCAAATGATAACAATTAGAACTAGGGGCCATTTTGTATAGGGGATATGCCCCCTTCCCCAACATTCGAACTGTGTAAACGTCAATATTTTCCTTTAATGCTGAGTTGAAATACTGTCTTTTGTTTCAATGGATTGGAGCAGACAGTAGCCAGTTGAATTGATGTATGTTAGTCAATTAAGTGCCGTGGGTAAGAATTACCCTCAAAATAAGAAAAAATCTGATATTATATCAAACATAGCAACCACTCGTAAAAACATGTTAATTTTTATAAAGTTAAAACAATATGTAATGAGATTAATTTCTCTTTGACCTATAATAACCTTAGCAGACGATAAAAAACAGTTTGAGCACTTACTTTTTATTGCAACGGATTAGCGCAGACGCGTAAACAGTTAAATTGCAGTCTGCTAGAGTCCAGCCCTAGATATTAATATGTAGTCTAATTTGTTTATGACCTTTAATAACCTTAGCAGACGACAAAAAGAAAATTGGTGTGTATCTTGTAGAAAGAGTTCTGTCAATGGTAGAAAAAAAATTCGAACAGGTTAATGTATCAAAAATTCACTGCTCTAAATGATTGTATGTAAAATTAATGTAAGTGAAAATTTTGAAAAAAAAAAATGAATAAATTTTATATATTTTTTAG